>CM023202.3:11966120-12488271 GCA_004115045.4 Sinella curviseta | reverse complement strand
GTTGATGACGTTGTAGTTGATAGTTGGGTCGTGATCGAGTTGAGAAACAAGAGAAAGTTTTTCTTCTTTCTCTTCGTTTTTTTTTTACTTGAACCAGGGATCCGGGGATCGATCACATCCATGTTTGTGGTACATTGTGTACTCTATTGTGATTTAGAATGCGTATATAGTTTTAACGCGCCTATTCTAATGGAATGGAAATATACATAGCCACTTTCTTTATGGTCTTCAATTTCCTTTTTTTCGTTTATTCTTGCCATTTTTAGTACTGTGGTGATGGCCAGGACTAATGCAAAGCATGTGTTTTATGTTGGCGTGCATATAAAAAAACGATATTATTCGGCATTTTGGTATTCATGTCCAGTAGCCGCCAGCCACGACGGCCATTGATACAGTTACCGACTGTATTCTGCTACCAGAAAGAGAATACCACACGTAATTTTTCATGCATTGGCATTTCTCCACAATTTTCTCCTCTGCTGAGCTACTGGCGGTTTACTGGGGGTTGGATTGGTTGTGTACTAATGATAATGATACGTTCGATTCGGTATAATAGAGTCTATTTCTAGTAGTATCAAGTTAATTATGTGGATTTAGCAGAACTAATTTAGTGGACTATTTTAAGATACGGAAACTTTGTCGACGATTTATTGCCATAATGTTAATTAGCTTAGGATTACGACTATTACCAGTATTTTTTTCACGGTGATATTTGGCCAACTTGAAATTTATTACTGCTATCATATATGCCAAAGTTAAAGCTTAAGTATGTAAGTTTAATAGCTCCGTTTACATTCTGTGCCATCGCGTAGCTCCATAAATGGCTGAGCTGAAGAATTTCGGTGTTTCAAAGCATCCGGAGCGGACTCGGAATTACTTTGTTCTTCTGTGTTAACGATAAGCGTAAATGAAAATCACTCCATTGTATAGGTGATTAAAAAGGAACAACATAAAATTTGGCGACAGGAAAATCTGACGCGGTGCTCTACAATACATTGCGTCATGATGCTAAATGCGTTATACTGGAGTTAAAGGTTATAAATGGAAGTTACGGAGGAGTTACTTATTAATGATAGTTTATGATGTATGGGGCAATCTTGAGTTTAAGTGGAGTTGAAAGCATATTATTACCAGTAAGTTTTCTTTTTCTCCAATTTCATATTTTTAGAATGCTTCTCTCTATTAATATTAGCGTGCAGGGTGGCACCGAGTGCTTATGGGCAGTAGGAGCTTTTATTACATGTTTTGTTGATATCGTCTAGTTTTTTGTGTGTAAGCACTTGAATTTCATAAACCTATTATTATTCCCTTCGTATTTCGCTCACATTTTGGCTAACTGAAAGCAAATCCGGACAGTTTCACTGTAATTGTGTAACTTGTCTCGATAGAGAGAATAGGATTCAGAATACTCTTATTGGCTCAAAAAAGTAAGTTTGAACGACTCTTTATTCTCCCTCCAGCATGGCACAGTATTGTTCATTTGCAATTTTTTGCTATATTGCATTATGGCATAAAATATAAATCGTATGTATGAAAACATCAGGTACATGTGTGTACAGTATCGAAGGATATCGGAAAGATCCGAGTCCTTTCAGAACTGAAATCGGTATCTGTTCTCTCTCTATAATATTGTGTAGTCGGTAGTGTAGTGGTAGTTTTGGGGAAGGAAACCAAGGGGAAAGCTTGCTTCTCTCTCTCTCTCTTTTGCTTTCTCTCTGGTTTTCACCGAACCGTTACTTTGGTTTGAGTTGGTTAGCGCTCTGTGTTTGTGCTCGCTCACTGTGTGTGTTATGCTATATTGACGAAGATGGGATATATCAAGGAGAGCCTCTTTCTTTCTCCCTCTCTGAATTCTACAGCCTTCTGCTTAGAATAGACGAATAGATGATTATTCGCGCAGCCGGAGCGAGCTAGAAAAAAGTGGAACTCTTTTTGTCTGGTTTCCTTTACATAAGACGGGCATCACAGTTTCCTCAAGCCATGTAAAGGCTATAGGAAAATGGACGAAGAACAATAACTTCTCTTCCTACGCCTGGGAAGTCCACAAAAAGATGAGAAACCGACTCTTGTGTAATATGTATTATGTAGAATGTAGATGCGGAAGAGAAATGAAGAAAAATATTGCTAGAGTTGAAGGGGGAGAAAAAAAGAGCTGAATAGTTTTATTTGAACTTGGACCATTTGTTTATTGTGTGTGATGTGTGCACACACATGGCATACCATACTTTGAAATGAATGAGCGAGTCCATGACCAATTTATTTATTGCTGGCCGTAGGGCATCAACGCATACGTGAACTGTGAGTTGGATGGAGATGGATGATGGGTTTAACAGAGCATTATTACGTGTGGTCCTTTTCCATTTTGTAGAAGGGAAACTAATAAAATCTTCTCTTATGACGATGTCGATGGGACGGGATTCTTGTGGCTCAAGAGTATGAGTGTGGCAAGGACTTGCAGCTTTCTCCCCGAGAAAGTGTGTACATTTTCTGCCTTCCTGTTTTCATTTTGCTTCGTTTCACTCCACATCCCCCCACAACTCTCGTCTCCGGCTAGTTCAATGTGTTCTCTGGTTGTTTGCTCGTTCGCCTCATTGCTGATCAATCTTGGAGTAAAACGGGAGACATTTCTCTTCTCAATTTGTTTTGTATACACTCACAGTATTTTTTTGGTATATGGTGACGGCGGTGGTGGTGGCGGTGATGAGCACGTCCATATGGTTCCGTAATAAAAAATACGTATTAACATTAGCAGGAGAAATTTGGGGAAAGGAATAAAGAAAGACGAAGGAGAGAAATAAAGACGCCGCGGCAACTTGGTTGAAGGGAAAGCAAAAGAGAATTGAACTGTGTCGTTGCTTCTGCTACTACTACTGCATTCAAACAGCAGCAGAGAGCCAGCTTGCTTTTGCAGAATCAGCTTTTTTAAACCTTTTACCTTACTCTCCTCCGCTTGTCCCATTTCAGTAGAATTTCACCCAGTGGAGAGAGCGAACCATTTCGTACAAGTCGTTCATCCTTTTTTATCGTGTGCCACCACCACACACACTGCTGCTATTATTATTACCACTGCTGTTCTAGTAGTGCTGTGTGTTTGTGTGTAAAATATTTTTATTCCATTCCATAATAATCATCATCATCAATATCATGTTGATGATAATTCGCTTTACCTAAGTATTAGCACAGCACATCAGGCAAAAGTACACACACAAACACAGAAAACACTCTATTCTATAATATTAAAAAGAAAAGCTGCGAGAGTTTTTCCCTTCTCTCTCAGCTTGTCATATTACAAGAAAATACCAAGCAGCAGAAAAAAGGAGATTCTCAAATATTGAGCCGTCGTGTGCTTTTGGGTGTCGTAGACTTGTGTACTCCTCCTTCCTGCTGCTGCTGCAGCAGCACTACCATTATAACTACTTCTCTCCAACTACTACTTACTTTTTTTGTAATAAATACGGCATTAATATAATGAGAAGGTAAATAAATAGTACTGGATCCTTGTCTGGTATGGTTAGTGGATTTTATTACGGTACGGTGCTTGGTGCTATCTCTCGCTAGCTGGCTTGGTTTTGACCTGCTGCTGCTGACGACTCTGGTGATGATAATATTTTTTAATATAATATATCCACTGACTTGTCGTCTCTCACACGGTTTCTCCTGCTGAATCTGACAGTGCAGCAAGTTATACAGGGATATTATTATTATATATTTTTTCTCTCTCTCTATCTTTACATTCTTCTTCCATACAAACGTACACGTAAGTAAAGCTCTTTTGCAGGTTTGTTTATTTGCTTGGTTAGGCAGGTCGCTCCTGCCTTATAAAAAAGTGAGTGTGTGTGTATGTGTGTTTCCTTCAAATAAAGTCAGCAGTCATCATCATCGGATGTTTGCTCATCATCATCGTCATCCTCCTCACGAGTTTGTCTTGTAGTAGGAGTGAGTGAGACGAGGAGAGAAAGAATCAGTCAAAAAACATCAAAACAAGTCGTCAGAGTCCATGATGAAGATGATGCTGATATGATGTGATATGTGATGTCTATGTTGCTGATACACTTACTTTTTACTCGCTGTCTTCTCCTCGTGTGCTGAAATTAAATGGTGGAAATGGAAAAATACAAGAAATTGTGCTAGATATATTTTTTTCTCTCTCGTGTCGACTGACTTGACTTCCTACATTCCCCAGAACACTAAACATAGACCAGAAAAGAGAGAGAGAACCATATATTTTAAGCAGCTTACCATCGACGTGTCTACTTACTAATCGATATTTTTTTCCAGTTAGGTATGTAGTCATTGGTGCATTCCTTCTTGTGAGAAAAATCAGTTGTGCTGTTTTCGAGGAGAAAAAACAAAGAAACAGAGGTGACAGTCAGCAGTATTTTTTGGTACACACACATGAATAGACACGCTTTTTAAATAGTTAATCGTGGTTGGTGGCCGTGGAAGGGAGCTGTGTGCTTATATTTATTGTTGGTGCTGCTTTCTCTGAACTGGAGAAAGGTGCTCTTTTGACTGACAGAGAAGAAAGAGGCGTGCTCACTTTTTTAGTATACGTGCAAAGAGAAGAAAAAAATGTTAACTTTTAATGTGATGATAAATTAATAGAAAATTATAAAAGAGTGAATGAATACGCTTATACACACGCGACTTGTTTAACGAACCATGCTATTGTGCACGCGTGCGCTGATTATATGTCGTTGTGAACTACAACATGAATTATGGTGATTGACAAGTAAAATTAGAAAAGATTAACGTGTGACACTACTTACTACAGACTACACTGTGTGCTATAACAAGAGGCTCAACAAGATACCGTTGAAATATCTTATTCTTTTGTCATTAATGTTAAAAGTGAACTGAAAAAAGAAGTGCAAGAAACACAAGGCACGAACGAACGAAAGAAGACCATTCCATTCCACTGTGTATCTCATAAATTATTAGGTATTTTGTATTTAATATTTAACTAGTAAAGTGGAATCTCGTGTAGTTTTGTAGCATCTATATAGAAGTAGCAATCTCTCTCCAGTATATAATTTATTCTTATTGGAAAAAATGAAAGTGTGTGTGTGTAGTGGTAACTCGAGAAAATGTATTTTATTTCATGTAGGTTATGTACATGCCTATTAAGCTAGCCAGTAGTTATAGTCTTGTCCTGTGTCATGATGATGACCACCGTAAGTAGAAAAAAAGCTACGTTAGTTGTTGGGATGAATGATGATGAAGCATGAAAGTTTTAGTTATACAAGTAGCGAGTGACCTTGGCTGTGTTTACAATAATTTATTACAACACAGGGATGATAAACGGTGATTATTACACGGTTGAAATATTCATCAAATTCATAGTCACGTAAAACACGCTAAAAATTCTGTAGTTTTGCGCATCGTCTAATTTACGCGTGCATAAAAAAGTCAACAGCAGAGAGACACTGACAGTAATAATAAGAAAGAAGAAGCATGTCCTTTGTGTAGTATAATAATCTGTGTGTAATTTTAGCTAGAATTTTTTGTAGCTGTGTGTATGCGTGTAAAAAGAAAAAAACTATTGATTGATAGTGCATGCCAGTAGTAGTCATCTCTTCTACCCTGTTTGTTCAGTGTCTGTGCATATTTTTACCTATGACCTGTAACGTGCGTGTGTAAAATAAAATGTATTCTGTTGTAGAATCGCCACCACCGTTCTTCCAGCACCTTGCTGGACGTTCAATTGAAATCCCTGTGTCCACCACCCCTCTACCTGTGTGACATTTACCTTCTATAGTTTTAGAACTTTCCTCTACTATTTTGCGTTGTTAATTGGTAGACGAGAAATTATATAGTCGTTTGTATGTAACCTTCAACCTTTACTCTTTTTAAAGAGAACCAATGAATTCTAAAAGATTAAATAATATATACTACACCTTGTTTTTATCGATCGAATCAACGGAAGAAAGATAAAAACATTTTTGCAATTTTGTTAGCTCCTCCTGTTGTTAATTAGTGTTTGTTAAATTGTGCTAAAAACAATCAATGTGAGAGCTCTTCTGTGTAAATGAGATCCTATAAGTCTGATTTGACTGAACCCTCTGCTGCCGCGCTGCTCTGCTGTCCGTTGTGCTATCTTCTCCTATCGACTCTCTCCTTATTAGAAACTTTTAGTACTTTTCCTACTTACATAAGAATTTTAAGATGATGAGTATATAAGTTTAAGTATGTTATATAATACTTAATTACTTGAATCATTATTGCCACTGTGACGCTCACATCCGTGAAATTGAAATACCTATAGTTTGTGTGCGAACCTATTTATTTCTGTCATCTGTGTAAGCCGCCGCTGTTCTGCTACTACTGCCGCTGCTGCTCTTCCTGCTCTTATAAATTATAAATGTGCTGCTATTACAATATAACTGTATAGTAGTTTTAAAAATATACCTACCTACATACCTACCCACCTACACAGTATATAATATTCATTTTCCTTATCGGTAAAAAATATGGATAACGATAAAACTGATACTGCATCTTCTCCGGAAAATAATGGAAATGATAGTAGTGATGACTCCAGTAGTGGAGCATGTGATGATGTAAGTCTTTTATTCAATTCAAAATCCATCATTTTTTGTCTCTTCTGCTTCCTTTCACTCTGTCAATTTAATATTTTATTTCTTCCATTTCATTGAACGCATCACAACAGCATACTCCACTCTTACATACTATATATAGCTTGATATGCATTTAATTCTAATTGATTTCCTCTGCCCATTTCACTAGACATACAAAATACATTTTATTTTGCTATAATCCCTTCAACTCTAGCATTTCCATCCAAGAAGAAAGTGGTGTTGATGTTGATGGGTTTTTTTTTTGAGGGAAAAAAGTTACTTTGTTCTAGGGATTCCATATATATATAGTTGTTAGACTGCTCGCAGGGAAAAAGACGAGACTTTGTGTTATTTTTACTACTACTCCGTGATGTGTGCATGTCGTAGAGAATTATGGTATTATTGCACTTAAGTGCCAAAGAAGAAGAAAGTAGGCAGGTATTTTTTTACTTTCTCAGCTTGTCTCCCATCATCATACACATATAGGCTCTTCTTGGAGAAACCGTTGTGGTGTTGTGGTAGTGGTGAGCGAAATGAGTCGATCACATCATGTCATGTCACTTAGATGAGGTTATTATGAAAATCGATATGCACAATGAAATGAGCGTGTACTATTACAATGTATTATGCATGTATATCGTTTTTTTTGTGTGGTAAAGGTAGTAAGAAGTAGTAATGGCGGTTGCCGGCCAAAAAATATGGTTTCGTTTACGTTTACTTGTCTTTTCCCTTCTTTTTTGCCGTTTTTCTCCATTCACTGGATTTCTTTTCATCGTCATCATAATAATAATATTGGTACATGTAATATACTGCTGCATAAAATGAGCATCACCGCGGCATAACTGCACTATTCTTACTACTGCTTTCTAGATTGTTGTAGGCTAGAAGAGTATCGTATTGCCGTTTGTAACATGCACAATACAACACCTTTTCTTGTCGGTGGCCATTTACATACAAAGAACATGATAAAATGCAAGAGGAAGTACTTTTTAGTGTAGGATCGTTGAAAAAATATATATATGGATATTATGTGCTCTCTTTCTCTCTCTCTTCTTTTTTGCTGGCGAGCAGAAGAGCTTTCACTGGAAAGCTTCAGGAGAAAAGAGGGAAAAACGATCAAGATGAAGAGTTGTTGTACTGCCGTGTTTTTTTGGTTATAAGAAGGCGTTAGGTAAAAGTGAGGCAACGTGCTGGAAGATGATGTGAACATGATGATGATGATATGATGATCCTCTGCCTGAGAAATTGTACATGTCAACGGATTTTGCCTAAGCCCGAAGCCCGGTTTTATTGCCTGGTAGGTATGAAGGGGCAAGGAGGTTGCCGAGGTGGGAGATTGAGTAGGGATGTTAAAAATGGCCGGCAAGGGAAGAGAGTTGAGATCATAAAAATCCTGTGCTTTTAAGATTATCTGCATGATTTGAGATGTCTCATAGAAGATTCATGCGCCACCATCAAGACTGCGTAAAAGTTGTTGAATAAAAATGTGCGAGATGTTTTTTGTACATGTTATAACTTTTTTCTCTCTTTATTTTACCTTCCAGGGGACAAATAGTAAGAACAATAATGAGGACGGGTCCAACAAGGCCCCACCACCCACGCCAATCAATAAAATAAAATACTCGGGGCCGCCCTATTTAAAGAAAGATAAACGCCAGAGCTCATCACGGTTCAACGTGTCGAAGAATCGGGAACTTAAGGCTCTTCCTCAACTTAAGGGTATGCGTAATATAAAATAATTACTCTTGCTAATTGTGTACAAGAAGGGATTAGAAAAGGGTACAGTTTTTCAACAAGGATTAGTGTAAAATGGTTAATTGTCGCCACCCATCAATTCCAGGATTGAAGTACCACTCACGTGTATTTAGTGATGGTGAGTGGAAAAGGAGAGAAAACCCTTTATGTCGTTTTGTTAATTTGATACCATCACACAGCGTGATGGTGGGTAGTCAGCGCGGTACTCGGTTACTGTGTCATGTTACGAAACACTACTGAATGCACTCAACTCAATTACCGAAATTCATTTCCAGAGCTCTCTCCTGTTTTGCTTTGATGTCTCTAGATTCTCTGGATGGATGGTAGAGAGTTGTGAAGAAGAGTACACTGTATCGCCAAACCTTCCAAGTCATAATTTTAATTAATGACGTTTTACGACAATGATCAGGATGCTGATAAGAGAAGGCTGCTCCTGAATCAAGCAATATAAAATGTGATGATGGGCTCCGTAAAACTTTTCTGGGCAAGAATGATGATGATGATAGGGGATGGTTTTTGGAACTGCGATAAAGGAATTACGCAAATGAGCTTGTAGACTACTGACTCGATATATAGCGTTGGTTCGTCGTAAAAAGTTCTTAGTGCTTCAGGTTTGCAGTACCACTCGACATTCTTCTTTGTTATACTACGGCCATTGGAAAAATTTAATTATGGAGAAGCTATTGTGGTTTGCGGTAGTAAAATGAATCGTTAATGTTTACTAAACAATGATATTTGAGGAATAATTGAAGTTTAGGTCATGGGTAGACTATGTATGCGATAGTGTGCCAGTTGGAGCTGGGTAATAAAAGTAATAAAGTTGTATTGTTTGATAAATAATTGGAAATGAATCAAGCATCTTTTAGTGGAAGACATGATAAATTACTTTTGATATGCAAAATATTTTAGTGAGGTGAGGAAGTATGAAGAGGGTTGGGGCTTCGGAGATTTTGTAGCAAGGGGCATGGTTTTGTCTACCTATCACGTACTTATGTGGAGTTGTATTTATGATATGAGATATAGGGAATGTGGTGTTGGCTCTGTAAAGTTCAGGTATTTTATCAGGAATCATTAGCGAGTTGTGAGTGGGATTGTCAAGTATTTTGGAGGAATTTTGTGACTCTGATAATTGTAACGACCTCTCTCTCTAGAGGGAATTGAAAGGAGATACCTATACATTTGACAAAATATAATATTTCACATTTCACTCATTATAATAAGAGCTTAGTTACATAAACTGTATGAGAAGCTAATGCTAAAATGAAAATATTATTTAAACTGAGGAAAAAATTGAAAAGGCTGCGTGGGGGGATAAGGGTAACAACACCAGAGATTTTGTATTCGTGTTGTTTTGTACCTCCAGATGCGTCGGCGTCGGAAAGGGAGGAGCTGTTTATCCAAAAGCTGCGCCAGTGCTGCGTCCTCTTCGACTTTGTGTCGGATCCCTTATCGGATATTAAATACAAGGAAGTCAAAAGGTGCGCCCTCCATGAAATGGTGGAGTTCATCACGACGCAAAGGGGGGTACTCACGGAATCTATATACCCAGAGGCTGTTAGCATGGTATGTCATTTAGAATTCAAGGCTTTTCTTTCTTTCGTTTACTCTTTTCAATCAAATCCGCATTCCCAACTTTCCTTTTCTTTGTCAATATGCCAGTTTGCCGTCAACGTGTTCCGAACATTACCACCGTCTTCGAATCCCCACGGCGCAGAGTTTGACCCTGAAGAGGACGAGCCCACGTTAGAAGCAGCCTGGCCACATTTGCAATTAGTTTATGATTTCTTTTTAAGGTAGATTCACATAAATTAAATGGGCACGGTGCCAACTTTTCATGACGGTATTGAGAACTTCTCAATGAGAAGTGAGAAAAGTCTGCTTCAATAAATAAAGTAAATTTCTTGCATTTCCTGAAAAATAGATTTTTGGAATCACCCGATTTTCAACCAGCCGTTGCGAAAAAGTACATTGACCAAAAATTTGTACTTTCGGTAAGCAATAATGAATGACCCTTTGATATGCCTTGCGATAATTGTAAAAGTTTGGAACGCATAATTAAGGATGTATTTTCCTGCTGTTTTCAGTTATTAGATCTTTTCGATTCAGAAGACCCCCGTGAGAGAGATTTTTTAAAAACGACCCTTCACCGCATTTACGGAAAATTCCTTAACCTCCGAGCCTATATTAGAAAGCAGATTAATAACATTTTCTACAGATTCATTTATGAAACAGAGCATCATAACGGGATTGCAGAGCTATTAGAAATTCTAGGAAGGTTAGTATGAGATTTTTATCTTTATTGTCGTTGTTGTGTCTAGGAAAGTTGATATATTTTTTATAATGAGTTTTGTTGTTATTGTTTTCCCCTTCTCCAGTATTATTAACGGATTTGCTCTGCCCTTGAAAGAAGAGCATAAGACGTTCCTGTTGAAAGTGTTGCTTCCTCTGCATAAAGTCAAGAGTCTTTCCGTTTATCACCCACAGGTAAATACAACATTACAAAATTAAATAACAAATACAAGATAACTTACATGTTTACAAGTTCATAAAACCTGATTAATCGTCATAATCGCAAACATGTATGCCACCTCTTAATGCGTGTTTCATTTTCTTGGTATGTTTAATATTACTTTTCCCAACTTTTTCCACAGTTGGCATATTGTGTGGTTCAGTTTTTGGAAAAGGATCCCTCCCTTACACAGCCAGTAATCATGGCACTTCTCAAATTTTGGCCAAAAACACATTCGCCCAAAGAGGTACTACTCACAATAAAACAGAAACTACTAACGTTAATGTACGATGAGATGTCGTTCTTTTTTGTATTATTCCCGTGAGAGAAATTTAAATTTTTTGCATAAGCCACTCTAGAAGTCGTATGTCCAAGTGCTGATGCAATATTTTTTCCTATATTATCTTCGCTACAGGTTATGTATCTGAATGAGCTGGAAGAGATTCTTGATGTCATTGAACCTGCCGAGTTCCGTAAAGTTATGAAGCCTTTGTTTAAGCAATTAGCCAGATGTGTCTCTTCGCCCCATTTCCAGGTTTGTGAACATACTGTATCCCGTGGTGTGTTGTGTCGTGCTGTGGATATCTTCTCTTTCTGTCAAATAAACTTTAATTAACGTACCATTTATGATCATGATTTGTAGGTTGCAGAAAGGGCACTCTATTATTGGAACAATGAGTATATTATGAGTTTGATTAGTGATAATGCTACCGAAATTCTTCCGATTATGTTCCCTGCCTTGTACAGGAATTCGAAAACGCATTGGAACAAGTATGTCGACTCGGGAAATGTTTTTTACTTAGGCCTTGTATACACAACAAATTAATGTCATGAATTGTTGACCTTAATCTTGACTTTTTTATAGAACAATTCATGGATTGATTTACAATGCCTTGAAATTGCTGATGGAAATCAATCAGAAGCTATTTGATGAATGCACGCAAAGCTACAAGCAGCAGCGAGCGCTGGAAAAACAGTCTCTGAGTAAGCGCGAAAACATGTGGTCCAAAATTGAAGAATTAGCAACAACAAGTCCAAATTTTAGTCGAGTTCCTCATTCCGACGATTATGAATATATGCCTGGTGGCTCAGCCAACGCCGTACCTGGCAATGAGGAAGGAGCTGACATTAACGACATCATTAATTATGAACGTAAAGACCATCAGCCATCCACTGAGCAGGTTAGCGTAAGTTTCTAACGAAAGAAATATATCAGAATAATAATGATAATATTTTCCTTTTTATTATTATTATTACGATGCTATTATATTGCTATTGATTGGCAATTTTAATAATGTACTTTCCCTAAATTGCTATTGCAGCAAAAACCGAAAAATTCTGAGAAGCCCCTTTTGAGGCGAAAGTCTGAACTGCCTCATGATACGTATACCGCCATGGCTCTGAACAATCACAAACGAACGGATGAATACCTTAGTACACCACCTGACGTAAACAAATGTTAACGAAACGGCCATGTATACATGCATACCATAATATACTATCAGGATGATTTATAATATTTAAATGCCAACAGTGAACCACGTCAGTCAAGAGTGAAATAATACCAGTGGATAGGTTTCTTTCATGTTGAATGAGAAGGTACTCATGATAATAATTTTTAAACAAAATATATATTATTATGTAGTTTCATTCCTTGTCATCTTTATATACATGATATATTATTGGAACTTTATTTTGCAATTTTGGCGTACTTTTTTTCCATTCTGAGTTTAGACTTTGATTTCGATAATGCGTTTAAAACACATGCAAAAAAAAACAAGAAGAAATATCGTTATTTTGGCGAAAGAGCATGGCGATTCGCGATTGAACTATTTATATTCTGGTCAGAAATTGCTATAATATGTAATCATTATTATTACTACTACAATGTTGTTAACTATTAGTTATTTTTTCGTGAGTTTCAATTTCAATATTATTATTATAATCACACATGATTACGATAAAATACAAAATGTTCCCATCCGGACTTTACGTATACAATGTTTGTTGTACGATTTAATTTAGGGTAAAAATGTATTAAGTTTGCTGATAAAATGAAGTAACTGTGAATGTGCAACTGTGACATACGATCTATAACTATTATTTACCTGTGTTGTAGTATGTTATTTTTATCTAGCCGGTATCAATTATTCATGTACGACATATAAAAAATATTGATTTTCACTTTCTGTTCTCCCCTGCATGTGAAAAGAAATTTATTATTTAATTAACTATTGTGTCGAGTCGCGCTCACAAGAGTCCTTGATGAATATTAATAATACGTAATTGTTGTCAAAGTAGGTTTATTTTGTTTTTTGGAGGCATTGTCGGAGAATATTCAATTTTTGCTGTCTTCTTCGTTTATCAGCCCCAGTTCCTTTTTTGATTTCACATTACATACTTGTCCGGACACATTTTATGTCATGATTCTTTTCATAAATGTTAAATAAGAGTACATATATTGTAATGGTAAAACCTTTATAATTAATTAATATGATACTTATTCATTATTATATTATTATTATATGATTCTAATAAAATAATTATTATGATGAATTTACTGTATAATCCTGATAAAAAACCTCGTGATAATAATAATCATTTTTGGTAAAAGAAATGCCAGTAGAAAAAAAATCATTCTGCTCTTGTGATTCACGAAGGGAGAATGTGGAAACGTAAATAGAGTATTAAACTTACAATTATTATTATGATTAATGTTTAAAACAATGATTATAAGATTGATGGAGGAAGAGGAGGAGAAAAAAATGTGAAAATATTGGAATAAACTGTGTATTCTTTATGCATGTTTAAAAATTATTGTAAATTCGGTATATCCTGTTTGATGTGTTTTCTATATATTTATTTTCATACTTAAACGTAAATTATAATATGCAGATTAGCATTACAAAACAAAAAAGCACAAACAGTGTAAAAATGCACCTTCTGGCAATAAAATTACTATGAGTTCATGCTTGTTTCTTCATGTTAGTCACTCGAGATCATGTAAAACTTGTGATAATCACCGAAAATGAAGCAAAGCAGATGAATAGACAGGCACCCATTTTGTTACCAGTCTACTTTTGGTCGCCTAATTTTCCACCGTATACTAATGCCTGTGTTGGATGCAATAGGTGGATCTCTGCTGCCCATATTGCCGATTTTAACTTTTGGAAAGGTTGCTTTTTGGCAGCTGTATGATTATTCACGATAAAATTATCAATTATTTATTTTTGATCGAAAATTAGTTAGATCACTAATATAAAGTTGGAAAAATTAGCTAGTGCAAACCATGAATGACATGTACCTATATCTGTATCATAAACATTAATCAAATAATCATAATAGAACACAACACTTTCTAAGATTTTTCTAATAACTCCAATAACGGTTTTATTTTTAACAGATTGTATTGGTGGACGAGTATGATGACTTTGTTATTATTGAGAATTTTCCAAGATACAAAAATGCATAATTTTCAGTTTATAAATTCATTCATAATGAAACAGTTTGTTTTATTTTTGTGTACATTTTACATTTACTTTTTGTTGGAAGGGCGGGTGCTCAAGCGGGTCGATTTCCGAGTTGCAGTCGCGTTCGGGGACTTTTCCGGGGCGTTCTCTGCATCAGCGGTGACCTTTGTCCGACGACGTTTCTGCGCGGACTTGCTGCTGATCCGACGCTTCAGGGATTTGCTTTTGACACGGCTCTTCAAGGATTTGCTCTTGCTCTTGGTGGTGCGCTTTACTGATTTGGGCTTGACAGGACGCTTCTCGGCAGACGTAGATCTGCGACTGCTGGACCTGCGGCGACGTTCAGCGGGCTTTGGCTTGCGACGCCTCTTTTCCGTCGATTCGGATCCAGCGGACTTTGACCGGCGGCGACGTTCAGCAGGCTTTGGCTTACGACGTCTCTTATCAGCGGAGGCAGATCCAGTGGAAACACGACGGCGTCCAGCAGGGGAAGGCTTGCTCTTCTTGCGTCGCTTGGCAGCCTCAGAAGAAGGTCCTCTTGTGCTGCGCCGACCAGCTGAAGACTTCCTCTTGCGACGTCCAGCACTGGGCGGCTTCTTTTTCTTCTTATCAGCAGTAGCTGGAGCTTTGGAGACAGGCCGAGAGGATCTTGAGGAAGTTGCATTAGGCTTCCCGCTCTCCAAAAGCTTCATTTCCTTGTTGTACCGAGCCTTGTTCATTTCAGCCGCTTTCTCCCATTTCTAAAAGACAAGAGAAAACAACCAATTACCGTCTTTTTGATTTAACCATTTGGGACGAATTAAACTTTTGAAATGAATAGCATCTATATTGTATTCTTACGGATTTATCTGCCAGCTTCCCCCACTGCTCCCCAGCAATCTTCATCAGCTGCGCCTGATTTGCGACATTCGGGTTCTGCCGTTTCAGACTCTCCCGGTTTTCGTTCACCCAAACGAAATACGCGCTCAACGGTCGCTTTGGCTTGGCTGCTCCCGCTCCTCGCTGAAATACAAGAAACGAAGCAAGTTAGCCACACAATTGTACAATTTTCTCCAAAAAACATATAATGTCGCGTACTTTGAAAACCTTTCCCTTAGCCATTTCCTATTCTCCACGAAGTAGTAGTAGGAAGTAAAATAATCACGTTCTTCAGTCAAAAATTAGTACGACTTTTCACGAAAAATCTTTTCATAACTTGCACTTGTGATGAAAATCCGAGGACAATAGTAGTTGAAAGAAACTGCGAAGACGAAGACGAGCAGAGGCCGCAGGCTTTTGGCAAGCATGCATTTATTTTTTCTTCACGCAAATAAGCAGGTAACAGCAGTTTCGAAAAAATAGTTACATGGCAACGGCCAATCTGACCACGCAGCGCAGTTTGGTGTGGGTGTGGCATGACATGGCGCGTCAGAGTCGTCAGAGTGAAAAGCGTGCACAGGAGAAGGAAAGGACGCCGCCTCGATAGAACCGACACACAAAACACACCACCACACCGTAATAAATGCATTTTAGTGCGGCAATAATAATTATGCCTTTTGTTAGTAATTACTATCAATTTTAATGGCTCTTGTTAACTACTAGTAATTTTTGTCAGTTTCCATTTCAATATTATTGTTACATTACTTTACGATCAAATACGAAATGTTTATAACAATGAACAATGATTGATGGAAGAAGAGAAAAAAATTAATAGAAATATAAACTATGTATTCATTGTACATGTTTAAATATTATTGTACATAGTTTTTATATTTATTTATAATTTATAATCGCATAAAACAAAACAATCGTAAATGAATATTTGGATCCTTGAGACTAGAAGCATTACAAAAACAAAAAGGCACACAACCAAACGTATAAAAAATGCATTTTCTTCTGGCAATAAATTACTGGGAGTTCATATTTCTTCTAATAATTCTTAATCTTATTGGAGTCAGTCGAGATCATGTAAATCTTGTGATAAACACCGAAAATGGAACAAAATAAGTGGATAGTTAAAACGAGGTTGGAAGTTATAAATGTAAAAATTGTGGATGACAAGCAAGGGATCGGCCACTTTTGCCATGGCCTATCCCAATCCAATGGAATGACAATAGCTCCTGCCCAGGCTCCAAATACCGTTACGGCAAACTTCCACTTTGTTCGGTGTAAAATCTCATTCTCCGTGTTCCATAAGCTGGAATAAGAGATACATGACTCAACATTAAATGAGAATACTTGATGATAGTTAAGCTACATTTATACAGCTATAATTTATACCTGATGAACATCAATTCTTGTAACAGTCTACTAGGTTGAACGGCCAAACACATTGGAGAAAGCAACCACGTGGTAAGAATTACACTGAACTGGAACGTCACTTTGCAGTCCCTAAAAGATAGTATTCGAGAAAATTAGGGAATTACTTTTTATGTTCAAAGTGGGGACAAATCGAGGTGTTTGACATGACATATTGACAAATTCAAATGACAAACATACTCAAGTATTGGAGCTCCCAGTAAAACCACAAAAATATGGCAGATGACACATCCTGCAGTGAAATTGCAAAATCCTTTCCAGAGTTCCATTATCTGAAACGAAATAAACTGGGCTATATAACTCGACCATTTAATCGCTTTTATATCAAACCAATAAATATCTAACGGAATTGCTCATTTGACTGTTATGGCTTACCTTTATTTGCAACGGAGGAGACTTGGCTACGGCGCTATCCCTTTTGCTGAACGGCAATCTCCCCTGAGAAGCTTTTCCACTGGAAGCCGATCCCGACGTTCCCATCAAACCACTCCCTCCTCCAGCCCCCGCATTTCCCAAGTTCCACATGGCCTGCAGCGACGGCGTCTGATCAAACAAGTGAGATCCAGGGAATACAGTGAAAACTATCAACAGCTTCAAAAGTTCAAACGCCGCCACATAGAAAACGGTTTCAAACGGAAGTTCTCTGTGCTCCAAGATAAATCCTATGATAGGATCACTCCCACTGACCAATGAGTCATTGACACCAACACCACTGCTTCCACCTCCAATTTTCTCTTCATGCTGCTGCTGCGAAGGAGACGCAGACATTCCAGCAGTGGAACTCCCAATTCCTCCATCATCCAACGGTGACGACGACAGCGATTGGGATGCCGCCGATGGACCACCACCACCAACTGTAACCTCCGATGGAGAAGTGAAGGCGGATGTCACCGCAAAGTAGTAGAGAAGCGGTGTGAACACAAGTGTACTGAACGAGTACAAAAGCTCTCTTTTGCTGTCCACGTTCTCACAAACTTTCTTTCCCATCTTCAATCTGCACGTCTCTTCCTTCACACACTACAGTTAGCTAATTGAAACTATTTACATTTTACAGGGATGGTCGTGTTTATAACTGTCACATGTCCATGTTTATGTTTTTCTTGTGTGGAAGGAACCGGAATAGAGACAAGTGCATACTACAACAATGCTATCATCTGTCTGCGTAGGTCGGCCTTTTCTTACAGATTCGGTCGGTATCCCAATTAATGTTGAAGAAGATAGAATGAGTATCTTGTTGCCCCTCTACTCCTGCCTGGCACACAACATCATCATCCTCTAGTGTTATTCAGGGCACGCCCACTTTTTGCTACAAAGTACAATTTTAACCCTTTCCTTTACATACTAGGGCATGAGCGTAATATGCCGAGTTGTGGATTAGCAACATATTTTATGGAATGAAAGAAAGATAATAATTAGTAGTAAATAAGTGGGAGCATAAGTATCGGGTAAGCTGTGTCGTTGTTCATATGGAATGTGTTAAGCTATTAAAATGTAGAAAACGAAACCACATTTAGGCACCGACTGCAACTCTTTACTCTTTGCCCTTTTCATTAATAATCACACTTCTCTACATGCACTGCTGCTGCAAAGCAGTGCTAAAAGTTTGTCAGGTTTTAGTTTTACTACACAGGCATGTATTATGAATATGCGATTATTATTGTAAACCCTTTTTATAGCAAGTTTTGATATATTTTTATACGAATACCTATAACATTGCATCTTGCACTTATCATATCACTTCACCCCGCCAGAGGCATATGTCCATTCAATCTACGCAACAAAAACAGCATTTTGATGTACAAAAAATTGAACAAAAATCAAGGTACATACACTCATACATACCCAAATAAATACCCATACTACAATTCATACGAATAACGTGTTACAATTGTTACACAAAGTAAATACAAAGAGCACTAACATCACATCTCTCCTTGCCATTTGCCCAACACAAAGAAGAATTACATACTTTTTGCCTACTTGTTTTACTTTTTATAAAAACTGCAAATAGGCATACATAAACAAGTATACAACTCGGTAGAAACAAGTAGCGATATGCAATATGCATGCCAACTTTGTACAATGGTTAAGATCAAAATTAGCAACAATGACCTCGATGTCTTATGCCACAAATCGGTCAAAAAGACAAATTTGATGAATCTTTGCACAAGTTCCCGTACATAAAATGATTACCAAAATTAGAGACATTGGGACAAGCAAACCTCACACATAAGATTATCTTTACACTTTTGTCATTTCATTTTGGTGTAAAAAGTTTGTTGTTCATTCTTGCTATTATTCTGTTTTTCTGCATTCACTACTACCACTTACTTTACTAGAGACACGAACCTGAGCAGCAGCAGCAGCGTAGTAACGTAAGCGTATAAAGTGGAGTAGTACAAAAATGTAGTATGCTGAAATGAAATGCTGATACTCATGATCATGACGATAACAATGAAGATGATATGATGATGTGATGATAATAGCCGTGCATTACTACTACACGATACGGTGTACGTGTGTACGTTGTAGTAAAAATAGTAAAAATGAAAATACATCTTTCTATAAAACCATACCACTAATATATCCTACTCACTGACTTTGTCTGTGACCAAACAAACTTTACTGACATATTATTATGTTGTTGTTATATATAAAAAAAAAACTACTTACTATAAAGATTCGCTTTTCTATGTTACATACAAAAAGTTGGAGTTGTTCTTTACTAAACTATAATAGGTAATCATAACATAATGTCTGTTGTAAAATAATATGTTGTCGTATGTGTGGTTGTGATGTTTTGGTGGTGGTTAGCGTAGCAGCAACATATATTCAGTGTGATTCTTTATAGATTTGAGATTCACATTTGAATCTGAATGAATGAACATTAGACACAAAAAGGAATGTGGTTTAACTGCTGCTATTGCAAAAAAAAAGACAAGACAAGAGAGATGTTTAGAAAAAAAATGTTTTGTACGTGGGCTGCTGCAAAAAAAACAGATATGAGATGGGTTGTTAGAGACGTTAAAAAATGAGGATCATCATCATGATTCTATACTGCTGTTATTTTGGCTGCTGGTGAGACAAGAGATGATGATGATGCAGAGATTCTGTTTGATTATAAAAAATTATTATAAAAAAAGTGTACAAGGAGATTCTGATATGTTGAGTGAGTGGCTCCTCTTATGTAAACTTTTATATCAAAATTTTTGTTGAATCAGTTCTTCGGTTGGGTCGTGTGTATACGAAAATACATGAATGGTTTTGTTTGTTTTTTTATTGCAGAGAACTCATCAGAGTGAGTGAGTGAACTTTATGTGTAACGCGAGCAAAGGAGCCCAACAACAAAAATTATTAAAGCAGTTAAAAAAAGTTTATTATGCCACTCTCTGAACTACACGTACATTACTAACTTGAAACGAGTCAAGTTTTGTTATAGTTGGTGATGGTGGTGTGGTGAATAATTAATTAATTCGATTGGATTGAGAGGATGATGATGACGATGATGGTGAATTGAATGCATGAAAGAAAGAAGCAAGAAGGGCGACAGTTTGGTGTTTGTTGTTATTTTTGTCTTGTCTGTTGAGTTGACTCATTCATGATCACAAATGAATGAATGGGAAGTTGTTTAGTGGATGGTGACGAAGAGGAGGTGAAAACTGGACAAAATCATCATAATTATCGTATCCTGTTATTGTAACTTTTGCCCCAATCACCAAAAAGTCATTACACCAGAGCAGCGTCTTCTCTATCCTGTCATCTGTCTCAGCACTCGTGTCCAGAGATCAATCATCCGCCACCAGTATCCAGGAGCGCATATAAGTCAAACAAGTGGTTCATCAGAAGGTGTTCGGTTTAGCAATCATCCAATCAATCGTCATTATTCTCCATTTCACACGGGAGCAGACAGTAAATCCCCGTGTTACAACACACACACATGGATACAACAAGTCGCTAAGTGGAGATTGGAGTGTGCGTGTGCCATGTACCAAAAAAGTGTTTGGAGATGAGGTGGATGGTGTGACTTTCATCATTCATGCAATAGACATTTTTTGTGACCGTTGTTGCACACGAGTCGATAAATTTGTGTGACAAACGTTATCTCTATAATATGTGTATGTATTTATTGGCTACATTTGGACCTGCAGTGATTGATTAACAATACAAGTAGGAGTATTCGAGCTGTTTTATTACCTCGGTTTATGTACTCGCTCCTTGCTGGATAAACTTTTAACGTTACCGTTATTTCCGCTAAAAAAGTGAAGACGAAAATTTGTCATTGTTATTAGCGAGGAAGATTTAGGTTCGCTCTGGGCGCCGAGATGAGCTCAAGCGGTTGTGAGACTAGAGGATCATCATCGGGCAAAGATTTAAGCTGTGACGTTGACCATGTGAACATGTTATCGGATAATTTAAAAGGTGCACTTTTCCTCAATCCTGAATATGCAGACGTGGTATGTACTTTTAACACTTTTAAATTTTTTAAAGAACGAGCCCTAACGTTTCCATCGACCGCATTAAGTATAATATTGTTCTTATTGTTTTCCAGCATTTGGTCGTCGAAGGCGTCAGCTTCCCCGCCCACAAAATCATTCTTGCCGCACGGTCCCAGTATTTTCGAGCCCTTCTTTATGGTGGCATGAAAGAGAGCACGCAGTCCCAAGTGGAACTCAAGGCAGCCACCACTGCAGCGTTTAAGTCACTTTTGAAATATGTCTACACTGGACGGATGGCACTGGGGGAGCTCAAGGAGGATGTCATTTTGGACGTCCTAGGGTAAGGCCTTCACTAAAGATGACAGTTGTACTTGCGTTGGAGTCAATGACTTCTCGAAATTCTTACGCACTGCACGTATCTGTTTTTGCTTCTTCAGACTGTGTCACCAGTGGGGATTTGAAGAACTGGAAGCAAGTATTTGCGACTATTTACAAGCAGCTCTACATGTTGGAAATGTATGTGCCATCCTGGACACGGCGTTAGCATTTGGTCTGGAGTCACTGGTCAACACTTGTTGTGTTTTTGCCGATGCAAACGCTGGCACCCTTCTAGATCACTCATCGTTCTTACTCTTGTCCCCTGTAAGACTTTTGGAAAACAATTTGTCAGCAAAAAGTTATGCGTATTTTTACTAAAAGCAATTTTCAAAAATTATGTATCTTTCCAGCCTGGTCTCACGGAATTAATCTCCCGAGACTCGTTTTGTGCTGCTGAAGAGAAAATCTTTGAGGCTGTGTGTAATTGGGTTCGGTCCAACACAGATGTCCATAATGACGCCGGTGCCGTACTTAATCACGTTCGCCTCCCTCTCATGAATCTCAATGTGCTTCTGGAAACAGTAAGACCAACCGGTCTGGTATCATCTGACATGATCCTGGATGCGATATCTGCTCAGAACAAGTCCCGCGACACGGAGTTGAGATACCGTGGATATTTGGTGCCCGAAGAAAATGTTGCTCATGTAAAGCACGGTGCTACAGTATTAAAGGGTGAGATGCGTCAGGCGATTCTTGATGGAGACTGTCAGAACTACGACGTTGAGAGAGGATTCACAAGACACATTATTGATGAAAATGGAGAGGGTGGAGGGGGGATCGTCATTAAACTTCGCCAACAGTGCATTTTGAATCATATTCGCATGCTGTTGTGGGATAGGGATCTCAGATCATACTCGTATTACATTGAAGTGTCCATGGATCAAGTGGATTGGGTCAGAGTTTGCGATCACACTAGATACAATTGTCGGTCCTGGCAAAGCGTTTTCTTCCCCCAGAGGGTGGTCAGGTGAGCGTACAATAATTAAAAGCTTCTTTACCTGATTTATGTATTTATATGCACAATAAATTCGAATGTGACATTTTTATTTTTTTAATCGGGGTTACTTCAATTCTTTTAGATATATAAAAATTGTGGGAACACACAACACGGTCAATCGAATGTTTCATGTTGTTGCAGTCCAAGCTTACTTTACCAAAAAAGAATTTACCATTGATCCGAAATGGGGCCTTCTGGGTAAGCACCTCCCACAGTGAAATACTTTCTTTCATTTAACTTATTCTTAACCCTGACATCAAGATTTATATGCTATTTTTCTGTATTGTAGTTCCAAAGGATAATGTTGCCACAATTGAACTAAGTGCTTGCGTAATTGAAGGAGTGTCTCGTAGCAGGAATGCCCTTATCAACGGAGAGACAAGAGGTTATGACTGGGATTCTGGGTGAGGCTTTTTAACCTAAACTGTACGGTATTGAAGCTGTCAAAATGGAGTGGACAGCATGTTTTTATTGTATCTTTTTAAATCTACAGTTACACGTGCCATCAACTCGGATCCGGAGCCATTGTTGTTCAGCTCGCCCAGCCATACGTTATTTCGTCGATGCGTCTTTTACTCTGGGACTGTGATGACAGAAGCTACAGCTACTACATTGAGGTCTCTACTAATCAACGCCACTGGGAAATGGTGTGCAATCGATCTCGTGAAAGCTGTAAATCCTGGCAAACAATCCGATTCGATCCCATACCTGTGGTCTACATTAGAATTGTTGGGACTAATAACTCTGCAAATGAGGCAAGTTTCTAGTGTGCAATTTTTTGCAGAAAACATTACCGGAGTAGTATAAGTATTAACACTTTATCTAATTTGCTACAGGTATTTCACTGCGTCCATTTTGAGTGTCCCTCTCAAAGCGACGAAGATCTCTCTAAATTGGAACAATCCGAGGCAGCTGGTGGCTCCTCTTCCTCCTCCTCCACCTCAACCACCACAACTACCGTTGCAACTACTATAAAGACAGAAATCCCGTCAACCTCTCGCAGCAATACGTCCTCTTCATCTACGTCCCCATCCCAGGCAACGCCTTCACTAAACAGCAAACGTGATAATATTCCCCCACTCCAACAGCCAAGTAATATACTATTGCCTACATCATCGTCGTCCTCCCGTCACGCAGTTCTTGCGGAACTGTTAATGGAACAAGAGGACAACTTGGATGCGGACGGCGATGCTGAAGCAGACGCGGATGACGACGACAATGGAAGCAGAACGGCAAAGATGGAACGTAGTGATTCAGTCGATGAACTCTTTGAGTGAAATTGATAAAAAATCAGCATACCCAACAAAAGACTCCAGAAGAAGAAAAAAAACAAAATTCAAGAACTACTCCAACCATACCTCTTCATTTGTTATATGGGATGAGGATGATGAGAGTGTAATGATTTCATTATCACAGAGATGGCTCAATATTATACTACTGTGTAATGTCAACTTGGCGTTTGTATTTTTTTGTGCAAATAATAGAATTGATAAGTATCATTTGCGCATTTCGAAGGAATGTTGTTTGGTTTCGTGTCTTGTTGCGACACTCTGTGTTTTAGTAAATAATACCATGATAAGTCCTTTGATCTAAAATACTGAAAGAAATGTAACAATAATACGTAATACAAGGATATTATAATTATCCCTCCTTCATTGATTCAACAATGAAGTGAGGTGAATCATAGCGATACCAGAATACAACAACCAAGAATAATATTAAAATAAATAAGTTTTACCTAATGAGCGACCTGAAAACCTTGTTTGTTATTGAGAGTTGGTTTTTACGGTCTGAACGTTTCATCCAACTGTTGAATGACATAAATTCTGAGAACTAAGTTTCAAAATAGGTACCTCCAAAATATTATACATTGAGCACAACTTTTCGTATACTACTGTAAACCATGTGCAACATTGTTATTAATTACTCTGAACATTACATTGTGAAGCATTTTTTGGTATATTAATAATTAAATAATTAAAAGTAGGTTATTAATGCACTACTTTAAGTTTGTCGTTATACCACGGTGAGATATTATTAGGTGCATAGAACTTTAAATTGTAAATATAGATTTTGTTGCGTTTAATTTGTGTGTAATTCGCCATACTAGGAACACTTGTCGATAAGTGTGTGTTCTATTTGTTTAAAGTGCCTTTTTTGTAGTAGGCTTGACATGTCTATTGTTTTGTATAATGAATTTGTTCTCTGATAAATTGAAAAACTTTCGTTCATCTGTCACTTCATTTATCTTACGTGTGGATTTGCTGTAAGTGTGTACAGGGGAATTTAAAAAATATGCAAGCGTATTTACATTAAATATAAAGCGAAAATTAAACATTTAATATAGGAGTTATTCTATGATTATATGATGCAATAAAGTATAGTCATATCAAATTTTATAGTTGTTTGAGTCTTGATTCAAACCATCAACACAAGAGTACATAAGAATGCAGAATCAAATTGATGATATTTGGAACTTCCAAATTGGAAGCACACCCGTGGCAGCGCATAAACAATTTTTGAGCCAAATCGGTTAACTTTTACCATCATTGACCGTTACGATTTCAAAATTTCGACATGGGACAGCATATGCGTGGCACTTGAATATATGTTGATTTTCCCCATAACACCCGGGGTAAATCGGTAAATCGACAAACAAACAACTGCTAAAAGCGAATCCGTCTACGTTCTGTCTACGTTACTACGTTATCTGTTTGCATTTTTATTGTCTTTGTTTGCGAAAGAGGGAGTTGGCAAATACGCTTTCTCTTTCATTCTGTGCTGTATGATGAAAGTCAACCTTTTATCTACCCTTTGATTTCCTTTGGCTTATTTAGTAGTGTTGCTTCTTCTTTGTTTCCTTCAACATGAGTGACATTATACCAAGAGGAGAGGCAATTAAGCTCCGCCCCAGCCAGTGGCTCTCATTTCTTGGGAGCAACGTGGTATCCAAAGTGCAAATCTACGTGCCTTGGGCAAAGCAGTGGATGTGGTACATCTTCCGGAGGGGCTTGCTGATCTACACGCTGAAGCACGCGATCGAAGTGTTCTGGCTCTTCTTTAAAAAACGAAGGTTGGGAGTGACTTATTTCAGGGAACTGACTCTGATGCACTGGGTGCCTCCCAGCATGTACTTCGACAAGGATACCAAGATGAGGGTGTTCGTCCGAAAGTGTGGTTATCATGATTCGTCAGGTGCCGGAGGTATTGCCTATGGCGTCGATAAAGGTATTGAGCCGTGGTTTTATGGGGATCGAGACGCAGAGGTACTGGATACATGCATTAGTAAACATGAGGGAACATTAACGCCTTATCGTGACTATTTTGCATTCATTCTAATGAGACTAATTCCTTGTTAGATTAAGGATGAAACGAATCATATTCTAGACAAGATGGAAGAAAAGGCGCTGAGGCAGGCCCTGTTAGGGAGGACAAGGCAGGACAAAGACATGCAAGCAGTGGCCAGAGTCTTGAAGTAAGCAGGAATGAGCATAGAATATTTCCTTATCAGTATTTTGCATTAATATTTTCTAAGAAGTTTCATTGTTATCGTGAAATCTCGTTTCTCCCCATTTAGGAACTTCAAAGAGTTCAGTGCTGAGGAGACCATGGACTTTTTCAAGGCCTCAGAGTTAGTGCATATGGAGAAAGGTCAGGTCATCTTTAACGCTGACACCGAGGAGGAGTACTTTTACGGGGTAGTCAGTGGAGAAATCCTTCTTTGGTGCAGTGAGATTGGCACGCGGCCTGAGGAACTATTGAAGGTCGCTGGACCGGATGAGTGCATTGTCTCTCTGCTCGCCTTGCTCCATCACTTTGCGGTACAGCTTCAGAATCAGCCATTCTATATCTTTCAGGCATCGGGTAGAATCTTTTGCTATAAGCATACCTTTTATGTACAGATCGGGCCGCAACGATACTCGGACTTAAAGCTGTACGCTGTCTGTGACGTTGCTGGAAGCTACTACCGCGTGCCCATTTCCAAACTCCTCCAATACATGCGATCCGATCCAAGGAAATTGTATGAAATTCTGGAGAACATTCTGACGCGCCACCAAAGTTTCTGCATTGGACTCAACGACCTCACTGGAATCATGCCCCGTTTGCACAAGCAGGACTACTTGGAAGCCAACTACGCGCCGTTCGATGCAGAACCTGGAGAGCTGAACGGCACCCAGGTAGAACTTCCCGAGCATAATGCATGTTAATGTTGGAATTGAATTGTCAGTTGAGTAACTGAAACTGGTTTGCATTAGTTGGCACTTGAGGCGTTCCAAAGTATGCATACGATGTTCCCCTTGAACCCGGATGACAGGAAGTTGTGTTGGGTGGGAGTCCTTGACAGCAGAACGGTGCTCTTGAGAAGGTTCAAAAGGGTTAGCAGATATTAATCTTGGAATATGCATTTTATTCGCCGTTAATTGCAATTGCATTTTTAACCCTGTTTTGTTTGCAGACGCAGTACGCGTTCTACATCCACAAAGGGCTACTCGCCTGCACAGTGTCCAAGCTGAGAAGGTCATACAATTCCATTCAGTTTTACTTGAGCGAAGGGAATATGGTAAGGGAAACGCTCGCAATCTAAATTCTTATGTTAGTAAATGTTTGCAACATGATGACGTAAGTAGCAATGATTTTTTATCTTAAAAAGGTCGGCTGGCGAGAGTCTGTGATTGGAGTGGATATGGCGGTGCAATACCAAGTGGCTGATGGTGCGAAAGCGTTCATTGTCGCAATTCCTGACTTCGTCATTAGACGGTAAATTTATTAAGATGCAAGAAGCGCGGAACGGTTATCATTTTAACACATTATACATAAATATGCTATTGTGTATCGGAATTCATGGATTGGAATTTTCAGGTACCTGGAAGTCAATGCAGAAATGTCCAAGCGGCCTCTCATGAAGCTTTTGGACCGCAACTCCTTACTCGTGCGCCAAATCAGTTACTCGGTCAGCTTTTCCCACACTCGCGCAAATGAAGTTGTTTACGGGTATTACTTTGTTTTCCCTACTAATTTTTATCTACTATACAAAATGAGATGCAAGCCTTACCGATCATTCATTTGGTTTTGAAGACGCGGTGGCGGAGATCAAGGGATGGAAGGCCAGCAATGTCAACAGGAAACATTTGCGTATCTGTGCCTGTCGGGTCGTCTCAGATTTTTCACCGAGGCTGACGACTTGCTGGCCAAACATCCGCTAAGTGGCACGCGAAGATATGGAATCCTTGAAAAGGGCGACTGGTTTGGAATGGTGGCCATGTACTCGGACAATGCTCGTCTTCACCGCACCGTAATTTGTGATCGCTACTGCGAATACGTGATGGTTCCCAGATATCTGATTACTGTGATTACACGGACATTCCGAGAGTCGGCTGGCTACCAGTGTGATTATTTGGCCAGGGCTTACGACCGAGGTTACCAGATACAAAATACCAATTATTTAAGAGCGAACAGTGGAAGCATTGCTGGTGTTTTATATAGTGATTTATTTCCATTTTAGATCACGAACACACTTTCCTGGGTACCGACAAAGTGGCAGACACGCAGTTCCAGGTGGACAACTTTGGTGTCCACACATCTCGAACCTATCGCGTCGTTTGCGTGTATGCCGCATCTCCAGATATTCCAGGAGAAATATACTGCGACGAATTGGCTCGCCATCACACGGTTAGTCCAACTGTAAATTAAAAACATTATTTTTCATTTTGTTCACTTCGGAGAAGTTACTCTATTAATTTATTGTAGAGCCCAGCGGCAGTCGTCACGAGAGAGATTGCTTTACAGTCCATGCTAGTCGAGGAGTTTACGCTGGAGAACGATTACTTACTTGCGAAGTGGCTCGTGTCTAAGGAAGAGGAAACAACGGTTCTCTTTGTGTTGGTGAGATTCCATGGACCTCAGTCTTAATCGTCCCTGAATTAACTAGTTAGTTAGGAGTATGAATTAGCTTGCAATTTCTTTGTCACTATATTCTGTAAAACAGGCTAGTGACGACTTTAACGATCGATGGAACGAAACCATTGCGAAATTGTGTGACATGATCCATGTGCTTGTGACATACAAAGCTGTTGCCCCGAAGCCGAGTGAAAACGAGAACAAGATCCTCAACTTTGCAAGGAAAGCGAGAAAGGAGATTGTTTTCATCCATCCAGTAATTCGGGTGACAAAACGTGAGTAATTCAACTCATTTATTGCTGTTGTAATTTGCGCTAATTAATTAATTAATGTTTTGTTTCTGTTGTTTATGATAATTAGCCCAACTTGGCCCAACTAAATATCCGCATCTTCCGCAAGGCTCCGTTTTGTGGTTAAGACCAAGAAAGTCCTGGGTTCAGCGTCATCATCACGTACGGATGCTGGACAGTGCGCTCAAGTATCAGAAGGAAAAGGACCCTGCTGACCTGGAGCGATACTTGAAGAACACAAAGCATCCTGACAAGCACAGTGATTATGCTCGGGTAATGAGGTGGATTTCCGGACAGTCTGTTGGAATTGTGCTTGGAGGTGGGGGAGCAAAAGGAGCTGCTCATTTGGGGTAATCGGAGACACATTTAAATTATTTCATTGTATTTATTCCTCCAGTCAATTTTATTTTGTTTTAATTTTTCAGTACACTGGAGTACTTGAAGGAGCTGGATGTCCCGGTGGATTACATTGCCGGCGTGAGTATCGGTTCCTTCCTGGGAGCGCTGTACGCAGTCTACGAAAACATGGACATTGTGGAGTCGAAGGCGAAGGAGTTGTGGGAAAATCTTAAAAATCCGTGGCGATTCGCCAGAGACATCACCTACAATCCATTCTCTGCCATCTTCCGAGGTCACTCTTTGAACTGGATGATCAACTACTTCTTTGGCAACATTCAGATCGAGGACCTCTACATTCCATACTTCTGCGTCAGCACCGATCTTGACGACAATTGCTCCAGAACACACCACACTGGTGAGTATTCAGATCGGCACCTAAGATTTGAAATCTGTACTAGTAAGAGGTTGTAAAAGTATTGTATCTTTCCCGTAGGCGACCTCTGGTTTTATGTCCGAGCGTCAATGACACTGACCGTGCTGTTTCCTCCACAAATAAATCAGTTCGACTACCACCTGCTCGTGGATGGCGGCTACTCCGACTTGGTTCCCGCAATGACCATGCGGAAACTCGGAATAAAATACCTTTTCGCCATCAACATCGGCGACGAGCGTCTCATGAAAACCTTCAACATTGGATACCACGTGTCAGGGTTCAAGTGCATTTTGCAGAGCTTGATGCCTCATTTGATTGATTCAATTCCAAATCATTTTGACTTTTGGGATGCCATTCTTTACGCAAGCCTCTAGATCCAACAGTATCATTTTATCATTTACTGTAGGTCTTACTTTCACTTTTTCCTAATCTCACATAATTTTACTACTACATGCAACTTAGTGCTCGGCGAGAAACTTTATTCAAATTCTGAAAGCAATGGACGAGTACGTCATTTACATCCGTCCCAACATCAATGCCTACACCGGGACAGATTTTAAAAATTACTCCGAAATCAAGGTACAGATACGGCAACTTAAAACGCATACTTCTGTATTCAACACAAAAATGCGTATTGAAATAATTGAATTGCAGAGGTTGGGTTACCTCTCCACCAAGTTCAAGTTTGGTGGTCTGAAGCTGAAACGCCTTCCGGTCCACGTGATTTGGTATCTCCTCCGCTTTTACACCTACCCTGCCGTCGCCCAAAGCCAAGCTCAGATGCTCCAGGGCTTCACAGACGAGGACTGGACCTTTGCTGTTAATTTGATTAGCAAAACGCAAATGTTCGAGCGTGCCAACACTCCTTTCCTCAAAATGAACTTAACTCCATACCTGACCGACTTGATGGAGGCGAGGTCATATCTGCAACGGTACGTCGATGGTGAGGTCGACCTGTCCAAGATCAATTTGAATGTTCCCGTTCTCGAGAATTTCTTTCGGGACGATGAGAAGCTGGACTTGGTGCATGCGATCGCAAAGATGAAGGAGTGGAACTACATGGAGGACTTTGAGAGCATTGTCAGTCGAAAGATCCAGGACAAGGAGGCCTTCAAAATTAGAACCAGAGTCAAGGCAGTGTCTTCACAGGCTTACGATTTGGTCAACGCAAGAAAGTCAAGCCATGCGGACGGCATTAGGCAGCTGGATTCTGGGAAGGTGGAAGACATTACTTTTGGTGCTGTGCGGGAAACGTACTCCTTTCGAGATCTGTTCGTGGCTGACCCAACGCTATTCCAGGCAGCTGCAAGTTATCGGCTTCTCCAAAACAAGCTTTTGGCGGGGGATAATGCTCGCCGGGGAAGGTACGCTCCGTCCAGCGTGGTGAATAGCATGTCGCGGGTACGATTTCAATCGGAGAAGGAGGGGGAGGAGGGTAGTCGTTCTACCCGAAGATCAAATTATTCAATCATGTCACTGAAAGCGATTCTGGGCAGACTGGGAAAGAAGGAAAAGCCCAAGAAGAAGACAAATGTGGGCGGAACGGCAAAACCGTCTGAGAAAGGACAGCGACTGGAGGAGTACATGAAGCACGTGAGCCGAGCAGACAGGATGAAGGAGGATCACAACGGAGAGAATATGATGGTTCCCATTCTGACCCTGAAGCAATTGCGACGCTCTTTCAAGCTCAAAGAAATTCCAGAGGAAGGAGAGGAGCCGTAACCCATAAAAAATTGTTAGTCCTTGTTTCCATATTCTAATAACTTAAAATTATTGATACCTATTTTTAATTCAATCAACGAAGATGAAAATGCATTCAAAAAGAAAAGGGCCTGTGTGTTAATGAAATGTTAGATGAAAATTTGTAATTATCAATCGTTTATTTGTGTTGATTAATAAAACCTCTAGAAAAGTCTACATTCCTTAATAATTGTAACACTTTTTTGTTTTTTTTCTTATTGATTGATATCCAAAAATCACAACCCACAAAATACGTATAATAATGTATTGCACATGAATCTTCCGAGTACCATGCAACGTGACGATTGACGACGATGATGATATGCGCAAAGGATATTGCACTTTCCAGTTTTCCCTTCTTCGTATATAGTATTTTTGTAACATGGGTTTGAGGTCAACTTTCACACTGCATAAATTAGGGCCGGAGCTCCACTGCAATGAAAAAGATAATTTCCATTTGTCCATTGTCCATGAGTAAAAAAGAGTAAATCTAATTATGCACATGTTCTTCTCTAAAACATACTTTGGATGCGTCTCGCTATACTGTGGTGGTAAAGGTGTGCTCATCATTTCGCTCCGGTCCAAGGTGCCCATTCCCCCAGAACCACCTGCCATTGGCGCAGAATGTTCCATGAGAACAGCTTCGGGTTTCATGATGACGTCTCTGGAAATGAGCATTCCGTCCTCAGAAGCGCCAGCAGGAGCCTGCTGCTGCCGATTAATTTGATGATAAGTGTAGGTCGGTGCACTGTTGTCATTGTTGTCATTATTGTTGTACCTTTCAATCATAATACAAAACAATCATTTCCGGTTTTGGTGGAAATTACCACATTTCACTTACTCGAAGCCTTTGTTAGTAACATTGAAAACAGGACAAGCTAAAACACAAACTGGTAAAATCTACGATAAACACAAAAATGGTACGTCTACGGTAAAATAAGAAATTAAACCTGATTATGGAAAAAAGCATGCGAAACGCAGCTTCAAAAAAGAGTCGGTCCCCGTCTCTACCCCCGAAAAATTAATAAAAATAAATCCTTGAATATTCAAGTCAATTAAATTGAAAAATAATTGTAACAAGGTAATGCGATTCGTTTCCTTTCATACATGGACTCATCCTCTCTATCTGCCCACAACAGGGCAATCAGCATAATTCCAATAAGCCCCCCAATGGAACCCGGAAGGATTGTGGAAAGCAAAGCCTCGTATCCGTACGTTCTTTCAGGAATCACCGAGGTAAAGTGGAATACTTCCGGCTCAATGGCATATCGTCCCTTGCCAGTGACAAAGTCCATTGTGTCATCAACAATGGATCCATCTGATGTGCTACCTTGCCCGGAAGTAGATCCTGCATTAGACACTGACGACCCGCTTCCGGTTCCCTTTTTGTTGCCATTATTATTCGTGACTCCTCCTCCAGTTTGCTCATCAGATCCACCCGCGGATCCCACAGGGGCCACCAGACGGAAGGAACACCAATCAACCAAAAAGTTATGACGCCTAAAATGTATTTCCACAGATGTCCTCTTCAAGTTCCTTGGACAAGGCCGGAGTTTCCACAAGGGAGAAATTTCAACCTGAAGCTTTTTCAACTCCGGGCTGAAGTCTTTATCTGCAGCAAAATGAATAACGACTCCCTCCGCCTCGGTGGGTCGGAGGGGAACCCGATTCTCGCCAATGTCCACCGCCGACGCCATGTAAACCGGGACCACTCTATTGCCATTCTTCTGACTCCAGCGAAGCTGGTCTGTGAGAACGTTGACGAGATAGTTCATTCGTCGGGGAATGCACAGGTCACGAATGTTCAAGTTGTCAATCTTCATCTCCACCACGTACTCCATGGGCTCCTTCCGCATGATTTCCAGCGAGACGATAAGCTGGCGCACGTCATAATTGTCATATCGGTTCCAGCCTATCACGTCCAAATTGAGAGTGGCCAGACGGAGTGGAGGGACGCCGTAAATGTAACCAGTGGAGAGTTGACTGTCGTACGTATACTTGAGCCATTCAGGAAGATCCGGAGAGTTTGACATGCGGGCGCTGTATTCAATTTCTTTTATCGAGCCTAGAAATCGACATACAGGTTATCATTATCATGAAGGCCAACCTGCGACAGCACTCAATTACCTGTATAGTTTACATACCTGGCTGCTTCTCCCAACCAATCAGTGGTGGGCTGATGGGGATCACGCATAATTCCGAGGAATTAACCACGACCCTTTGTTGGAACACTTGAAGGCCAAAGGCAGGGCTTATCAGGGTGACCCCACCACATAGAAAGATCGTGATGAGCCAAATGCCGAACTTATCAACTTGTCTCATTATCCCCTATCAAAATAACTGAAGAAGGTCGTGGATTATTATAACAACCCTAGAGACTATTATAACAACCAGCAGTAGATAGTCGTAATCCAGTATAAAAAAGTTGAATATAAAAAAATCTACAAAAATACAAACTTAGGCCATCTTCCAACCTTCTGCCTGGCTTTTATCAGTCGTCGTCGTGTGCGATTTTAGTACTTTTTTATCATCGAATGAAAAAAAATTCATTAGAGATTCGAAGAGCGTGTGTAACCAAATTGTTTATTTGTCCAAACACTTCAATAAACAAGTTGGGTGTTGATTTCCAATGTAAATATACAGAAAACTGCGATTTTACAGGATGTAGAGCGATGTATATCTACTTGCCGTTGTGAACGGGGTGGTGGTGGTTGGTAAGGTAAGCAATGTAGGTGGTGTATATTAATAATGCATGAGTTTGTGTAAACAGTCTGCTCGATAGGTGGTTCGGACTTTTTCGGAGAAACGGGAGAGTGGCTTTCACCCGGAAACTCTCTCAGAAATCAGGAGAACGGTGATTGACAGCTATTCCGCTAGTGTGCTACACACACTTTCTTTATTCGACTTTTCAAACAAAACAGTATACAACAACTTATCAGAAAAGACAGTGCAACTGTCAAAAATGTAAACGAAAATAGCAGTATTTAACATGAAGATGAATAAATAAACAGTATAATTATGAATAGCTATCAAGTACGTAAGTATTCGCCCATAGACGGGCTTTTCTCTGCACTTTCACCGGATCCGGGACCAATCTGTGGAAACAGAGAAAGGACAAAAAAATAATTACTACACTTAGGAATAATGCTAACGTTTTTATATGCGCATTTATATTGATTAAAAATGGCATGTTTACCCTTGCTCCATAAGAAAGAATGGAAATACTTTCTTCTTCTTCGTCATTGTCATCATTGTTATTATCTGCCCCTTCAATTGTTGTGCTGGCAAATGATAACGAACGAGCCACTCCCTGTTTTCTGTTTGAGGACGATGTTGCTGCAGAAATATTCGAAAATGTGGGGAGGGGTCGCGCTCGCGGAGGTGGTGCGTTCCTCTGCTGACGCCAACTTAGCTCGCCAGGACTCCTATACGAATTCCCAAGGAACTCTCCTTCCGACAAAAGGTCAATAACAGTTTCCCCACTCGTGTTCAACGGATTATCATTGGGATCTGCGTCGCTCTTATAATCATCATCGATGGCAATCGGTTGCAATGGTGCCGCTGTATCCGATTTTACGGAATCTCGCTTTTCCGACGCATTATTTTCCGGAGTAAAGTCATCAGAATACTTTGCTGAAGATCTCTCATGATCCGAATGCACGCTTTCCTCTGCTTCTGGATTTTTAGCGTGGCTTGCTGACGGCGTTTCCAGAAAAGCGCTTGGAACGTTACTGAACGTGCTTGCATCCTTTTCCGGTGTTTCCGGTCCCTGATGTTCAACATCCAACTTTCTGTTATCCTGATGTGAGGCTGACAGTTGGGGTGTTTCAAGTTTCACACTTTCTTCCTCCTGAACAGATGCGTTCTTTCTATCCTTTTTAGCTATCTCTTCCTTCCTGCTTGGTTCACTAAAGACAAAATCAGACATTTCACTACAGTCGGTATCCAGCTGTTGGTGTGGAGGAGACGCCTCCCGCAGCTTCTTTTCCAGTTCCTTTCTTTCTCTTATCGCCGCAATCAATCTTCTTGGACTTGGGGACAGCTCTGGCGTATGCAAACTGATAACATCGACTTTCTCTCCATTTCCTGTTTTCTTCTTCTCAGCAGGACGTTTGTTTGCTGCTGCTGTCGCCGAGGGAGGTGTGAGCTCAGGCGTCTTCAAAATTATTTCTGCCTGGGACTTGCTCCCCTCTCCAATCTTCCCCCGACGATCCCCACTTTCACTGGTATCTTGATCCGAAGTAGTTGGAACGAATTTGGGAAGGTCCATCTGAGAAATCTTGTTCGGCGGTTGGCGAGGAGAAGATGAAGTTGATGACGACGGTTTGAGCAGTTCCTTTTTTCGGCCGTTCAGTTCGGCGTCCTCTTGTTCTCGCTTCAATTCGTTGATCTGATGAAGCACTTCCATGTACACCAGTTCCTTTGCCATTATTTCCAGAACCTGATTCGTTTCTTCCTTGGAACGATCTCCCAACTGCCGCATTTTTCGTACAAAGTTATCAGACGGATCGGATGAAGATTCTGGTTCAGTAAAGTGAGCTCCAAATTTGGCTCTAAGGGTTTTCTTCTCTTTCCGCTCCCTTTCCATTTGCTTATTGTAGAAATTGCAAGGAACCTCTTGTTTCCGGAGAAAGCCTTTCACTTCGTAACGCGTCTTTTCAGAGCGTGCAGCCAGTAAATCCTTGTAACTGTAAAAATTCAAACAAAAAACTAATCAAGTGTCATATTTTGATTGCTGTAAACGAATTTATCAGCAAAAAATTCTTCTCACCTTGATTTCACCTTGTATCTGTCATCATTAGCAAAGTGGGCTTCGGCAGTCTCCATCTCTGTCTCTGGTGTTTTCTGTGAACGAAGATGAATCTGTGTTCCTCGCATTCCTGACCTTTTTGGTTTGCGAATCTCAGCTTGCCCCGTGGTTTTCCTTCTGAGACTTTCTTCGCTACTCTGGTTCCGAACTCTGGACTGGCCTTTATCCAATCTTCCCTCCTCCTCCTCCTCCTCCTCCCACTCCACATCCTCCTCATCATATTCTTCCCATCTCACGTGCTTTCCTCTACTTTCGCCATCACCTCCTCCACCCCTGTCGTGATGACCTCTTGCCGTTCCTACGTTTCCTTCGTCTTCATCTCTTGTCTGCTTTCGTGGCGACTTTCCAACCACAGCACCCTCCCTTTTAGCCATACTCAGCATCATTCGCTTCTTTTGGTAATTAGGCACGGGTGGAAGTTCCGGATGACCACGGAGAAATCCCGGAGCAGATCTCACCCTCGGCATAGCTTTCTCCCTCGAAATTTTACTCGGACTCTGGATAGCTGTAGAATGAGCTGTCAATCTGCTCCTTTCATTTTGATACATGGGCGAATTTTCATGATAAGCTGCCATTGTGGCTGTCAGTGCCTTCATCCTTGCGGTTGCAGCGTCGCCTTGTCCCATTATTCTGCTCCGCGTGTTTGCATTCGCAGCCTTTTGTCTTTGTTCTGCCCTTTGCTTCATTTTCCATCCCAAAAACTTTTTAACCAAGTCTTCTGTGTACGGCGAAGGCGAGTTGTCACTTCGCATCCACTTGTTTTGCTGGAGTGCGTCTTCCTCCATAACTTGTCTCAGTGTTGCTCTCAAATCCTCCAGTGAAAAGGATTGTGCAGGTCTTGTCAATTTACTGCTCCCAGTCCCTTTCACCCTACTTATTACTGGCTTAGCAGTTGTAGTCCTTACAGGGCCTGTCTTACTTTGCCCCACTACCACAGGTGCATTCTCAACACACTTTTTGTGAAATTCCGAAGTAACTTTCTTTTGTCCGGTCGTAGTTCCTTGTTTCACAGTTGGGGTCCGCGAATTTCCCTGTGTTTTCGTACCGCCTGTCGACACCTTGCCACCTGCGTGGGCGATGGGCTTTTTAGCCGATATCGATTTAAGAGGATTTATTCTTGTCGTAACTTTTTTCTTCGCGTCTTGTCCAGGATGTGCTTGAGCCGCTTTTCCCCTGTCATCCTCATCACCTAAACCAACATCAATTTTTTCTGGAGTTGGCGTGGGTGGAAGAGCTGGTTTATCGAACAACGTGGGAAACTTTGCTTCCAGTCGAAGCACGTCTTCAGGAGTGATAATGCCTCCATGACAGAATGGATCACGAGCGATTGCGGAGCGGAGAAAGGTGTGCCTGTGATGACACGCCATAGTGTTGTATATGTAGATTGCGGCTGGTACTTGCTAGGTAATGTCCTTACCTATTTAATAGCAATCAAAAAGTAATCATTAATTAATTTGGTTAAAATCGTCGATGAAAATTGTTGTAATGCTTTGGACAGAGAGAGAGAGAGAGGTGAGTGTATATGAAAAGTTTACGTGCAAATGCGTAAAAGAATCCGAGAAAAAACAATCCCCACAACCCTCAATAATAATCTTTTATCGTTATTGTTTTTATTTTTTATACAATCATTTTCACTTTTCATAATAATATAGTATTGCTATTTATTACATTTTACACAATGTTTTAAATGTAGTAAACAAAACCATCAAAGTACGCTACACATTTTTCATTCCTTCCATAAAATATCTTCATCACCATCAAGTCGTCGTGATGTGATCATCATTCATCATATTATCCAATCATTATTATTCCGTTGACAAAAAACCGCCCAACAGAAATCGTGACGGAAACCCAACCAACTGGGCGAAAGTAAAGAAGAGAAAATTTTCCAGACGAAACTTTTGAAATCAGAAATGAACAACAACAGCAGCGAACGACAACCGACGCTATGCTATATTCTACAACAACGAGAGAGAACAACAGACAACAACAAATTCACGCTTAAATTTGAACGTACTTTTTTATTATTTTTTTCATATATACCCATCATCGTATTTCAAAACAGAACAATCAGACATTTTTTCTTCTTCTCAGTTGTTTTGTAAATGTTACCTTTTTGGACATACTTATAACAACAAGTCTAGTAGTAGGTAATAATAATAATAAAAAGTAAAAGAAAGAAGAGAAAGAAAAGTTGCGGAAATAATAATAATTAATTTTCCTTTTTTCATTTAATCGCCTTCATTATCGTCTCAATCAAAAATATACATATATAGTTTTTTTAATTAGAAGACTAGCTTGTAAAACAGTTTTGAAGAAGAAACAAAAACACAAAATGATTATCATCATCAAGACAAGTCCTTTCATTGCATAATATTTTTTCACTCAGTTCAGTTGACCACTGAGCTGACTGCTGCTCACCTCTCATCAGAAACGCAAAACTACGCGTGCAGACCATAACAATTTTCTAACAATTGAACAAAAATGATTAAATCCGATATAATGTATATATTACAGTGTATAGAGGTATGTACTTTTGAAACTTTAAATACATATTTGATTATAGTAGTAATTAAATTAATAATAAATTCATAGTAAAAATCAGCCTTTCACAAAAAAATTGTATCAACTTTAAATGATCAGTTAATAAGTTTTTTTAGTACGTAACAATAATAATTAATAGTTACATTAGATAATAGTAAGAAATAACTAATTATATAACAATAACATTTTTTCGACGAAGCAATAAGTAAATGTAGTTAAAGTAATGGATGATAATTAATTAATGAGTTTGTAAATCTCATCCTGTATGAATTTTTTTCCTCCTCCTTCTTCTTCTCTCCTCTGGACGATAAGAATAATTAATTATAATAACATTAATAACACCTTTTATGTTGCAGTGTGATGTACACGGTTGTAATAAATTGTAACAATAATAATTAGCAGATAAATTAAAGATAGTCATACACTAAAGTATGTAGTATATTTTAATTTAACCTCCATATTAAATGTACTTTGTTGTTGATGATGCATTTTGCAAGTAAAAAATAGTGTGTGAAGCATATAACATTATAATGACAATTATAATTATTTCTTAATGATTCCTTCATCATTAAAACAAACAAGAAAATGAACTTTGTAGTATGCTCAGTGATGTTTTCACCAGTTAAATATGTGTATAATATATTATTTATTCTTTTGATAACAATCAGTTTTTTATGGCACGTTACAAACTTCCATAAATTTAAACTTTTTTTTACCTAACAATCAATTATTACGCAATAGTTATTTTTAGTATGCTCTCTTTTTTCTTCAAAATGGCCATGCTCAAAAAAGATGGGTAATATTAATGTTGCTTAAGTAAACAATATTTTCCAATTTAATGATTTAGAGCTACGATCAATTTTCGTGTCAACCTAAAAAAGTTTTCAATTTACGCAATCTCAAGTGGAGAAAGTAATGAAAAAAGAAAGTGGGGAAAATTTTGTTAAAGATTAGTAACTTTTCTTCTGCTTCGTCGCCAACAAGTTTTTCTCCATTTTTGGTGTGATGTGTGCGCGATACAAAAAATAATATTTTTTAAATGACTGTTGAAAAAAGTTAAATTAGTTAAATAATATTGATAATAATATACCCTTCTCAACTTTTATCTTTTCCCCTCAGCATCCTCATGTGTAAAAAATTCTGGTTGCATAATGATAAGAATACATACCTACGTGTGTACCCTAACTCCAGTACAAATAACTTACGTAAATGTACCTATCATTTTTATTGTACCTAATAGTCCTAATCTATAATCTATCTAAAACTTAATCATCAATCTATATGTAACCTACCTTAGTTAATAGTAAATTACGTATCAACTCCACTAATGATACTTATTCACTAATGTTATTAATAATAATAACAAATATATATATATATATTATACCTAACAATAATAATAATAATAATGTAGGTAGCAGTAATTAAAGTAGTAAAATGGCTTTACAACAAGCACAAGAAACCAAGCAATTTAAATAGTTATTTTTTTAAAGTGGCACACACGTGTGTGATGATGGTAGTTTATGGTGGTGATGTTTCATGTTGCATATTATATTAAATGTATCATTTAAATTGATTTTGTTTAAATTAATATGTTACGTAGTAGAAGTTGTTATATATTTTAATATTGAACTAAATGGTGTGTACTTTCTTTCGTTTCCGTTCTATGTACGTGTATAATGTTTTAAAGTTGATATTCTGAAAATTGTTCGTTCCACTGACACAACAACAACAGTAGTAGTTCAGTGAGCCGATGATGAGTCTGGTGGCAAAATAGAAACGGATATTATGTACGTATCTTTTTTTCTGTTCTTAATTTTTATGCCTCTCGTTCCTTCTTGACTTTGGTACCTTCCTCGCCCAGGATCGTCGCTATTTCATTCTGCATAAACGCCCACGGAACGGTTGAGCCAGCCAATGGACACTTCTCGCCGCTGGGACAGTACACCTGCGGAGAAAATAATGGAGAAAGTGGATTATGATGCGGTGAAAGCATGTCGTACAAAAAAAATTAAAGTGTTTCTCATTACGAGTCACTTTATCAAGATGATGATGATAATGACAGCCGTGTGTGTATAATATAATGCGAGCTGATTAATCTTATGTGGTATTTACTATGAATTTGCTTTTTACCTCGGAGCCAGCACCCTGCCGCTTGATTGACTGTCTGGAACAGGGAAAGCAAAACTTGTGATTGGGGACAGAAGGACATTGAACAAAATGAGTATCCTCCAGTCTCTCCTGACACAGTGTGCATTTTAAAGCATTTGCTGCGGACTCGGCCGCGGCTGCAGCCGCCGCTTCTGACACGGGTGGAGTGCTACCGTGTCGAGAGGATGAACCAGAGGGACGACGACTCACTGAAAGGAAACACAAGAACAAAAATTATTAATAATTTCAAAAATGAAATGGAAATTGTGAATTTCATTATTGTCCTAATTTATTATTCAATTACTGTCCATATGACATAACGCACCATTAGTAGTGGTGATGCTTCCTTGCTTGTACATGTTGGTATCAAATGAGGTCGTTCTCAATGGCTTGTCTTTGCTGACAACACTGAGTCCCGGCTCAGCTCCAGCTGGAAGACTGTCTCCTCTTGACAACATGGGTCGACCCACAACTGGATCCTCCAGGACCACTCTAAAAACGCAATGCACATATGACATTTTGTTAATGATTTTCTCCCATGCTTTCTCCAAGATATTTGTATATAAAGTTTAGAAAATAACGATATCCTTTAAGTCAATGGGTGTCTGCTGCTTACAATCTGTAGTCTGCATACCTTTTGGCTTCAGTAACGGATTCTCCAGAATCCTCATCGGATAAACGTTTCAAACCGTGCGTGACTGGAGTTGAGGGCAGTGAGTTAGGTCTTCCGTGGGATGTTTGCTGTTGCGACTGTGACTGCGCTGAGGGCTGACCTTGTGACTGACTTTGGCTTTGGTGCACCTGCTGCTGAGGGATCACTGCCATCAACCCGGTTCCAGGACGCATTGGTGGGAATAGCAAAGGACTCCCATCTACATAATAACATATTAAGCACATATGGATATAGCGTATTCATAATACATTTCCAAGTCGCTCGATATATCGAAAATCGATAAATTGTATACATACATACACCATGTGTCATAAATATAGAAATCAAGCAATTTGACAAATTTTCTTCACTCTCTTTTCCTGTCTTGTCCTCTCCATCATGTGCATATCACATGTCAATTTTTCTCTCTCAAGTTACGCCTTTTCCGCCCCCAAAATCTTTCATAAGGTCTTATATAAGACGCGTATTTTTAACGCTGGTTCCATTCACCGGTCGTAATCACCTCATTTTTTATGTATTTTTGCCGGCTTTCATTCAAAAATACAAAGTAGGTGGTATATGTGCATTTGACATTTTGATGACATAAGATCACAGTTCACATAAATATGTAAGTACATAAATATGTTCGGTGGAGCAGCTCTTTGGATTCTGGACGGATGAATATGGCATGAGGATATGGATGCAACTTACATATCTAATGGATAGTCTGTTAAGTAGCTTATCAGTAAAACATGAAGATAAGTGAACTCATGTAAATAGCATGAGCATGAGGAACCAACCAAAGATAAGATACGTCACTACACACAATCATTTATATTTTCCAATTTGTTTATCATTATTTTATTTCATTATCTTCCTTATCGCCACCAAGTATGTAAATTAATTTTTCTCTCCCCTACGTATTTTCCACCTTCCACCACTTAAAAATCCATAACATTTTTTTCTCTCCAAATTATGTATACACATAACCATTTGACAAAAGTACTGGAAAGATAACACGAGACTTGAAGTAGGTAGTAAATTTCATAAATTATTCAATGCATTTAAACACGCACCCAGGTATGTATGTCGCATTAATATCACGAGTAATCGGCAACATTACTACTATACCGCCGCGGTGAATGGGTATGAAAATTGGGAGAGAGATAACGATAAGCCATGCACATAAAAAAAATCTTATCAGTCTTTACACAAACCATGCAGATAAAGATAATATTCTCCATTTATGCATTTTAACAGAACACTTTGTACTGTTTGTGCTCGTAAAATAAAACTTTGTTTCAGCTCCTCTGTCGCCAATCAAGCCAATTCATAGAATACTATGATAATTTTTGTCTTTTATCTAGAATATTTTCATTCCAGGTCATCTTATCAGCTTCAATGCTCAAGTTACACGGAGATTCCTGTCTGCCTACTTGCATCTCTGCATCATACTGTTTACATTAGAAAAATTGTTGAATGTATGAAATATGAAGAATTATTGATGGATGGATAATATACATACCTACAATTTTTGTATGCATGTATCACCTCACTTTCCGCTTATCTCTAATCATACAAATGACGAAGGTAGTAGATAACAGCAAATATTATTATTGTGGGCGAGTATTTAATTATCAAAGTATCAAAGTTTAAAAATGATAAAACTTAATCACTTTATTCATCATCATCATCATTCCCCTTTTCTCGTTCTCTACAATTTGTCATATCATCACACATACACACAGACTTTACCCATAAACACCATAAAAGCTTATCAAAATCGTCATCCAAGTAGTCATTTATCAGAGAAGAACTTTGGAGGAAGAGTCAAACGTTGAGCGAAATGAACCTACACAGGAAAAAAATGTGGGCTGATCTCCAGTGGAAAAGACGATAAATAAATACATTACGTACTACATAATGTCAAGTAGTTTACTAATCGCTGGACGTGATATAAGATGAGTGCAAATATATCAGTCATTTTATTTATGAATTCAAAAATAAGAGCAATCACATCCAGCTCACATGCACTGATTCATTTTGTAGCTCTTTTCCTGATTGACTGACGACTTTGAAGACACAGCCCATCTTACAATTTTTTTGCATGAAACTGATAATTTTGCAATAATATTGTTCTCCCCATTCAAAGTTCACCGTTTCACTGGGAATCCCAACGTTTTGACTAAAGTTCAATGAATTTCTGCATAATTATGTATATATTTATTTCTTTTTTCATGGAAAGACAAGCTTTATACTTTGACTGCTCATTACTGATTCCTGACCTGGTGAGCATTATTATCATCATCGTAATATATTTTATTTTATCCTTAAACATAATATTTTTATGGTTTACTAAGTAAGTAAATTGGATTAACTTTTTTTTCTGCTGATCAAGTAAAAACTATTTGTACGGTTATCTGAGAAGACATGATGATGATGCCTATGAATCAATGTTATTTTTAAACTTTTGCTCCAGAAAATTAAAACGAATCCAGCTAAAACCGACTTTATTCTTTCTCTCTCCACTCTTCATCTGCACTCAAGTCAAGTAATCAGTTGAGTTCATCATAAATGATCACGTCGTCGTTGGTTCGTCTCCCATCATCATCAACCCCAGTAATCTTTTTTCCTTTTCCACGTATGTAAGTAAACATCATCATCACCCGTACAGTACTCATTTAACTAACTCTCTACAAAGTGGTCCAAATGCCGTAAAATCATTATCTCATTTTATTTCATCATCGTTATCATCGCCCTATACCACCACCATACAATATTATTATCTTCATATCATCCGTATCGCATTCATATGCATCACCACACAAACTTAAAAAACTTCATCTGCTGCTGCTCTGCTCATGCCGTAAACTCATGGACAGATTTTCGCTGCTTGTCTCTGCTAATTTGTATGAGTGCCACCATCCACGCTCGGTAATAAAAATAGGAGCAAAAATAAATGAATCACATGCAATCGTGAAACAGAATCATCATCATCATCATCCAAAAAACGTAACAACGGCACTGCCTCTCTTTTCCTCGTGTACATAACACAAACAGCCTTGTTATCAGTTAGTATTATCCCATCCCATTATAATGATCATCACACACATCTTCACTCTGTACTCCAATTCATAATACAATCCAACTCGACTCAACTCTGCGTACGTACTCCAATTCCAAAACTTGACTACTAGAGAACAAAGCAAAAGTGCCTGTCAGCCAGAATCATGATCATCATCAGCAAGATGCCTTGTGTGTGACGTGACTATAGCTATATTTTTTATGCTGTTTTGATCTACTTCTTCTTCCCGTGATGCGATGATGACGACGATGATACGATGAGATGGTGTGCTTTACTCCCTGTACCGAGTATAATATTAGATTATAATAATATTATTTTCAGCAGCAGCACACAATCTTCTTCAGATAAAACCTTTTGGCACGGCTAATATTCCGTCAGATTGAGAAAGAAAAAAAACACAAGTTGAACTTTGTTGCTGTGCCAGATACATGGATGCTACGACGAACGACATCATACATGCTACATGGCACATTATTGGCTCTGTGTATGTATTTTTTGCATTTGCATTAAATGCAATACAATGATATACCTAACCAGTTTTTTCTTTATACCTTCTTTCTACTCTTTTGCTGCTGGTTGGATTGGTGGATCGATTTTGGAATGCAGATTTTGTTACGTACCTAAAATAGTTGTTCTGTTTGTTGGCAGCAAGAGTGCAAATAAGGAGAGAGGAGACATGAAGATTATTATGCATGTCTATCGTGCTTGTTTACTACTGCGACCACTTATGCGACTACTACTACTACTACTACGCGACGTGCAAAAGACAAGCCCTATCCCAACGTTTAATGAGAAGAAAGGTAATAATAGTAAATATGGTTGAGAAATGAAGTAATAATATCGTCTGCTGCTGGTGGGGGCATTGGGGCAGCAGCCAGCAAAAATTTGACATTGATGCACGATAATGGCATTTCGTCGTGTGTGTATAAAGGCAGGAGATTGTAATATTTTTTTGAGAAAAGGTAATAAAATAGAGATGAAGAGTTGGAGTAGTAGATTGTGCTGCATTGAGAGAGGAGAAATGTTGCGAAGGATTTTTTATTGTGTATATGTGTACTATTTGCGTTGTTGACGTAATGTTTAAATAAACCGAGCAAGCTGGCGCATAGCAAAGTGGCGAAGCGATTACTTTTCACAGTGATTACTGATAAATAAGTTTGTCCAGTAATAAACCGACTTGTGACCTCTGGTGATCATGTGGTCCGGCATAACTCGCATTCGAAATGTAAGAACCATTATTACTGTAAAATCGAGTTTAGAAATTTGGGGGCATTGTGATATTCAGATTTATCTCGAAGAGTATTACCATTTTGATACCCCACATCATACGTAGCTTAAAGAAAAGTTTTGAAACTCAAAAAACGGTTATAACGGAGACGTCGTATTTCGAATTTTGACGCCACTATCATATTCGTCTTTAGCTCGTAGACTAGATGCATTTTGACACCCTATTCACATTTTTAGCCAAAATTCTAAATTTTAAAATCGTCCTGCCGTTAAAACCGTTACAAATTACTTCAAATTATAACTGCCAAATTGATTTTCTCGAAGAGACGAATCGAATGATACCCTACACGGCATATGCTGTTTTAATAAATGTTCAAAATTGTAACGGTTTCTAACCGTTACCGTTGACCGATCGGTTTCAAAATCACTAGCAAGTGAGCTTGGGTGACCAGTAATCGATTGCCGAAAACAGAATTTAAAAATTCGAAACCGTTTTCGAGATATCGTCTGGACGGACAGACGGACAGACAGACGGACAGACAGACAGACAGACAGACGGACAGACGGACATCGTGAAATCAATAAGTAGCTTCGCCACTTAATAATGATGTTTTTGGCACGTACCACTAGTTGTACTGTTGTGTGAGGTCGGGACGGAAGTGGAAGCGACAGCAGGTGGAATGTTAATGCTTGACGTGGATCCTCCAGCAGCGGCCGCCGCAGCAGCCGCCATGGCCGCTGCGGATGAGCTGTTAATTCGGTGGCTGTGGTGGGAATGAGACATGGGATGAACTGGAGGTGGTGGTGGATGATGAGGTGGGGGCAAGTGATACACTCCCCCATTTTTCTGAGGTTGTCCTGACCTCGGGCTAGGTTGACTGCTCCCTGCACCTCCAGACCCCAGTCCACTGGATCCACCTCCTCCCCCTCCACCTTGACCCGATCCCGGGGAGGAACCAGAGTAGTCCCCGCAGTGGGCCCTTTTCATCTGTCTCACATTTTCCAGCACGCCTTCGATCCGGTCCGCCCCCTCGTAGTTAACACAGCCTCGGCACACTGGCTCGCTAAAGTCATGGATCATGGCCCAGACCATGCGAGGCAGGTCACAAAGGTAGCAGTGCTGTCGCTTGGCCATTGACATCATGCCAGCACCGCTGCCGCCACCTCCTCCACCTGCTGAGCTGATACCCACTATACTCCGCTCCACCACCGCGGGGGGATGATGATGCTGCTGCTGTTGCTGCTGCGTGTGAGGATGATGATGTTGAGGAGGTGGGAGAATGCCTCCACCACCCGGGCTACCACTACCACCACCACCGGCACTCTTCAATACAATTAATCTAGCCACTGTGGACGAGTCACAGGATGACGAGTTTGGGTCCTTACCTCTCTCCAACACATACATACATATGCCGCAACAAATGAAATGGGCTACAGTTCAAAAGGGAGAGAGAAAACGGAGCACCTCCAAAAACAAATACTGCACACCACCTCCAGACCAACTGAGAACTGCTCTCTTTCCTCCTATATCACACCAACAGCAGTACACGTCACTTGCACTTTTTTCACCTTCTCCAGCACCACTTCTCTCTCTTGGCTGTCCTTGAGTAGCAGAGAGACTTGCTCCAAAGTCACTCACCGCAATGCAAACATCCAACACCCAACACGAGAGTTATGGTAGCAGCGAGCGAGAGAGAAAACAGGCCAATATTTTTTGCTTTCTCCTATCCGCTCTCCTCTTTCCCTCTCTCTTTCTCTCTAGAGCAATTGTGCAAATAAAAAAGAATGTCGTGTTGTATTTCAACTGAGATCTTCTCTTACAATTGCTTCCTCTATTATTACAGGATTCCCCTTAGTTTTCTCCTTGTTCCTGGTTTCCCACCTTGACACAGCAACCCGTTTTGTATGCTCGGTTTACTCACGCCGATGATCAATCTGATACTTTTCTCTGCTTACAGAGAGACGTCGACGTTTACACACACCACCACAACAACAGACAAGATCAAATACAAAATATTGTAGTAATAATAATAATAATATATGCAATCTCGCTACCAGTTTCACTTGCTATTTGGCAGCCAAAGCATTGAAGGCTCTGGTTATTTCTCTGTGTACCATATAGTAGTAAAGATTTTTAGACAGGCTACCACGAGACCCCAGACCACCACAACAACACACAGACACAGACTGACTGAGAGAGAAATTCCCTTTTCCACGAAACAAGTAGCACGATATTATTTCTCACTCTGCTTCTACGCTGCTGCTCCTGCTCTTGAACAAATTCACTCGCATAACCCAAACTACTACTATAGTATGTAAGTTCCTCTCAACAACTACCCAAAAAAATCCTCCTCAACCTACCGTTTTATCAAAAGTACATAATACGTACGTATCATCATCTCATCGTATACACGTAGTAACAACGTACTACACTGCCACCACTACACCTCCTGTGTGCCTGCCAAACTGGTTTTATAAAATGTTTTTTATGCGATGCGTCTCTGGCTCTCGCTCGCTCGCTCCTCTTTCTTCTTCAATAAAACGTGTGTATGCATCCACTTCACTCACAGAACGAACCCAGCAACCGACCGAGAGCTCTGAGGAGAACAGGAGAGAACCGTCACCCAAAAAAAGCTGTATTTTGTAATACGCCAAGAAAATGCAATGATCCAGTCACCAGGATTCTTCATAGAGCGAGAGAACTTACGATAAAAAAATATCCGTTTTTACTATATAACCGTAACTCATATAGGTAGCTATATACACATGCCCTCTTTATATTGTTGTTACGTTATCAAACAACAAAACATTTTTTTTCTCGTCTTCGTCTACTAAACTCCCCTTTTTTATTTCCTCTCTCTCTCTCTCGTTCCCTTTGAAATCTTTATGCTTTTAGGCATGTACCTCGTCTTTTTGGCTTGGCTTTTTTTCTCCTCTCTCGTAAGAGTTGCGTTATAAGCTGCTTTGCTCGAGAGCTACGTAACAGGAGCAGCAGCACGAAAAAAACCTAAACCAGCTCAATACTTGTGTATCCACCGACCGACCATCGCATCGCCACCACACACGCATAATACCTAAAGTATATTTTAACATGCAATCTCGTGTGAGAGTGAGTAGTAGAATCATTCTGTCTCTCTCTCCCTACTTGTTTATCATGATGATTGTGATGATGACGACGAGTCGTGTCGAGTGTATCCGACCGAACCTGGTTCTTTTGGAATAGTGGTATTGACCAAAAAGTTGAGAGAAAAAAAATTATTATGCTGCTGCTTTTGCAGCTTGTAGCAGCAGCAGAGAGCGCCATAACATAATAACAGCAGAAGCATCAAGGAAAAACGAGACCACGTTCACTTTAAACGCAACGATGTACCAAAAAGTTAAGTAAGTACCTTATACTCTCTCGCTCGCACACACACCATCACATCATCATCACGACCAGAAGGCATGTTATATTATGAATTGCTACTATCATATAAACTCTATCGATGTTCTTCACTAAACTACTCATACATGCATATACATGCATACATCACATATTTTCCTCCTCTCGCGTAGTAGTAAAATTATAAGAGACTGCTCGTAGCTCAACTTGCCTCCATATAGACACAAAAACAACAAAGTTACAACATTTACATATGTACCTATGCACACAAAAAACGGCTCTCTCAAACAATTCTCCATAATATTTTCTTCTCTCTCATCTCATCATCATCTCATCTTCTCTACTGCATACTTTTGTACTCCTCGCCAGACCATGATCATCATCATCACTATCACCGTGTGTGATGATATTGATGAGGTACATTTATAGCGTGTCTCCCTACTTGCCTGGTTTGTTAGGTATACTTACTATCATCTCGTGTGCTTTTCTTCTCCGTTCATGATGATGATGTTCTGGTGCTGCTGTTTTTGTGAGGAGGAGGAGGACGACGACAAAACGCGAGGAGAAGAGCAAGTTTACAAGTAAAGTAAGTAAAGTGGAGAATCTATTTTTCTACCCGACACAGCACTCGATTCTCAGAGAGATTTGCCTCGCCATCATGGAAATAAATGGAACCCCACCATACCAGCATGCTATGCCACCAACACCACAATAAATTCATTGTTGCATTTAAAAAGAAGCTGAGCAACTCAAGAAGAGTAGTAGAAGTGGCGGTGTGGTGGTGGTGGTGGAGGAGAAGCTATTGAAAAAAAGAGAAGGTTGACTCACGGGATTCCATTGCATTCCTCTTCTTATTCATGTAATATTTTGGGTACGTACGAGCTTATAGGTACATTGTAAATATTATAATAATACATGCTTATATGTATATGTACTTGATACAATGTTGCGTTTGAGAAGCCAAGGGTATGTCTAGTAAAAACCTACAAAAATATCTCATTTATATATAGCTTACTTTTATATGTACATAATATACTTATACTTGCTATAAAACTGCTTCTTGCTGGCTACCTTTTGCCACAACACCACCACCAGAAATAAAGACAGTCAGTGTATAAAAATGCATGAGTATGCCGTATTCTGTATCATCATCGTCCTCGTCCTCGACGTCCTCAATCATCATCATCATCATCACCGTCGTCGTCATTCTCTACACTTACACTAGCTTCACAATTCACTACTTACTTGCAACAACAACTGCAGAGATAGAAGGAGGCAAACCGACCACGTACGACGGACGCTGTTTTTATACAGCTTTTTAACGATTGTACAGTGTTTCAGGCAGAACTGTTCACTTACATTCACACACGGCTTTGCTGGCAACAACAAAAATTGATGAGTGAATAGATATTAGCACCACAGCCAGAAAAATAATCACTAATTTGTAATTATGATTTACTACTGCACAACACACATACATACACAAAAGTAATCGCTTATAAAATTTTACACAGTAAGTCGGTACAAAAAAATGAACAATTGCTGGCGCTACAATTTTCCTTCACGGACAATAAGCAAGTACATTATCATGAGTTAATGGTAACAGCATTTAGCGAAAAATAATAATAACAAAGTCAGTCATGCATTTCATCATCACTCACACATCACACATGTCTCTTTGCATAAAAAAGGAACAGCTAACAACGACAATGGAAATTATGTGGATTATTAGGAAAACAGTATAGACAACAGACTGAATAAATTTTTATTTTTATTGCATAAAACACCAAAAAATCCTGAATTATTATATCATCAACAAAATATCGTCATCATTTATAACATTTGCAATATTCAATAATAAAAATGTTTTCTGTTGCGTTTCCCTAATTCGTTTCCTTTTTCTCTCTCTCTATTTTCTCATTTCTTCATCATGATCCGCATCACGAGATCTTCTGTTGTAAGATTTTCGTGTTTCACTTCCATAATATTCCGATACAGCTTTTTTGACTTTCGTGTTAACTGCTATTTCAGGCCGGTTGCACCAGTAAGAGAGATTGCATGATAATAAAGAAAGGAGAAACAGTTGTTGGGTTTTGTTGGATTGAATCATGGATTTGGAACGATTTTGTTGTAGGATTTTGTGAATAAAAAAGGGTTGCTACTTCTGGTTTGCTTGCACATTGCACGACATGATTACCACATCACATAATCACATCTGCCTTCTGCTGCTCCACTGGCTGCGTAATAGTGCATTCTAAGCAGGATTGCACCTCGCTCACCACCACCTTGCTTCCATTTTATTAAAGGAAAAACATGCCTACTACTTTGTTTTCCCCTGTTTCTTTAAAGGTGGTTAGTATATAGGAAGGGTGATTACGAAATAAAACTTGTGGAGGGAGAGGAAGAGGGAAAGGTAACAAGACGGAATTTATCATTTCCACATTTTAGTTGGAATGGAACATGCAATCTTGCATGTTTTGCTCTCTGTAACTCCATAAACTCTAACTCTACTCATCTAGGTACCTATATCTTGTTTATCACATCGCGTGTTTTAACATTTTTTCTGTGATGATGATCATGATGACCATCATCATCAGTCAGACTGAGAGAGAGAGACAAACACGATGATGAAGATGAACGTAACAAAGAGAAATAACAACAAACAAAAATCGCATGCAAGTTAGGCAAGCATGCATGCATTTCATTGCAGTTCATCCATCCTCCTCCCATTTTCGTGTGTGTTGGTTGGTTGTGTGCACGTAAAAGAGCAACATATTTTTTTATTGGGATTGTTTTGTTTTGTTTGGGCCGAGTGAGGAGATGTGCCGAGAGCCTATTTGGATAATTATGGCGAGGAGGAGAGGGGTATGCGTGCACTGCAGTTAGTTAGTGGATGGAGGAGTCTATCATGAGATGAGAAAGAAAGAAAGAGGAGAGATAAATGTGCAATGCAAGTTGTTGACCATGATGATGAGATGAGTAAGAGAGATGATGATTAGCAGTAGAATTGATAGTGGTTTGGGAGCGAATGTATATAAGATACTTATAGGGCAAACGTTACGTAAAAACTTGTAAAAAATAACTTTTTTTCATTCGACCATGTTTTAAAAATGTTGTTGTGAATTTGTAGCTTTGTTGATGATTTGGTGGTGGTGAAATGATAAGATGATGTTGACGGACAGGCAGACATACAAATCACAAGGATTGCAAATTACAATGATAGTACAAGTGCAGTTCATAAATAAACATGTATGTTATCTAGATTCGTCAATAGAGGGGCACAATTCAAAATAACAACAGGATTTTGAGTTTGAAAAAAATGCTACAGCGGTGGTGGGGGTTTGATTGGTGGTGTTTTTACTTTTGTGACAGGAGCACGTACCAAAAAAAACTGTAACAAAAGACGAATATTATACATTCATACTTTGAAGACTAAATGAAAGGAGTAATTGAATGAAGCAGACAAGTGTATAAAATGTATCACACAATTGCAGATTGCCATCAGCGTTTTTTTTGGTACCCTGTAATTATTATTATGATTCACGAAACATGAAACACGCTCGTGAACAAGCTCCTAAAGTATATTTTTTGCTGACCATACAAAATTCTTGTTCTTCTTGTAAATAAACCACAAAGCGTAAAAAAGCAATAAAATCTTTTTTCGTAAATACATGTACACATATGTATTTAATATCGCTGTTCATCGGATTTACTCTAGGAATTTCTATCCGATCGATCGATCACTATTATCATGCATCATCAGTAGTGCAGCCACAAGAATATATTTTTCATTCAATACAGTCATTATAGTTATTTTCAAGACGGAGCACGCACCACGGACATGACCATGCATAATAATTTCGCAATGCAATACGAAAGAATGGAAGGAGAAGGAAAGAAATGCTAAAAATAACAATTCTCATTCAATTTCAATATTCATTCATAACCGAACATGAATACAAAATTACATCTGAAAAGTGGACACAAGTTTTGAAAGATTTTTTTTCTCTCTCTCTCTCGGGAATGGAAAATTGAAAACCGGTAGCTTTTTAATGAAATGAATGAAACATAGCCATTTTGTGCCTATATAAGCACATGTCAGACTTTTTGACTGGGACATTCAATGGATCATGAGCATCATCATGTTACGTGTAATATTTGGCTTATCTTGTCATAGACGGACACGTCAGAAAAAGCAGGCTAAAGCCTAAAAAGTAAGTAGGCTACTGCGTACATATCATATACCTTTTAAAACTGACTAAAGGGGCATAAATCAATAAAATAATAATAATTTTTACTACCGCACCATCATATAAATTCATTTAAAAAAAGACAGGTAGAGAGAAGAAACTTTTCAAGTCTTCCTGTTGTTGTTGTTTTTATGTTCAATTTTTATTTCTCTGCAGAAAAATTATATTACTTACCACATGTTTGTTGCGGGGGGTGGGGTGGAGAAATTGCATGTAAATAATGTTATTTTTTTATTTTCGTGTCCAATCTTTCCTTCTATTATCGTATTCTTCGAAAAATATGCATGAGATAAATAATCAATATTCAATTTTGCGTGTGCTGCTGGCTCTCCCTTCTATAGCTCATTTTATTTGTACTACCAAATAATACTAAATTTATTCATGAGTATTGACATTTTGTTGCAATTATATCATCATGATTTATGCAACATTGCTATGCTGGTATATACTTACACGCTCACACGCACTTGCCCACAATTTCAAAGTGTTTCTACGTGTCATACTTAGCCAAAAGTAATATGCATATATACATTTGATACGAAATGACATGACAGTTAAACTATAGACTTATTTTTTTCCTTAATGTGACGTGGTGGTCAGTGATACGATACGATTATTTGTGCAGCGGTTTGGTGGGTTTCTTCGCTGTTTCCCTTCTTATCGATCCACCCATCTTGACTAATAAAACAATAGTATTATTTATATCCCGTCTTAATTCTTAATCATTTACCGCTCTTGTTGATTTTGTTGTTGTTGTTAGTCTTCTTTTTATCAATATCAAGGCATGAGAAAATCATGAGATACTCTTCCCTGCGAGTTCATTGCGTATTAATTTGCTTGGTCATTTTTTATGCATGTCGGTAAATACAATTACATACAATGTTTAACCCTCTCCTCACCACCACTATCTATTATCGCCATCCGCATCAAGAACTCAAGAGCACGAAAAAATCGTACTTGTTCCCTAGTTTTTTTTAAATTATTTCTGGTCTGGTCAAGTTCATTTATTACACTGACCAGTCAATGCGAAAACAACAACAACAAGCGCTCCAACTATCATAATCATCTCCCATGCACTTTATGCATTTTTCTTTCCTGTTGTCCATTTTATTTTTGTAAATTAAACTCGTCTATTCATATTCTGTTCTGCGTAGCGTAAAAATAAAAATAGAGTTCGCGTAAGTAGTAAGTAGGCATGACTGACGATGTTACACATGTTGTCAATGTCAGCAGGCGAGAGGCAGACAAACACCAACAAAAACCGCTTTCTCGTATTTTGTTACAAGAAAAAAAGTACCTGAAAGAGCCCAAAAGTCACATTTTGTACTACAAGCACAGGTTTACTGTATAAAGCTTCCCCACACAGATTTTTCACACTGACCAATCACAAAAAAATACGCTTACTTACCTACAACTTAAATTATCTTTCTAGTATCCAGTCCCATACATAATAGCTTAGCTGGATATTAGTAGGTATGTTACCCTTTTACTTAGTTTGTCTGTGAATTGTAGATTTTGCCAGCCTCGCCGTAGGCGAGGTGCAGCAAAATCGAGATTTTATGAGTCTTCCGAAACCGGAAGACATCACTGTAGTAGTCGTCTTCGGGGTATCAGGAGACGGCACTATTGTCTATGATTTCAACGATCCATAGCGTAAAAAACAAAAAACACCACGTTGCTCCCAAGATGCATCCAAGTCCGTCCGAGTGATCCATCCAAACCTTATTGATTCAAAGCAGGTAATCGACAAAAACCAAAATGTTGGTGATTGGGGAGGGTTGGAGGGCAGTGATGTCTTCCGGTTTCGGAAGACTCATAAAATCTCGATTTTGCTGCACCTCGCCTACGGCGAGGCTGGCAAAATCTACAATTCTTATTTCATCTTCCTTTCACCGTTCAACATCACTGTAGTTGTTTAAAGTAGTCGATTACCATAAAAACAACATCCTCAACACACGTATTTGCATTTTATATTTTATTCAAATAATGTCTGTTTTCTACGCACATTTAATTGGCGATTTTCGCACATTGACAAGGAATAAGAACATACATACATCTATTTAATCATTACAAATAACAGTGCATTATTATTAGTAGTACACCAATATTTCACTTCAAAACGGCCTCTACATACTCCAACTCATCATCAACGCACCTATTGTAATATTTTGCAAACACCTTAGATCCCGGTGTCCAGCCAACTCGTTTATAAATTGTGTCCATTGAGATTCCGTTACGATTTGCTTTTGATGAAGAGGCATGCCGAAAGCTGTGGGCCCCATAAGTTTTTAAATCTATACCAGAACGCTCTAAAATTTCACGTAACCAACGACTAATTGTGTCAGTAGACACTTCCGCATGTGGCTTCGACAATGATATGAACAATTTATTAGAGGAACGCAACCCTTTGGTGACTTCACTATAACGTTCTAAACATCTTACCGGGCATAATCTAGAATCATGATAACGCGGTAGCTTAATTACAGGATTACTTCGACTGGCACTAGTAGTTTTCAAATGAGCTGTAAGTTTAACTTGGATAGGGTCTCCCCACACAATGTCACAAACTTTAATAGATTGCAGCGTCTGAACTCTCTGACTAGTCACCATTGCTATCAAACCTACTGTTTTCAAAGTTAAATCTTTTAAATTACTATCCTGATCAAGCGCCATACTACGCAATGTATTCAGAACCTTATCAGCGTTCCACGTAACGTCATATTTAGGTTTTGGCGGTCTCAACCGAGCCACGCCTTTCATGAAACGAGTCACAAGCATGTGCTCACCTACTTTGTTATTGTAAAGGAAATGAAAAAGATAAGACAAACTAGATCTAGCTGAATTTATGGACGAGTAACTCATTCCCTTTTCATAAAGATGATGCAGAAATTCTAACACACGATTAACATTCGCATCCTTAAAACTATAAGACTTCAGCATGCAAAATTCCTTCCATTTCTTAAAGTACATATTATATTGTTGAATTGTAGATTTTGAACAAGATGCGCTAATGACTGACATGATGCTCCCAGGAAGTTGTATCTGACTCATGGCTTCGCTGATAATACTGCAATCATCAATTGTATTCTCGTTGATAACTTGTGCGCCCTATTAGAGTAAGGATCAAATAACAAATCAGAAGACGGATTTAGATAAAGGGGTTCAGATACACGAAGCTTGTGATAAATAGGGTACCAAGGCTGGGCTGGCCAATGGGGCACAACCAGAATTCCTGTGCATCTATCTTGCATAATTTTCCTTAGAACTCTGCATATCATGTTAAAAGGGGGGAATGCGTAAAAGAATTCATTCCAAACAAATGTAAATGCGTCTGAGCCCTCTGAACCTGGATCTGGTAACCACGACCAATACCTAGTGCATTGGTTGGTCAGATGACTTGCAAACAAATCAATTATGGGAAAGCCAAATATTTTGCAGATTTTATTAAAATTTTCCTTAGACAGCATGAAATCAGAGGAGTCCTTTGCCTCCCGCGACAACTTATCAGCAATAAAATTGGATTTTGTATTTATATATGTAGCAAAAATTCTAACATTCCTACTTTCGCAATATTGCCAAATTTGCTTCGCGACGTTATGTGCCTCGGAGGCTCTACAACCACCAAAACGATTGATATATGAAATTGCGGTGGTATTATCGACATGACAAAGAACGTGAACATTATTGCATTTAACAAATGTTTTTATTCCATTGAATAATGCCAAGAGCTCTAAAATATTAATGTGGAGGTGCTTTTCGTTATCGGTCCATGATCCCTTCGCCATTTGACCATTGCAATGAGCACCCCATCCATGTCCTGAACTATCCGTCGTTATCTCCATGTCATAAATGTCCCTATCAATCAGTTTCTTTGCATTTAAAACATTCTCTATCCACCACCTAATGTCATTTTTAGCAATTACGCTGAGAGCAATACGTACTCCGAAATTACCATTGTGAATCGCTAACGCTCTTGACTTTTCCATTTCTAATTGTTTAGTATACAAACATCCATATTCTATACCTGGGCAAGCCGATACTAATACACCGATAAGCTCTGCAACGTCCAAAATAGTAGCATTATCAGCTTTCACTATTGCTTTACATTTTTCTATTATTTTTAACTTTTTATTCTCTGGCAGGCTGATTGTGAAAGAATTTGAGTCCAAAATAAAACCCAAATATTTTACTTTCATTTTTGGGGTAATCTGAGATTTTTCTAAATTGACAGTCAATCCTAAACGATTATAAAGTTTACAAACAGCACTAACTACCTCATTACACCTCTCAGCATTCTCGCCTAGCAGGAGACAATCGTCTAAGTATTGAACACATAAATAACCTTCTGTTCGTAAATGCTTGACAACAGGCTTCATTAACTTCGTGTAAATGCGTGGGGCTACATTTATACCAAATGGGATACAAGTATACTGGTAAAGACAATTCATCCACCGAAATTTTAAATATTTCTGGTGTTCATCAACAACTGAAATTGCATGATAAGCCTCTTTTTGGTCTATGACTGACATGAAACAGTTTCTTGTAAGAAGTGACTGCGCTACTCGCAAATCCTCCATTTTAAAGTGACTATTATCAATAAACACATTCAAATCTTTTAGATTAATAACAGGCCGAACACCGCCGTCTGATTTGGGAACCGTGAACATTCTTGAGACAAATTGCCCTACTTCCTCTTCTGATTTTACAATTGCTCCAGTATCTAACAGCTTTTTAATACATTCATTAATGGAGACAATTTCATCGTGTGACATTTTTATTTCTATCGGCTCTTTTAATTGTACGGGCTTTTTAATGAACGGAATTCTATACCCCTTCACCACATTCAACACGTATCTGTCATTTGTAATTTTTAACCATTCATTATAGTAATGTTTTAACCGTCCAGCTTTGGTACTAACCGTTAATGGAATCGCTTGAACTGTTGATGCTGGAATGATGGGTTGGGAGCTTGATTCCTTTGCGGCTGAAAGCTGCGGCCCCGCTGGTTGTTCCAGCTTCCTCTCCGCGGGGGATGAGGGAAGCGACTGAAGTTTAAATTTTGTTGTGGGGGTCGGAATCCTCCTACGCTATTATTATACGGTCTGTATCTTGCAGGCTTAGTGAATGATGATTTCATTACTGACGCTGTGGTTTTGGAAGCTTTCAGAGCCTCCGACAAATCCGAGCCAAAAAGTAGTTCACTGGGTTTCACGTCTTGTGTACATATTCCCACGAAATCGTTGTTAATGAACTTGCGCACATCTAGTTTTCGCTTCTGGTTCAATGCTTGAACTTGATCCCCAAGGAGGTCCGCAGAATCTTGTGTCAATTTAATCACTGCGTTCGCAATTTCTTTCGGGAGCCCTTCATAGTTTTTGACAATCAAATCGGCAATGCTAGCCAGACCAATAATGCCATGAGACAAAGCTTGTTGCAGTTGTTGCTTTTTCAAATCATCAATTTTGGAACTAGATGGAAGGCATTTCCAAATCTCTGTGTTCATTCTAGGAGGCTGAAGCAGCTTACAGTTTTCGGGAATCTTGACATTTTCTTTGAGCTTAGCTGCGGTTTCTTTAGTCAACGGACGTGTAACAGTATTTAAAAATCTTTCTGCCACTATTTTAGACAAAGGTGCTGCATACTCAACGCCCTTTTCGGAATCGGCTAATAGCTGCTGAATTTCGGCTGATCTGGTGCCATCGTCGTCATCTATCATTAGTCAAATTCAGTTTATGTATTGTAACTATGACTGCTTACAGCAAATCATTTTTATTTAAAGATTTTCTTTTTAATAGCATGGCATTTACCACTTTTGTTGACCTCCTCCATGTTATATAAAGTCTTTAATAGGTCATCTGACCCCTCAAACCCCTGTGGCGATGGCGGTAGAGAAAAGTCAAATGGCGCGGCGCTGTCATTCTTTTGGAAGCTATCAAGTTTGTTCGCCAGGTCCTGAACTAGGGACGGTAAGGCCTTCAGCTGATTTAAAGTATTACTGTTCTCTGTAACGGCTGCCGATAGAGCGGAGATTCCGTTATTCTGCTCGCCTTCTTGCGCCATTTTAAACTACGACAAAAGGAAAATAGAATTGGCTCTTGTAGGGTACTTTTCAGCAGGTTTTAATTCATAATCATAATTCCTCCGTTCCTCATCGAGGTTGCTCCGGAGTCAGTTAATTATTGCCGTACCCATTCAGGGTCCTATAGGCACAAAGCTTATATTTTCAGCGTTTACCTAATTACTAAAAACCATCTGTTCACTTCTCTAATTACTACTAACTTTAGCATCTTCCTTTCTTTTTAATTTCCAACCAACCCTCATTATTGTTTAAAACTAGAACTACTTACCAAATAGACGGGAAGACTCTTCGGATGAACTGAGCAAGTTTAATTTGATCACTGATTAACGAAACTACGAATTTAATAGTTATTGCAAATGCGTGTCATCTCCTGTACCTATGAAAAAACGACAATAAGGTTTGGATGGATCACTCGGACGGACTTGGATGCATCTTGGGAGCAACGTGGTGTTTTTTGTTTTTTACGCTATGGATCGTTGAAATCATAGACAATAGTGCCGTCTCCTGATACCCCGAAGACGACTACTACAGTGATGTTGAACGGTGAAAGGAAGATGAAATAAGAATTCTTATGGTTTCAGAACCGTGCATAGCACCGCCACGGCCGCCGCCGCCGACACCATAATAATCAACTGTAATTTTACAGTTTCTTTTTTGTTTGTTCTGATGTTACTACCATTTACTCCTGCTGCAGTTATAAGTTGTTGTAGTACTCATCAAAATCACACCACAATAATCATGGCACGGTACATGCCATGCAGTAGCACATTCTACCCTACATTCTACTCGTCAGTCTTCTCAAACATTATTTTTGTACCCAGCACCACCACCCAAAAGGAAAATGTATAATCCTTTACCTTCACCATTCACATCAATCCATTAACTCAGGTATTTCTAGAAATGACCGGTTATATCTTAACCTTCTCCACTAATGTATGCGTTGCATTTTCTACTCTACTCCACTTGCATATAAAAATAGTTTGGTTTGGAGGTGAAAATGATGAAAAGGGATAATAATAGACTAGACTATTAATAGCTTTGCCGCGTGTAGTAGCATTGCCTTGTGTAGCAGAAACCCTTACCTTTCATTGAATATTATATTAGTCCTAATGGTCATTACTGCAGAGGATGTAGCACGTGAAACTTAAGAAGATGACCAACGGGAAAGTAAAGTGGATATAACAAGGAAAGAGTAAACCCCTTATAATTATTCTCTCAAGAGGATGATAACGATGCGATCATCAGCAGCAGGTAGGTAAGAGGTAAAATAGGAAAACGAAGCAAGCGTGTAAGCGTAACTAACTGAGAGATTGAGGTGCTAAATGCTGCACACAAATTAAATACGGTACTCACACAGATTTATACGCGCATTATGCAATGATAATGTTGTTAGGAAAAATGAACGCTTCTTCTTTTATGATGAATTTTTAATGGTTTTATTTTTCATGTGTGTCTTATGCCAATAATTATTCTCACACAACACAGGTAAAAACATCATCACTGCAGATTTTTCATTCATTGCTTGCCTCAGAGCACAAGTTATCCTCAATCCTGCGACTGTGATAGCACATTTTTTCCTGTTGTTTGTCATTCCTGCTTAGTGACTGTGAAAAAAAACGTGAAATGTAAATTGATTTAACTACAGAAAACAGACCCAGCAGCAGCAAAGTTTAAAAAATATATCTGTTAAATTTTAAATGTCCTTCTATTTCTCTGTCTTTTTACCTGTTTTGCAATCTCTATTGTACATATGTAGCATGACCGTACGTAATTTAATGAGCAATCTCATGTTGTGTTGTAATAATAATAATATAATATATGCAAACTCTTTTTTTGTTCTTTTTTACGAAGTCTATTAAAACTTGTTCTCTGGTATTGTTTTCCTTCTTTTCCTCAACAACTGCCAACTCATCAGACAACTGATTTGGGTTTTATGTGTCATGTAATAATAATAAGATACACATACAACGTATACATAAGCACTACCGTCATCAGTTTACTTACTCCTCTCTCTCCCTTCACTCTTCTGACTCTGATCATTATCAACAGACGATACCAGAACGAGAACCGGAGTAAACCAAGTTTATCACCCTACCTACCTCAATCCAATCAAAGTGCAACTAAAAAACCGAACCAACTCGTTTTTCCTCCTCGCTTTTTTGCACTCACTTCACACTGTCATGACGTGGTCTGGTATGGTACAATCAGAGCGCATCATCAGCAAAAATTGTACATAAATACATGCCACAGCATTCACCACACACACTCAAGCCATTCAATTTTCTGCTTTTAATCAACAAAAATCGAAAGAAGAAAAAAACACAAGTACATGCCACGCCACGCCAAAAAAAAACGTAAGCGGCAGAACTTGTCTTGTCGAATGAATTCAACAAACGGAATGAGTCACAAATCATCTCTCTCTCAGAGAGAGAGAAAGAAAACCGTCACGTTCAAGAAAACCTGAATAGCAAAAATTCAGGTTTTTTACAAGATAACAGGCTTGGCTTGGCTTCAGATATGTGTGTATAGGTACCTGAAAAGATTGTATTCGCATTTTGCTAGCCTGTGTCCAAAGTCCACAAAAAAATCACTGGATTGGATAAATCCATAAGACCCAAAATAACCTATCATTACTGCCACCACCACTCACCACCGTCATCATCATCGACCGCTTCGTTCTCTGATGATCTGATGAGGGAATTACATTGCATAACAATAAAACGCATAGCATGTGTAGCAGCCATATCATTATCAAAAAAAAAGAAAGGATTTTTTTTGTCCAGCTGTAATAATGATGACGGTCAACCATGACATATGATCGTGAACAGAAGAGAAGGAAAAAGCACATGGTACCAAAATGGAAACTGGTTCCAGAAGTGGTCCTTATGAGGCCATATTATCTACATAAAATTATATTATATCTATCCATCTATGACCATTAAATAAGACATTTTTTCTTCTTCTACTTGTCCATTTACCAACTTCCAACTCAGCTCACTGCCGCCATCCACGACCACGAAAGCAGGATCAGTATTATGCATTTCGGAGTAAGTAAAGCTGCTCAACCAGTTGTTTTGTCCTTTTCATCCTTTTCCTTGTCTGTTGTGTCTGTAGTCAACTGAACTGGACATAAAAGCCAGCGTGACCAGCAAACAATGCAAAAGTATACCAGGAGGGAAATCGTGACCTTTGACGTAAGTGAAACGTGCACCAGGCATGCATGCATGTTTGTACCCACTAAATAATGCGATGATGGTCATCATCTTCTCTCCTTCTTTTCGCGGAATCTTTCCTTGGATTAAAATATTTTCTAGCATTAGTAGCAAGACCAGTTGACATCCATAGAAAATCCCACAAAATCCTTGAACCAACAGCAGCACAGCGCCAGGCGTCGTCACTTACAGGAAAAACCCCTAGCTTGTTGATATATGATCGTGACATTCGCTTTACAATGTACATACCATCATCATCATGAAATCCCAAATTGAGTAAAAGCTTGTTCCACTGCACTGCAGTCCAGTTTGTCCAGCAAGCAGACCAGTAATGAAACCGAGAGATTTCATTTCTAAAATTGAATGGGAGATGCTCTAGGCATTATCAAGTTTATAAGCTGACACGTATATCTACTTGTGTATAGCATTTTTATGTACACGTATTATGAAATGCATCATCAAAGCCATGAGAAGAAATGACCAGAGGATCAATTGTGGGTCTAGACAGTGGTGCCCTGTGAAGTGTGATAAAGCTAAATGGGAGGAGAGGAGAAGGAGGATGATCACGATGATAATGCACCATCGTCATATCATCAGCTACTTCTCTCTCTCTCTCTCTCTGGCCGGATGGAGTTTTCGGCTGGAAAGGAAATAAAAAAAAATGACAAGGTCTGTCGACGGTGACGATGGAGCTGAAGTGGTAGGCACGTACTTCCACTTCAACATGGAACACATAATAATATATCATCTCTCAAAATAGCAGTACATATATTGAGTAGCAGTTGACTTGGATTGAAAATTGCTTTACACTCTATTCTAGCCATCCCTATTATCATTAATGAACTTACCACCATCCATCCATCCATCCTCAAGCTATAAAGGCCAGAGGCGCAAGTAAATAAATAAATTCCACTACTCTGTGTACCTACCATTCATACTCATGCCATCACTGTTGAATAATATTGGAATAAGAAAGTGAATGAATGAATGAGTGACTGAGTGGAATAGTGAACCAATGCACCACTACTACAACACGCCATATGTTCAATGTTGCCCCATTTCCTTCATTAAATGTTGATGCTGTCGAGTAGACGATGAAAACTCAATGTATAGTAGAATTGGGTTTCATGAAATCATCGTTTCATTTCCTCTTTGTAGCCGCACATACCATCACATCATCACGACCACCAGCAAAATCGTAATGTATAATTTATGCTTGTGTAATGTAATGTACCTACTTATTGATCAGCTCAAACTTACAACGACGACAATGGTGGTGATGATGATGATGGAGGACCATGAAAAATGTAAATGAAAATGGCGTGGCCTTCTTGTCATTCCCATGAAAATTCATTGGAAATTGGCGACTACATAAATGAACAGTCAAACGAGTTACGAGTGACCCAACTGCTGGAGGAGCATCATCATCACTCCTCTTGAGTGTCATTCACTTTTTGCATGCATGTTACAAAATCCATACTGTTCCGGGAAAAATCGATATGTTCTAGGAGGAAATAAAACGGAAAACGGGGAAAATCGATAGTAATAGATTGTTCAACGAATAGATTAGGTAATTACTAAAGTCAGGACTATGGAGTAATATTTCGACATAATTCCACGTTATTTTGTCGTGCTACCTTCCAGAGTTCGTTCATCTACATTGTAGCTCGCAGCGTTATTTCAGCGCGTCTTATTTAACCCCGCATTTTAGTAAATTGCCTTTCTCCTCTTTCTGTTGCTCGCTCACAATCGCAATAATAATCATAACCTTCGTTCAAGGAAAAATCAACTAACTCGGCTAAATGGGCATGGAACATGAAACGACAGTTTTTTGTACTTAACTGACACGAAGCGCGGACATGCAACTGCATTAATTTTTTCCCCTTTTTAAAAAATAATACAATTTAATATTATTAAGCGCGTTCCTCTTCAAATTTTTCACTTGCACGAAAACTATATAATTTTTTTTTCGGGAAGCAGAAACAGCAGCGAATGCGTCTAAAAAGAAACTCGGAAGAAACTTTAAAAAAAATGTAATATGCCCACTCACACACACACATGCCTAAGCCTGAGCAAGCAAAGCTCTTTTGATAAATTAATGATGATAAGTTTTTATCATTACAGTTCGCACACATGACATGGCATATTTTTTTACCGTATTATATTCACCTCCTCTGACGATGATTATGGAATTGCATGCGAAGAAGCGGTAGTCAAAAAATTATAGTATATTTTTTTAGTCAGGCAGGCAGGCAGGCAGTCAAGTCAGCATCCTCATTACTGCTACTACCCGCGCGCTGCGCTGATCATCAAAAATGAATGAGCAGTTTACATAATAATGCTTAGCAGTGCACTTTTTCCCTTTTTTAAACAAAAAAATGAAACGACACGAAATGAAGTAGAAGAAGAAGGAGTAAAAAAGACCTACGACGACGTGACACATAAGACTAGTTATATTTATGTGCTTCTTCTTCTCCTTTCTTGTTCCTCGTTCCTTTTTTGTTACCTTGAAAAGAGATGGAGAGAGAGAGAGAGAGAGAAAAACGCTAAGCGTTTCATTTTATGCTCAGTAACGAAATTCCACTTGGCATGCCATATAAGTAAGCAATGTTTAAATAATATAAAAAGGGAGAAGTAAAGTGTGAAGTGGTAATGGCGATATATAGTGGTAAAGGTAGCTCTTTCTAGCTTGCTTGCTTTTTTGGAGGTATGGTGGAGGATTCCGGAGGGGTTTTGCTATTTAAGTTGTAAGTTTTTTTTCGGTAAGCACATCATATATAAAAAACATTTTAAAAGAATGTCAGCATAAAAAGAGGAGAAAAGTATACTCGGTAGTAGGTATTTTTATTCAAGAAGGGAAGAGCCTAAATGAATTCCATGCCATGTCATAATGATCATGCCACAAAGCACATATATGAACATTGCTCGCATTCGCATCACACACAGAGTCGGACTCTTCGTTTTCCCTACCAAAAAGTATATAATATGTAGTAGTCACTAGTCACTCACAAATCGTGACTGTTTTTTTGTTGTAATCCCCGAAGTACAGGAAAATATGTGTGTGTTGTAGCCGAAACGAAGAAAAAAAAGAAATTCTCAAGCACCATACATTTTTACCGTGTGGATATCTCTGAAAAAAATCCCCTTCTCGTCTTCTTCATCATCTCGTGGTCTGCTCTTTCTCTCTGTTCGTTCAAAAAGAGTGAGAGAAAAAAAATACATACATACAGACTGCTACAAACCAAGATTTCGTCGACGAGACAGAGAGAGGAGAAAAATTGTTGGTTGTTCTTTGGAGGGTCTTAATATTCTTTTTTCTCACTTCCCACAAACTTCCTATTTTTTTACCTCTCCTCTCGCTACTCACTTCACTCCACACCACCAAACCAAACTGTTTCTCTCTCTCTCCCCATTCTACTTTGTCGTCATGCTTGGAGGTATATCGTCAAAACAGTCGAGAATATCTCTTTGCTTTTTAAACAGACTAACACGCACACACACGCACAAGCAATGCAACGTACGTATTTATTATATAAAAAGAGAGAGAAAAAACATGCAATGCAACTAATAAAAGCTTTCAATACAAAAAAAGAAACAACTATACTTGAAAATATCTTGTTCATAAAACTGAACCGATGATGATGAGTCCTGGGTACAAACAACAACAATGCATTCGCTTATCGGTACGGTACCTCTGTAGTCTACTGAAGGTGCAGACATGAAAAATTCATTGTGAAAAACCGATGAAATCTTCAGAAGAGAAAATTATCATTTAAAAAAAGGTTCCTTTAAAAATACACGTCAAAGAAAAGGTCATTGTGTCCTGTAATATGGGATTTCTGTGAATTCCGTTCTCGACTAGGTATACATTTCTCATTACCTACATGCCAACCAGACAAAACTAGTAGTACAAACACCCATGTCAGCATTTTGGTCGAGAAAAATTCCTTTGAACAAAAAAAACATTATTGGATTGTGAATGACCATGATCCCATGTACCTGTGATGTTTTTTCACACAATCCACACAACATATTACCCTTGTAGACAGGAAAAGACGGAATCGAAATGAAAATCTGCGGGGGAATAAGTGGCTCCCTCCCACTGGCTTCTCTTTTCTCCCATTCGAAACCAATCCAGACTCCAGACGGAGGCGGAATAAAAGCGAGAAAGAAAAAAATTATTTGTAAGCTTTGGTTTTTCTTTCTGTCTTTTACATGTTTGTTTGGTTGTGTCCGTGCCGTTTCTGTAATACGAACTGTGAAGATGATGACGACGTCGACGACGATGCTCGTGGTAGCTTCCTGTTGCGAAGCTGCATTGATCGATTTTCTTTCTTTTTTTCTTCTTCTCACCAAACAACGCCATCCCCTCCAAAAAAAATATTTGTCGGAGAGCCTGGTAGGAGCTGTGAGAGAAGCGGTAGCGGTTCGTACCGTATCCTGGTTCTGCCTCACCAAAAGATTTTTTTCTTTCTGCGTACATCTCTTTTTTCTCTCTGGTTCTTCATACTGCTCGCATTGGATCGGATTGGGTAATATTGGATCTCGTCCATGAAAGAAAGAAATCCATGTAATGTTACATAACGCTTCTGGTGCTGCTTTACACAACACGTAAAAACAACACGAGAGTGTTTAGAAATGTAATCCGGTATGCTGTGCTGTCTGGGAGGAAGTAGAGTCGGAGCAGAAGGAGAACTGGTACAACAACGGACAAATCAACGGATAATAATAATATACCCTGCCAGACGATCACAGGACAACATACACATACTGCACGCCACGCCAAAAAGTTTACAAAGGCATAAACAACGGCGGCGACGGCGGATGGCGAACTAGCGTCTTGTTTTTTTATACAGGCTGGGAGAGTGAGAGAGAGATGGATGCAGATGCCAATTTCCCAATCTCAGACCAAACCCGATAGAAATGTATGGACTCATCGACATTTTTAAACTCAGTCATGCAACCAACTAAACAACACCAAGATAGATTCTCTCCTCTCACACCTGGTCTTCAATAATTGGAAGCCATAAAAACGACACAGGGTAATCCCAACGGAAAACAAATGATCCCGTTTTGTGGTTCAATATGCTTTCCAGCAGATTTATATACCCTTTTCCTTTTCATTTCCGCTTGCTATTGCATCATCATCGCAGTAGTCCTTTGTCTCACTTTTTATGTTACCACTACTGGCGTGTAGCGAGTTGAAAATAAAATCGGTTCATTTTCATTAGTTCTTTTTTATACTTTCATCACCACACTACCGCCACAAAGACTGCTGCATATTTCGAATGATATAAAAAATGAAAGTTGGCAATTGCCACCAATTCGACGAGATCATCATCATATCATCATCATTTTCACAGCAGATGTTACATGTTACATATTGATCTAATAATAGTAATAGTATCATCATGATCATCATCAACAACAGCATTTTCTACTACGACTAATGTTCGCACCGCAACATCCTCTCTATCTAAAAGTCTAGTCATCCGAGAAAGGTAGTGAAAGTATCACGATGATGATGATGATGATCAAAGCACAAGCAAAGATCCCAATCTCAACAAAATAATCCCTCTTTTATTCCCACTAAAGCTTTTTATCACTCAATTTTCCCCATTTTCCGGCGTGTCTACTACACCGTCTGGTTTCGCTATCGCTGCAGTAATAAATAGTGATAACCGTATTGACTCAAAAGGCATTTAACTTTTTTTAGGTATCTCATCTCATCTCTGTGCAAGTTTAAATGGATCTTCTATATACCACCCTTACCGTATCGTGATCATGTAGATGATGACTTATTAAGTGTCGACAGTAACAATTAGCTTCCCATGTAATAATATTCAATTACACCATTCTATCGTCCCATTTATTGCACCACACACCATATAACCATTATCAGGCATCATCCTAATCGTAAAGATCCCAACATAAATCAAATCATATCCATTCATACCCTATTTATCTCCATCTCTCTTTCTCTCTTCTAAAAAATCTCATTCATTCATTCAAGTGGTTGTAATATATACACAATGAACAAAGACAGACACACAAATCGTCTTAAAAATTATGGTATGCCCAACCAAGCCAGTGCTCACTCACACTTTACTTTACCACAAAAACCCATTCAATTCAAACAACAACGTAGCCATAAATATAATCATCACATAAGATAATCATCGTGATAAAAATAACAGAGCGCAGCGCAGCAGCAGCAGTTCATTCTTAAGGAAATAAAAATACTATACTACCACAAAACTATGTATTGAAAAGAAATAATAATATTTTCATGATTTTTTTCTCTACAATAACATACTACGTTACTTTTTTCCGATAAGATAACAAAAACAGCGAGAAAAGGCAGAAAACTAGATACCTAATACAAAACGACACAGTATTTACAAACAGTCATACATACGTCGTCATTTACTACAAGGTTAAGTGACAAAACAAGAGCGAGTGAATGAGACTAAAAAAACGAAACGATATGAAAAGGGTTTTTTGTCTTGTTTGAAGAGAAAAATCTACATAAATAAACCTGCCTTTCATGCTTATGAATGGCAAGTAAGCATAATAATGACATTTTTATTCCTTGCTGGGCTACTACCAATACATACTCCCATATCATGTCACATACATAACACAACATTTTTTGGAATGTTAATGGAAATGGGACTGGCGATATCCTTCGTAATATGTCCCGTTCTTTAAGAAAATGTAACAGTCCACTAAACCGAATGAAAGTGTATTAAAAAAGGTACGCGTTTTTTATTTCTTCCTCTCTGTGAGAAACTGTCATGCTCATACACAGAAACCGTTTTCTTTTTCTCAGACATGCTGCTGCTGCTGGAAAAAAAGGAAATTATAGAAATTGAGCTGTTTTTTAAGTAAGTAGCAGAAGCATCGTCATCATGATCATCAAGCAAGTTTTTCTAGTTGAGTGAGTGAGAAAGAGAGAGGAAAAAAGGGTAAACTTTAAAAAATATAGTGAAGCGAGAGAGTTGAGTTGAGTTCCAGCCAAACAAGCCAGAAAAGAAGAAGATTCATTTTTGCTTCAATGCTCTCATCTCCTTCTCAAGTCTCTCTTTTTTTACAAGACGACAACGAGAAACTCATAATAATAAACTTAAAGGATACCTACTAAAAAACTCAGAGGGAACAGCATAATATCGATTGACTGACTAGAGAGACTAGTAGAGGCAAGAGAGTAAGAACAGCAGCAGCAGCCATCTAAAAAGCAAAAAGATTTTTGTTGGTTTTTTCGTATTCTTCATCTTCGCAGGCATATAGGCGGAGGATGACTGGCGATGATGATGACGATGATCAAAAGCACCAGCACCACACACCACCACCGCCAAGAAACATCACGAGAGTTTGTGCTGTGTAGTTTTTCACGAGATAGATATTATGAGACATGAGAACATAGACGAAGCAAACCAAGTTAAGCGACACCACGAATACGAAAAGACGACAAGAGAGAGAGAGAAAAAAAAACTATGAACTGAACTTCTCTCTTTCAAGCCAAAAAGGTTCTCCATCCATCCAAACCAACTGCTGGCTTGTTAAGAGAAGAGACGAGATGGAGATTTTGGAGAAACAAAATTTTTTGGGGGAGATATCCTTCCCTGGCGTCCCTCTCCACTCGCAAGTAAAGTGACGTAGGGAAACGCACAGAATCGAGTGCTGTGTCGGGTACGCCATTCCAATATTCCATGCGAGAGGGATCCACCACCACTCCAAAAAAACTAGTCGTTTGGGTTGTAGTCTTCATCATCGTCGTTCGTGGACTCGTAGAAACAGGAGCTTAGAGGAACTCTGTAGTAAAAAGAATGTTGGTGGTGTTGTGTGTATAGTGGTTCCATCATCATCATCATCCTTCTTCAAAACATGAAACTAAAAAGGTTTTTTTTCTCTCTCACTCTATCTGACTTGCTCGCTCGATCCACCACGCCACGAACGGCGATGATGATGATGATCATGATCGCGTTTTTCTTGTCTTGTTTCTCGAGCGAGCGAGCGAGTCAGCAGAAGCGAAGGTTTGTTTCGTTTTGTTCGTGTGTTTTTTTTCTTCTCGCTTTCGTGTGAGATGCTCAAAAACGCAACCTTACTCCCCGAGCACATTCCTTCTCAATGGATTGCTCCAAAGTCAGCGAGAGAGAGAGATTCATGGAATGGGGAAAAATATGTTCGTGTTGGCAGCAGCAGTAGAGAGATTGCTGCTGCTGTTTTTACGAACGAAAAAAATGTATGTGGAGAGGAGGGAACGAATGTGCAGTGCATGTAGGCACGATCGACCAGTCAGACCAAACGCGAGAGAGAGAAAACTTGTGACGAGGAAAATGATGATGATGATGAAAGAGAGAAAAACGGTAATAATGCTGCTGCTTGCATGAAAGAAAAAATATATATGTATATGCAGATGCGAAATATCATGGAACAGTGTTCCAAAAAGTGTCTTGGAAGATGGAACAATATTATTAGTACTGAGGAGATTTTTGTATGAAAATGAATGGTTTTATGTAGGGACTTGTTTTAGTCAAGAAAATTGTATAATTTGTTGGTATTTGAATATTACAGAGCGTCGAATGCAGTAATAAAAATGCTCATGTTAATGTCGTCGCCGCCGTTGCGAATGACTGTTGCGGAAGTTGGCCAACAACGTGATGATATGATAACATTTCCAATGATAATGACAACGTATATGTATGTATGCAAAATACTACAACAGTTAAAGTCTATACAAATGAGCAATTTGGTTAAAAACAGCATTTCTGCTGGTCCGAGACGAGAGCGAGTCGATGTTGTAGGGATTCATCAGAGATGCAGGGAAGGAGATAACCTATCAAGACGACCTTTTTTTATTCATGTGCCGTTGATGCTGCTGGAGCTGCTGCTGCTGCTACTGCAATTTGACAAGCTAGTAACGAAAAATTATTGATCCTTCTGCGCGCATCTTGGCGGAGTGAGGGGACAAGATGTACAAAAAAAAGTTCGGGTTTTTTATGAGTGGATCGATGCTCCTTTTGCAACTCTGATCATGTTGATGATGATGATAAAAAAGGAAGAAAAAAATATGTAAGTAATGTAAGTAGACGCTGGAGCCAAGAAAAGCAAAGGAAAAACTCAACCAACCATGAAAGCAGAAATATTTACATCACCGCACACCCGCATCACCGACCTTATGCCGCCGCCTGGAAATAAACATGTACACGGCCGCCACAGGGCCTTTAGGAAGTATATTATTGGATAATGATAAGTTTTTTTATAAGATTGATCCGACCGGAGAATAAAAAAAGATGGAGAAAATAAACATTACTTTTTTCACTGTAAAGCATGTTCAATGTTTCACTTCCTTCCTCCAAAAAAAAGACCTATCATTCCGTTTTTTCTAAATCAACACATTCTCTCTTTCTAGCCATAACATCATCGCCCACCCTTTTTCGTTCCAAATGATTCGATATCCTGTCAGAGAATACATTTTTCTCGTCATCATCTACAAATTCAACGTATCTGTCTCTCTTCTGGTGGAAGGGAGAGAAAGCTAGAAAGCACACGGTAGCGTGAGCACAAAACAAAGTCGAAAAAAATAAAACAGCTAAAAAGCAGCAGGGCATAATATACAGTTGGAAAAAATAAAGTTTTTTTCTGTATTTTTCTCTCTGTATTTCTCTGTCTGTCTCCCTCCACACTATACTTTCCCCAGTTTTCATCATGATCATCATCACGTTTTTTCCCTACCATCACCATTCCCATCTTGTGAATTCATAACGCGTTCTGACCATCCTTTTTTTCTTTAGCCATACGACGACCAACTACCAAACCACTTTTCTTCTTCATCATCATCCCGCATCTTTCAGACTTGCAGAGAGAGAGTGAGAAAAAATACTTTGCCCTGTACTCCGCTCCCTTTCTTTCTGCAGCTTTCTCTTTCTCTGACAATGAGCATGGGACCCACAAAAAAAGGAGAGAGAAAACGAGAAGAAAGCTAATATGGTGACGCCAGCAGAATTTCAAATCAACAGAGTGCCAGAAGCCAAGCCCTGTGCCTATCTCTATTCCTCCCTCTCTCTCTATCTGGATCTTATAATGGTCCCTGTTACCAGACCAGTCTTTCTTAACCCCAGATGCCCCCTCTCACTTCTACAAACACCTCACACATCTTGCACAACGACAACGACACAGTCGCAACCGATAAAAAAACTTACGAAAAAAGAGAAAGTTTTTTTTCTTCTTCCCTTTCTCCAACATGAGTAGTAAGTAGTGTCTCGCAAAAGAAAGTATGGTTTTTTTCGTCTCTGGTAGTTGTAGCCGACAGGAGGACAGAACTAACTACAATCGGAATCGACAATGATGTTGACGAGGATATGGCAATGGGATGATGATGAGGATGATAAAGAGAGAAAGTAAAGTAAAAGTTAGTCAAGAAAAGAGAAAGGAAGACGACAGAGAGGAGGAAAGAGCGAAGAAAAGTTTTTTGGTTTGACAAAGCACTTGGAAATAAAAACATATTGGCAATTGGAATCGTTTTAACTTTCTCCCATCCCTTTCCTCTCTCTCTCTCTCGTCTTTCTCTTTATTTTATCATTTTTGTCATCTTTTACAGAAAAAAAGGTCCAAGCTTTTTCTTTCAACTTTCTTCAAGAGAACAGCCCACACACACACAAAAAGTCCATGATGCTGTGCTGAGAGAAATCAAGAGAAAGAAAGAGAAAACTTTCTCTTTTCCTTCATGTCTTTCCCATTCCTTTTTCTCCCTCCCTTCCCAACTAAACTTGTGTGAGTGAGGAGGATAATAATAATAATGATCATTATCGCTGCATTATTACAGCAACCCGGGTTTCGTGTAAATTTCACCTTCTCACACAAAACCGTCAGTCAGCAGCAAAGTAGATTATGCACATTCCGGCGTCTCATGGCTCCTCCGAGAAAATTAATTAACGTGAATTGAAAACTACTTGAAGTGATTGAATATTTAATTTACATTCAACACTATCCATTTCATAGTTAAACCTACACCAGCAAAGTAACTTTTCATATGACATTTCTATAAACGCTTTGGAATATTTGGAGTCGTTGGACGCTTTGTTTCTCTGAGAGCCGTACCATCTTCTGGTCATCGTTGGAAGGGAAGAGCCCAGCCCAAGTTTGGAGTAAAAAATTACACCCGTCCCACCATCTATGTTTCTCACGAATATCATGACTTGATAATATTCAAAATGGAATGGATCGTATATAACGTACCTATGCATGTATATGGCCAACAAAACTCGTATGAATGAAGAGTATCGAATATCTACATGTTAAGCACGTAAATGATAAGTACATATACATACACACAAGTTGAATAGATGGGAAAAAAGGATTAAGATTTTTTATTGTGGGATAGTAGGAGGATACACTATCTCCACTTGAACGGAAGGTGTACAAGAAAAAAGGTGGTGGTGGAGGTGGGAGGAGATGATGATGATGATGAGGTTCGTATATACCAAGAAATGTTATTAGAGAAGCATGTGGAGTGAATGTGATGATAGTCAATAGGTTTTTTGTGTGGACGGAGGAATTGCGGAACCGGCACGTAAAAAAAAGCTCTCTTACCACTTATTGTGCAATAGTAATAAAAAAACGGAGAGATAAGAACACATGTCCAGCAAGCAGCGGAAGAAGCAAATAAAAACACATAAATATTTTGGTTTGATTGATTATTCACGAGGATCATTAATAATGAGCATTTTTATATAAGCAGTTAGTTTAGTCATCATTAACCACGAGTCCACCTTCAAAAAAAGTATAATACGTTGCACACACAACAGCACGCACTCTGCTACTGCTACACACACATCTTTTTTATTACTTAACCCTTTACATTTTTTTCTTATAGTGCAAAGTAAACCACTTGTAGATTTCTCGAGAAAGAAGAAGGAGGTGGAATTTTTTTAGTAGTGCTGCTGAGTAATAATATAATGATCAATAGAGAATGTGTTAGTTAAATCGCAGGAGTTGTGTCAAAACCGAAATCGTAATAATTTAGTAATCATTTCTAGTCCGGTATTTCCTGTGCTTAGCGAGATAATCAAGAAGAGAAGGAGCTTTTTTTGTTATTGGGTATTTTGAAAAAGAAGGGCTTTGTAGGTAGTTAGTTAGGTAATTAATATAGGAGTAAAAACTTAGGTTGTTAAATTACTTTCATTCCTCATATAATAGTTCCTTTAGAGTTATATTATATTGTAGGAAATATATAAAAGTTAGTGGTTTCCAATGATGAAAAGCAAATCTCAACAAAATTCTTCCACCACGGCGGCGACGAGTTCGAAAAAGGCTCCGTTGGACGTGCTAATCGATTCCCTTTTAAAAGGTAACACTCGTTAAAAAGATAACAAATTGTGTTGTGCCATTAAGTGGAAATGTTTTAATTGGATTTTGTATTGATATGTTTTACAGAGGCAACTGAAGACTTTGAGGAAACGCCCCAACTGAAATGGGAGTGGGAGCATTACCTCCGCCTTTCAAGTCTGATTCAAAGAATCAAGGAAAGAGAGGCTGGGAGGGATAACCAAGATAAGCAAGAGAATGGCCCAGATGAGACAGCACGAAGGGCGGGGGACCTTCCAGAATTTATTCAGTGGCTCCAGAGACACGGGACAGATTTTGAGAAAATTCGCATTGGACCTGTTACGGATGGCTTTGGCTTGAAGGCAAACGTCCCCTTGAAATCTGGCGACCTTGTTTTCTCCGTTCCAAAGAATATTGTTCTCTCAGCAGAAAAGGCGAGAAATTCAAAACTTTGTAAGTATTTGAAAATATAGCTTTCATATTTATAATCAGCTTTAACCGTATTTGTACATTCTTTATGTTATTGAATAATTGTTCTAATTTATAGCGGTCCTCATCGATAAGGATCCCATTTTGTACAACATGCAAAATGTTCTGTTGGCCATGTTCCTACTTTATGAAAGATACGTTAACCCAGATTCCTATTGGAAGCCATATATCCGCATTATTCCGTCGACGTTTGACACGATTGCGTATTACACGGAAGAGGAGATGGCGCTGTTGAAAATATCCCCCAGGGCTTTCCGTAAGTTTGTCATTCTGGAATTGTACCTGCTTTTGAATTAACCGTTTAATTTAAAAGCGTGTGTCCAATCCAAATATCGTTTTTGTGTTAACAGGAGAATCTCTTAGAATGTATAGACATATCTCTCGCCAGTACGCGTACTTTCACACGAAATTCAGGAACTCAACTAGTTTAGCATCGAAAGGACTGAAGAAAATCTTCACGTACAATAGATACACGTAAGAGTTCGAGAAAATATAATATAGTGCGTAGTTGACAATTAAAACAAATTTTCCTCAAGTCATAATATATTTTGTCTTAATTTCCCCCTTTAGCTGGGCAGTATCTGCAGTTTCCACCCGAGTGAACAACTGGCCCAACAAAAGTGACACGCTCTGCATGGTACCTCTCCTGGATCTTTGCAATCACGGCGAAGGCGAGGTGATCTCAACGGACTATAACGACGAGTCCGAGTCATTTCTTTGCTACGCTGGCCATGACTTTGGAAAAGACTCTGAATTCAAAATGTTTTACGGTCACCGTTCCTCTGTTGACTTTCTTATTCACAACGGTTTCGTGCCAAATAACTACCGGGATGACACCTACTTTCTGGAACTGAGTGTGGGAACAAGCACTGCCAACAGTGGTCGCAAACTGGCTCTCTTGAAGGAACTAAGGATCGATAGTCGAACCGTGTTCACACTGACACCTGAACGCCTTCCAACAGCAAAAAGGCTCTATGCTTTCATTAACATCTTCATAGCCAACGAAGGTATTTATTGGAAGAAAATATAATTAATTACATTGTCTAATTAAGAAATAGGATCATAATAATTTGATTACATATTTTTTTCTTTCATTTTTCCAGAGAAATTGTGCCTTTACTTGGAGAGCAAAGATGACGCCTTAGCCACTCTACTGGAAACCCCAACTCCAGAAAGTCTTCAGTATCTCCAGGACCGCTTGTCACTCATGCGAAAAGTGGCCGACAACAATGTCGCGACAGGGCTTCGAATTCTCACCGCTAAAAATCTAAAATCAGCAGAGGAGGGCAACAACGACGTCCAAAAGCAGGATCAGCAAGCCACCAAGTCCAAAGAGGAACGAAATTTTTCAAAAGTCAGCCGAAATATCTTGCAGCTACTTCGGAACGAGTTGAAGTTGCTGGAAATGTTGTTGCACTCATGTAAAGAGTTTAAAGTGACGCTACAAAATGCTCCTCCGGCCGAGACAACACAGAATTCTGTGGAGAACAATGTGGAGGAAAAAGCTACGGAGAACAACGTTGGAGAAACCAAACCTGAGGATGCTCCACAACAATCAGTTGCCAATAATAAAGTGGAAGAAAATAATGTGTCCGGTTAATTTAATGAATTTAGAAACTACCCCACTCAAATAAAAAAAAGTCTAGAGAAAAAAACTGCTATTATTTCTACTGCTGCTGTTTGGCTGTCTGTCTGTGAGTGATAACAATTTATCATGAGAAGATTGAGATGATTTAAGATTAATAATGTTTCTACTTAAGACTATGATGACGACATGATGAAGATCTGATCTTTCCTACGTTATTATTATTATTACATTATTATTATTGAAATTACGGTTACCACATTTATCGCATTTCTGTTATAATAACCCCAAAAAATATCCTTATTATTATTAATCATAAATATTGTTATTATTATTAATAGTTTGCTAAATTACTCGTAAAAATATTGCTCACATATCTTGTTCATTTACGTATAAATTACAATTAGTTAGCTACACATATACAGTCTACTTAACTATCATTACAATTTTGATGTTAAGCTTCATTATATACCAAAAACGACGACGACGACGTGTAAAGAAGGATCTAATTGAACACATTATTTCTTTCCAGTTTATAGAGTCGCATGCGGTGTGCAACAATTCAAGAACCCTGCATGCTTCTTTAAATCCATTACATATATATCACGTACGTATTACTACATGCCATTGTTGTTATTACTGTTATTAACTTTGGCTTTTCTAAATAGATTAAATAATACAGTATGAAATTGCTTATGATGAGATGTATACAAAGCTGTTAAAACTTTCGAAAAAAGCATAATAAAAAAGCGTTATTTACTAACTTACCGTGTTTCACTGTTGATTACTGGTTTCCGACGAGAAGACACTGACACTGGTTGTGAGATTCATGAAGATACGAACTTTAAACTTTCGTTTCCGTTAAGAAAGGATATATCATATATGCTTTCTACGAATCTAATGATTCGTAGATAAAGTGGATATTATGCATTTTCATGATAAACGTTATATATGAAGCATTTATGGAGTTTCTCTCTGTCGGAAAGTGTGTTTAATGATGAAATATGAAACAGCTATGGAAAAAAATATGGCTTACCTTTCTCCCGTAAAACTTGTTCGTTTTTTACTGCACCGCGTCCCACGTGTGAATTGTCGATTTATCGGCCAAACTAAACCACATACACACACAAGTATAATATTAAATGAAGTGTCTGAAGCACAACAAAGGAGCCTCATTTATGGCATAGTTCCATATTCTCAGTTTCTCACAGAACACAAGGCAAAACAACACCAGCAACATGTATGAAATTGAAGAAATGTTTATTCCAGCATTTTGCGTTGAATTAATTTTTCTATAATTTGATGAGAGTTAAAGTGTCACTCCTGATTCCGAAACATTTTTGTTTTGCTCTTATATATACCTTTTTATTATCTTTCATGAATTCATTTCAAACTAACGTGGAGTAGTGGAGCCACACGAAATGTATTGCATGCCTATTGTCGGCAGTATCCAAGAAGCGAGAAAATGCACAACAAAAGCTTTCATAGTTCCAATTCCAATCCAGTGCAAGCAACAGCAACCACCGTCACCACCACCACTTATACAACCGGCAGTGTGAAACCGGAGTGGATGTGATGTGGAGGAGGGGAGTAAAAATATTTTGTGTGGGTTAAGGAGTGGGATCCATATCGTCTCTCTAGACTGTAGGCGAGACCACCAACGTCGGTTACAAATTACTTGCCTTCATCCTTCTAGTCTATGGTCGAGACTGAGTCCTCACTCCTCACCTTCATGATAAATTCATAATGAGCTTCGGTAATCCAGTTTTTTTGAAGATTCAACGGATCCGAGTTGAGCTGCAATTTGTAATTTTGAAGGGGACATATATGGCAGGAATCAATATAATTGACCGGAAATAAGATTTCCTGAATTTGATGACAACGCAATGTTCCCGATAAAAAACAATGAATATTGAGCAAGACAAATTTTCTGTTGAGCAATCGATAGGACAATTTTATTTTTCTTATTAACTGTCTCACATTGCCCCATGCGCGTGTACCTCAAAATGTTATTTAATCATACATATTGTTAAATTTACTTAATTGATCTTTACATCCCTTCAAAAATTTAGAATGAGGCATTAACTTTTTTAGCCAATTTCATTAGAATTTGCGCAGAATGACAATGCGTTGATGAAGATTCCATTTTTTACGCCAGAATGTCGATTGAACTATTCTATTTCATTTAACTATATTGTTTTCCGCTACGTTAAATTGTACCGTACCTGTATATATTTTATGTACTCATTATTACAAATTAATTATTTAATTAATTATTATTACAAAAAAGTTTTCATTTCAGTCCTCTAGTTCCCGGTGTCACTGTACATATTTAATTGTATGTAGAAAGTTACATATAATGAGAGGTATGATATTTTAATTAATACAATACATATACAATGAATGATACAACTCGAAAGTTTCTATTTTATTTTATATTTCTCGTCGCACACGAACGAGAGAGTGAACTGTAATAAAACAAGTCTCTGAACTCTGAATACAATACAAAACAGTTTATTTCTTTACGTGGATCCGAAGTTAATAATAACAAATTCTAGACCTAAAAAGATTATCACAACTTGAATAATAATTTTATGTTCGCCGAGAAAACAGAGCTAACAAAAATAATGGTTACTAAAATTATTCCCCGAACACGGTTCTTCAATACATTTTGCGCTCACAGTTTTATAACTGAACAACTAACTGTCCTCTCCAATTTCTCTGAAAAAGCACCTGATCTCTTCCCTTTTTGTCTTTGACATTTTTTTCTTACATGGTTATTTATAGCAATCAATAACAACATTAATTAAGAGATAATGAAGATCTGAAGATTATTCCATAGTGTCCACTTCACAATCGGCGTAAACCAATCAAACAAAGCGGTCCGAACTCAAAATTGAAACCATTCAATTTTTTGCTTTGCTTCAAAATCCGATGAAAATGAACTTGCTACTTTTTTATGGCAACGACATATGAGTTGAGTCGTCCTCATCGTGAATACTGCTTTCTGCTGCGCCCAACGACGCTGGTGAGTCTGTAACGGAAGGTGAGGCACCGCGTCTTCCCTTGGAACCCACCCCATCTGTGTTCTTAACTCTGGAAAGTGGTCCTTTTCTGTGAAGAATAAATGCAAAATGAAAATATTATTAAATTGTTGTTCTTGTAGGCGTAGGCTCGTAGTTTAAAATAAAGTTACGTTATACAATAGGTTGAAACTTTCCTCACGCACCTCTTCACCGCCACCTTTTCATTGGATTTCTTACTCTTCTTCTTCCTATCAAGTGACCAGTCTTCATCATCATCGTCCTCCTCAAAGTGGTCGTCCTCAGAACCCAACTCTCCGTTTAGCTGATAATGAAAAACAGAAAAGGAACATTATAGTAAGCACAATATCACCTCCCTGAAAATAATCATCATCGCTTATCATCAACTTACAACTTACCGGATTCTGGCTTGGACCACTGGACGCACTCGCCTGTCCAGAATTTTTACTGGATTCACTGGATGCGTTATGTGAATTATTACTATTATTGTTAGCGTTGTTAGCGTTAGCGGCAAGACGTCGGCTTGCAATGCGAGAACTATTTCTACCCATCCCCATACACTTTTCCAAATGAGGCGCAAATCGGGACGCCGCCAGCGTCCGGTGGCATTTCGGACACTCACACTCGAAATTGTACTTCTTACTCAGCGGATTCCCGAAAATGTCCACCCCCGGCGTGTCCGCGATCTGATACTCGTCCGGCACGTTATTTAAAATCCCTAAAGCGTCTAGCTCTCCCCATCGTAAAAGCTTGCCAATTTCACGGCCTAAATTGAAATACTCCTCGTCTATATACATGTCTAGGAGTTGTGAGCACGCAATTTTCAGCGTTTCCTGCAAAAAACAATTAACAAAATAAAAATGCATCCACACATTAAATTACCAATTCACCCCACAAGCCATCCAATAAAAGCAACAAATAAACCATAAAAACGCAATTAAATTATTTTAATCACTCCTCCACTCACACTGTGAATTACAGGCTTATTTGAATACAATTCATTAATCGACTGGTCCGAACTGTCCTCATCCTCCATATTTTCTTAACTGCTCCTTCCCTCAAGGACAATCAGCAATTTACAAATTGCCGACTCGACTTCCCCGAACAAAAAAATACTTTCTCCTCCTCTAAAGATCTCTTCTTCTCCCTCCTCCAGTAAACAATCTTGTAAGAATCTTATCTACTCTCAGAGAGAGAAAAAACTGTTCGATAAGCCTGAGAACAAGACAAGACAAGCCTTATCTTGAGAGAGCAGAGAACTGAATGGATTTCCGAACTCTGCTGCTTTCTTTCTTCTTCTGAGCCACACATCTGATTCTCTCCTTCGCTGTCTCTTCTTGATGCCGATTGCCGACCCATCACATCATCATCCTCGTCGTCATCATCATTTTCTCCTCACCTTCTCCTCCACACAAACAAGAGCACGAAAAAGCCAACCCTTTTTTTCTTACAAGAAAAATAGACACTTACAGACAGCACAACAGCAGCACAACAGAGAACACGAACAAGAGAGCTTTTTTAACGCTTCGGCTTCACGACAACAAAAGTTTGTGAAAAAATGCTACCCGCACGTCCACACAATCAGTTGTTTTGCTACTCAGCATGTTACAGAGAGTAGCAAGCGGAGACAGCGAACAGTACCGTTTTGCACAATGGCTTATGTAGGAGTACACAAACATATGCGGTGGGAGAGAAGCATAGAGTTGAGGGGCAGCGCGGATTTCAAAAATGACTTTTTTGTCTTGTCATAGACACAACACAGCAGATTGTGTTGATGAGCATTTCGCTGCTTGCAACTTTTCATTCAATTCAGCTGAGCGCTGCGGTGAAGGTGACGAGCAGAAAATTTGCTAGTTTTTAATAATTATTGTTAATTAAAGCGTAAATTGTGGAAGCAATTTAATACGGGATTGGAGAGTAATTAAATAATGGTGAGCTAATTGAAATACAGTGGAATGTGTGGTTATTTTGGGGGATTGCGTGGGAGTTTGTGTGGGTTCTTTCTTAGGGGAATTAATGGATTTTGAATAGTTTAGTTTGCTAATGCTAATTAATCTGTTTTATGATTGAATTAGGGTCAAAACCAATCTGGAGCTCCAGGTGGATCTGGAGGGGATCGGAAGGGGGATGAAAAGAAAAAGAAGTACGAGCCTCCAGTTCCGACGAGGGTTGGTAAGCGAAGGAAGAAGGTGAAGGGACCGGATGCAGCTCAAAAGCTGCCTCAAGTAACTCCCCATGCGCGTTGTCGACTAAAAATGCTCAAAATGGAGAGAATCAAGGATTATCTGTTGATGGAGGAGGAGTTCATCAAGAACCAGGAAAGACTGAAGCCACAAGATGAGAAGAATGAGGAGGAAAGATCTAAGGTGAGTAATTTTGAATTTTAGTTATTTTGTTAATGACCTACATAACTTGATTAATAGAAGAATGTTACGAATTTGGACTTTTGTTTGTTGATAATAGGTCGATGATCTGAGAGGAACTCCCATGTCTGTTGGAACATTGGAGGAGATCATTGATGACAACCACGCCATAGTTTCAACATCAGTTGGTTCTGAACATTACGTCTCCATCTTGTCGTTTGTGGACAAGGACCAACTGGAACCTGGCTGTGCTGTTTTGCTTAATCACAAGGTTCACGCGGTTGTTGGCGTTTTGTCGGATGATACCGATCCAATGGTGACCGTTATGAAACTGGAGAAAGCTCCTCAAGAAACTTACGCCGATATCGGTGGTCTGGATACACAAATTCAGGAAATTAAAGAATCTGTGGAGCTGCCCCTTACCCATCCTGAGTACTATGAGGAAATGGGAATTCGTCCTCCAAAAGGTGTCATTCTGTACGGTCCTCCAGGAACGGGGAAAACACTCCTCGCCAAAGCGGTAGCTAACCAGACATCAGCAACCTTCCTCCGTGTTGTTGGCTCCGAATTGATTCAGAAATATTTGGGAGATGGACCTAAACTTGTACGCGAGTTGTTCCGAGTTGCCGAAGAACACGCACCTTCGATCGTCTTTATTGACGAGATCGACGCTGTAGGAACAAAGCGGTATGAAAAATGGAACAATTTTATGAACTTTGTATATTACTCTCCTTATTCATGTTATGAATTAATATTAATGTTTTACTATCAATTTACAGGTACGATTCCAATTCCGGAGGAGAGCGTGAAATCCAAAGAACCATGTTGGAGCTCCTCAACCAACTGGATGGATTTGACTCCCGAGGAGATGTTAAGGTTATTATGGCCACCAACCGAATCGAAACCTTAGATCCTGCCCTTATTCGACCTGGTCGAATTGACCGAAAAATCGAGTTCCCTCTCCCCGATGAGAAAACCAAGCGGAGAATTTTCTCAATCCATACCGCTCGCATGACCTTGGCACCTGATGTCCAACTGGACGAGTTGGTCATGGCCAAGGATGACCTGTCTGGTGCAGATATCAAGGTATGAATTCACTTTAACTTACTATTATTTCATTTTCTCAAATTAGCCAACAATTAAGAAATTCATTTTCATATGTCATTCAATTAACGACGAATTTGTCTTGTTTTCTTACAGGCTATTTGTACCGAGGCCGGTCTCATGGCATTGCGAGAGCGTCGTATGAAAGTCACCAATGAAGATTTCAAAAAGTCGAAAGAGAATGTTTTGTATCGCAAGAAAGAAGGAACGCCAGAGGGTCTCTATTTATAATTTATTTTCGGTTTTCGTATTACTTTATATACAAAAATTTGTTGCCCATTTCTCTATGAATTTTAGCAGTTTTCATCAAAAATGTCTAATAAATAACTTATAATAAAACTAATTATTGAACATGTGAAATAAATAAAAGAACAAAATTAAACCCAGACTAATCTATCATTAAATTCGTTTACATTTTACATTCTTTGAAGTGGTCTTTACACTTTTCATCCCCTTTCAGTCCAACCTTTGCAGCCACACCAATTAATTTTCGCATGTCCGCCATTTCCTTTGAATGAGGTCGTACAAGTGGCGTAAGCATTTCTCCAATAACCGAACTACGATTAACGAACCATTTATCACAGTTGCATAATTGCATTTAAGTAAATTAATCTCTAGTAATTAGCTGTACTCACGTCAAGGTCGTTTTGATAAGTCGTTTCTCATTTTGCCCCGTCATCCCCACTCCCACACTCGCAGCTCGACTCAGCATGCAGACCAGAAAAGAGCTGCACTCCAACGGCCATTCCCTCTCCCGAATCTGATTCAAGCGTAGCAAGTACGGAACAATCGCCGCAGTCGTTTCCTGAAGTTTGGAGGATGATGGTTCCAAAACGGAGTCGGTAATCGAGCGCTTATCCCTCCCGGCGCCAAATCTGATGCCGCCGCCGGGTATATTAATACCACCACCGCCGGGGATCATCCCTCCTCCGGGTATCATTGGGATCGTCGGGAGTGTGGTAGCAGGGAGATTGTTGTTGTTCATCTGTCGAAGCACATTCTAAATTTTTCAAAACGAACAAATTCAACATGCAAAAATGTTTTAAAATAAAAAGGACGCCTACTACGAAGAAAGTGCCTACTGCATTTGTACCTGAAGATAGGAAGTAAGACCCAGAAGCCCAAGCAGCCCCAGCGCAGAGTTACAGCTTTTCCTACACATACAATTTTAATCGTTATAATAATTTAACTACAAGTTCTTCTCTGTTTTTTACCTGAACTAAAGCGAGCAAGCCAAGGAATCCCAACATTCCCACAGCACTCGAGTTCACCTCACTCTTCTTGTACTTATGATGATGACTTTGCAGAAATATCAAATATCACAGTTAAAATAGCAAATTATTTTAAGACCAGCCTAACCAATAATTAAATGTATTACCCTTGGCTATGCCCCCATCCCCACCCGCCACCATGCTGACTGTGCCCATGTCCTCCAGCAGCCACCACGTTATCCTCCTCGGATACTGCGACGCCACCTCCCAAAACGCCAGGAAAGTTATACTCACTTGGAGGAGGACTTTGAGATCCACCTGGTCCCAACAGATTCGTAGACGAAAATGATGTCATTTGCCGAGGAGTCCAGCCGTAATCTACAAGGTCATTCACAAAATTCTCATATTGCCCCCCTCATCTGGCTTCTTATCGGATACCTTATATATCAACTTTTACTTACCAACGAGAACATGTTGTTTTGGAACTTTGTACGTTGCGTACTGATCCCTTCTGGGCCTATTGTTCATGGGCGCCCGTTTCTGATTATGCCTTTGTCTTATCTGCGGTACTACTACCCTCGGGCTCATCATTTTTACAACCTCTTCTGACTTACTCTCGTCATCGTGATGATCACTACTTCTAACTTCCACCTTATCAAAACGAATAGTAGCACTGGTATGCGTGATTATGAGAAAAATGCTAAGACAAAGGCAAGCGCAAGGACAACTGCTCACCAACCAATTTGATTTCATTTTTGTAAAATATTTATTTTTCGCCGACCTTTTGCTAATGAAGTCTTTACTCGGGTGATGTTGAAAAACGACTAGATTCCAAATCACAAGTTTTCAGTTAGTTTTGTTTACGGTGGTTTAGATGACGGTAGGGAGATGAAGTTGACGCGGACACGGTTTTATTTCCATGTATGTAACAAGGACATAAGGCCATTGCGATATGCACGGGTGGGTGCTCATTTCCCCTCATTATCAACCATGCTGTCATTTTTTCCCGTGACAAAACCGACAATAAGAAATGGGACTGGTAGTGGGATATTTTTAGCCGTTTTATAAAAAAGACAAGTGCTACTTTTATTATTTTATTTTATGCTATCATCATTTCATTTATTTGTCAAACGAAGAATTCTTTACTTTATTTACATAAATTATTATTTAACGATATCATTGAAAATTGAAATGCAAGCAAGGTAATCGGGTTGCTTTTACTAAAATACAATAAAAAATCTAGCTAACTTTACAGTACATATAATCCATTAAGCTAAAACTAACTAAACATAAACGAACAGTTTGACATGGTTTAAAAAAGTCTTCAAATGTTATGTTACGCCGATAAATCATGATCTCGGTACAAAGACAAGTCGTAAATTTCACAGATGACACGTCGTCCCCCGAAATACCGTCCGTTCAGTGATGCCTTGGCGGTTTCCGCCTCTGAAATGGAAAAGTGACAATCACCATTAGTATGTTCAGTAGTAAAACATTTAAATACGTACAATAAAAAATAAACACCGTTTTTAGGATTTTGTACTGGTTTCGTTTTCAAAAGATTTTTAAAAAATAGCTTACCGTTTGGATTTGTAAATTCAACAAAAATTTTGACCACTACAGGTGCATCCTCCTCCTCGGACTGTTTTTCTTGATAGATGATTACACGCTCTACCGTACCGTAACGATTGCACTCCTCAGTAATTTCCTCTTGCAGGGTGTCGTCCACATCCTCGGGCGAGACCATGTTTTTGAGAACAATCACAGGAGAGCTCTCGTTCCTCATCAGCTTTTGCATCACCAAATGCCTTGCACTTTGTCCCTTGATGGAAAGATTCTCTTGGGATGACAAGCTAACGTTCTCATTCTCTTCCACAAGCTTTTTCACCAATTCCTCGCGCTGAAAATAGAAAATTAGAAATAATTAGTACATAATTCTATCAAATTAAAATGCCATTGGTGCATTTCAATAAAAATTACCGCTGGATTTCCTCCGGCGATAGCGGCCGCTGCTGCTGCAGCAGCAGCTGCCGCCGCAGTTGTAGCTGCATTTGCAACGATACCCGGATTTCCATACAAATTCGCTGGTAACGCTGAGCTTACCGATTGAACCGTGCCCGCAGTTAGCAGCGCTGCTGCAGATACAGAACTTGGCGCGGCGCTTTGGAGACCAAGACCTGCTTGCGCTAGTGTCGCTGGAGTTATCAATCTATTTGCTACTGTGGTGGCCAGCGTGACGGGAAGAACTCCAACGCCCGGTATAGCGAGACCTGGAGGTGGCACTGTGGATATTACTGGAGCACTGGCCAATCCTCCTGAAGAGCCACCCAAGCCCGATTGTGAGGTTAGAGAGGACCCTAAAACTGAGCCTGATCCAAGAGCTGTTGGCAAAGCTACACCTACGGCAGGTACTCCAGACATGACTGTTGAAGGAACGTTTGCTCCGTGAATAGCTGCTGCAGCAGCACCAGCTTCGTTCTTTGATAGACCTAATGCTGCTGCTGTATTTGTGACTGCTTCCATGGCTTGAATTTTTGCAGTGGCTGCTGCAGCGGCGATGGCAGCAGCTGTTGGCATTGAACTTTGGGCAGGATTTGCTTGCTGAAATGAGGAGAAATACGTTCAAGTTAGTTAAGATAATCATAAAGAAATAAAATTCAGAGAAGCTAAATTAAGAATTTATCAAGACTCACCTGCAAGGCGTTTGGTGGTGTTATAGCCTTTCCTACACGTAAATACTGACCTCCAAGATCAAAGAGATTCATGGACGCAATGGCTTCCGCAGCTGACGTTGCAGCTTCGTATTCAATGAAACCGTAACCACGATGCTTTCCAGGAGTCGGTCCAGGTGCCAGTTTGCATGACTTTATTTTTCCAAAAGCTTCAAAAACGCTTTTTATATCTTCTTCGGTAAGATCCTGATGTATGGAGGCTACGTATATTCTGTGGTACACTTTCGCTTCTTCCATCAGCTCGTCAATCACTTGATCCATGTGAGAAAATTTTATTCGTGTGTCGCGTCCACACTATTAAAATTGAACATACAAACATACATACATAAAATTAGCTTTTATTAGAGCAATTTATTTTAATGATATTTTTTTATAAATCAAACAAGCTTACCTTAATATTACGCCCGCCAATCATGACTCCATTCATTTGTTCTAATGCCAACTGTGCGGCTTCCGGCAGGTCGTACTCCACAAATGCAAATCCTTTATGTTTTTGCGCGACAGGATCCCACGACATGTTGATGGTTTTTATAGGCCCTGTAATAAAATAAATAATAAATGAGCAAAATAGCCAATAAATTATTAACGTTTTATGTGACAATAGTTGTCGAATTGCTTGCTATGTAATACTGAAACTTACCAAAAGGAGCAAAGGCTTGTCTAATGGTGTCTTCACGAAGCTCAAAACTGATACTTCCAATATACACACGACACATGAGCACCAACGCCTGATGCCTTTGTAGTGATTTCGCCTGTTGCTGTTGGTGGGCTAAAGTTTGTTTCATCAGCACATATTTAATGCTTTGTTCCATGGCGTATTTTTTCGCCCTGGCCAGATCCTCTTGTTCACGCCTTTCCAGCTTGGGTAAAGCAACCCCCAACACGCTTGCAGCAACATCTCGTTTTGCTCCGGGTCCTGCAATGCAATTAAAAATATATATTTAATTAATAATAGTAAAAAAGTACGTTAACATTAAGAGAGGTCACATGAACGGCATAATTACCAGCAAGGAGTGGACCGCTCTGGTTGAGATCAGATATCGGAATGCTAAGAAATTCGTTGGGTCCCAAGTCCTCGATTTTTTGACGCTTGAGTAACGGATCAACGTAGACGCCAGCTGCCGCTGCCCCTGCTAAAGGATTCAATACCGACGCCATTGACAATGACGACATTCCTGTTTACCGATGTTGGTGAAGTGTTGTGCGTGTAGTAAAAGTGACGTTGTTTTGGTTGAAAGTGTTTTTAGAATGTGCCCAAAAGCGGAGACAAACGAAACCGGGACATAAAAAACGTGACAAAACAAAAAATCATGAATAAAGACACTTACACAACAAAATAAAACACCTAATCTACCCAGGTTAGACTAACTTTAGTTAAAGGTTGACAATTACTTGACCATCGTCTACTATGTCAGTAATAAAAAATATGCCGTTTCCCCCATTTTGCGACAAAAAATTTCTTACATATAAAATCATAAAACACGTCAATTAATACAAATTAACTGGGACATTTCATTAAAACTGAGAATGTCAAACAAATGGACACATTTTATCGCAAATTTAATGAGTAAACAAAAAGCCGACAAAATTGACACATTAAGGCAACTCAACACTCGGAGACAAGCATTATCATATTGGTAATTAGCGTAATCTACAATACGTTAAGTGTTGTTAAATACTTTGATTAAAGATTGATTTACCTGCAATCGACATCTTGGCTAATATCCTTTCCAACAAGCACTTTAGTTTATTTAATTAACTTTCAAACTGGTGATGAAAATCGACGATCTAAACACAACACGGCTCGGCGCTGAATTGCAGATTGATTGCAATTTGTCTGCTTACAAAATATACGAGATATAAATACACTCAATCAACTAACTACTCTGCTTGTCACACAATTAACCTTCAAATATTTAACCAAACAATTAACTAAATGTCTTACCGTCTCTCAAACTTGCCGAGACTCTGTCGTCGTCTGCAATGTCGTTTTCTAATGAATACTTGTTTTGTTTACAGCACTTCTAAATTTTACCACCGTTTTTCACTCTATGCGTCTATCCTGTTGCCTGTCTCATTTTACCCCAGCATGTCCTGCTGACTTGAGATGCTTTGTTTGTTGACGTGCGTGACAGCTGTGTGTACGCTTCGCTTCGCAGCTGGCTTTGTTTTTTCGGTGCACTTTTCTCGCTTGTCTTGTCGGTTGTTGTGAGCTTTGAGCTTGTTTGACGGGACAGGATTTGATTTGAGTGCGGGCTTTCTTGGAGCATTCTTTATTCTTGTCATTCTGCATGAAAACCATCTTGTCTTCATCTTTGGCACTCTCCCCGCAAGCAAGCAATCAACGTTACTTAATTTTAACCGTTAATTTTCCCAATTTTTTAAACTGTCTTAATTTACGTAGTGGATATTTGGTGGCGGTCGGCTGGTTAGTAGAGATAATAGATAATTATGGGTCTCGTTAAGGTTGATCAAGAAAATGAAGGGGTGTCCGTTGGAGCTGCTACTGAAGTGATCAAAGGGGGCAAGCAAAGTTTTGGAAAGTTGACGACAAAGTCGTTGATTCCTGTGGCAAAAACATCTCCCTCTACACCAACTAAAAATGATGAAAATGCGTCCCCTGTGGTCGCCGTCGCTCAAAAGGTAAGCTAAGTTAGTTAATTGTTAAGCAAGCAAAATGATCATCTGTTTATTGTTGAACAAGTGAGGTTAAGGTCACTGCTTTTGTTCATTTTTGAAGGCTCGTCGACCTCTTGCGCCAATGCAACATGCAGAGTCTCCACTTGCAAGAAAATCAACAGGTAAACTTGGTGTGACCAGGAAAAGTGAGGTGATTGGAACGCCAGTGAAAAGTAAAAATGTTGGGGAGAAGGCCGTTGGAACGGACGCTGAAACAAGCAGGTTGCCAGCTGGGATCCAGCGTCATCGTAATGTCCCAGGCACTCCGCATAATTCTCCGAGCAAGTTGAAAACTAGAAAATCCAGCGTTGCTGGAAGTTTGAAATTGAAGGCGGAAGGAAAGGCCGAAGGTATGCACAGAGTAATGTTTTCAGTTTAGAACTGATATGATATAAATATTATTGGCGTGACCAGTTATGGACTATTTTGTAAAAAAAACATGTATGTATTAAAATTCCAGAAACCGAATCGGTATCCTACTGGAAAGAACTGGCCGAGTCTCGAAGGCAAGCGCTGGACGCTGCTTTACAGGAAAACTATGAATTGCACAAGCGAGTGGAAGAACTGGAAAAAGAAAATGCTCATTTAGAAGAAATTGTGAAGGAAGCTGAAAAGCTTGCTATAATGGTCAACGTAAGTTAACTGAAGGCATTCATGATGTGACTGTTAGTTTAATTAGTGCGTATTTATAGTAATGGCGGCTTTATGTCATTTTCATAATAGGACGCTGCTGAAGAGGAAGAACTGGCGCTTGATGAGTCTGGAATCGTTGACACAAGTATGGGGACTGCCGTCTAATACAGAATTTGTATTCCAACAATGGACCATATAATTTTAATCATATGAATGAATATTATAATAATTATTATTTGTTAGATCATTAGGGACAAATGTTGAAAGCAGGAACTGAGATTTTTGTAATTTTATAGAGCAGCTCATTTTATGTCTATTCAAAGTAGATTGGAGACGGTATTGTTTGGAGTAGGTCGGCTGGTGTCTACTGTTTTATGATGTTGTTTTTAATTACTATATTTTATTATATATACTCATCAATTTAATGTTTTAACCTAGGTATGTTAAGATTAAGATGATGATCCACATTTTATACGGTTTTCACTCGGATATTTTATCGATGAATAAAACCAATTTCGTGTACTTTTTTCAATTAGTTGCCTCATCATAAGAATTTATTTAAAGAGTGTTGATCATTCTAATCTAATTTTACTTTTGCTCGTGTAAAATGTAAATTTGAGGTCTTCATTCACGTTCTCATTCTCAAAAAGATAAAATGAATAATAATAGATGATATTAAAAGTGGCGAAGTATGTAAAATAAAAAAAAAGAATGTACAAGTAAATTATTTAATCCAAAAATGAAGGGGATACAAAAGTACCAATTGTGGTTCATAATTATTTATTAGTGATACCTAGTCTAATTTTCTAACAATCGTTGTGCACCCAAAAAATGAAAGATTGCACAATTTGCAGGGTTGCATTTCTTCTGAAAGTGTCTAATTGGCACATTGGCAGTATTCTTTCACTTTTGTGGTCATATTAAAGCTATATATGTACTTTCATGCAATTCTTCTTCGGGTAGCATGTAATTTTAATCTAATTGGTGCAGGACATCATTTTTAGAAAGGTTTTTATCAAAAATTCTTTTTTATATGTTCAAGTGGTACTTGCATTGCATCATGCATTTAACACGTGAACTCGCATTAAACGCGTTATAAATGCGTCGGCACTAACCTTCACACTCCATCTAATTAACTGAATTTGGTTTTACTATTTCGTATATTCGTCTAATCCCATCTAAAACATAGCTTTAAATTTCATTCATTTTTATTGATAACTGTTATTACTACCTTTTCGATTTATCTTTTTTCACACCAAAAATGCAGCTCCCAGATAGGCAATTTGTATTATTACGTAGGTGGGTAATCATTAATGAATATGACTTGATATATGTACGAGACGCTACTACTACGGAGTGACCGTTACATTTCGCATCAGTGACCATTATTCTTAATTTGTCTTTTAAACTATTACATCAAAGACCCACAATAATATTTATAAAATAATTATATTCATTGAAAAAACTGCCATAAAGATAATCAGGAAATGCTGTGATTTGTCTGTGACCAGACAGACGTTGGGTATTGAATAAAAAATGGGAGTATGTAATTTGTTAAGTAATTTTCAGCACAGAAACTACATTTAAGCTTTTGTAGTTGAACTTGTATTTGATTTGATGGGAATTGGATGTGATTTCAGTGATTTGTGATGCAAAATGAGTGACAGGTTTTTATGATGAGCGTGGGAACTTTTTTACAAATACTTACCTTACCTATTATGAATATAGTACATGCATCGTCATACAAGTGATTTGTGCACCTGCTGCCTCCAACTACTGTTATACCACTTTTGTGCGTCTACACATCGCAAATCTTATTTTTGCCAATTTTTTGTACTTAAATTACTTTTTTGTAGGTACATAATTACTTGATGTGTTATTATGACCTAACTTACCTTCTGCAAATTTTGAAGCATGGTCAAAGATTTGGCCAAGCGCCATAAATCCTGATTTATGGCTTCTTTTCTGAGACAATGTCAATCAAAACTTTTGATTACTTTGACGCAACAAGGAAAAGCGTCCAGATATTTTTACATTAAAGAACCCAAGAACTTGAGGGGAATGTCACTGAAAACATTGCTTTATAAACTAAAAACATGAACAAATCTTAAATGATTTTGAGGATAAAATGCGCAATTTGTTAATGGTGATTAGCCTGTGGCGTTTTTCTAGAAAGATGAAAAACCTCCAAAGTTTTCTCGCTCTTGCTACAAAATAATCCAGCGTTCCAAGACGTACATTCATTTTCATAAAAATATTCCATTCGTTTGCAAAAGTGATGAGATTCAAACTGCATGCTTGTTACTTAATAATGAATTTTCTTGTAGTAGTGAAAAAAGATAAGCAGATGCTGATAAGCTTTTGCTGCATCCAGAAATGTTGCGTAAAGTTTTCTTATCTTAATGACGTACATCACATCAGTTCTCAGTAGTACAAAAGTTTCTTTCGCTTATGCCAGTTTAAATAATGTTTTGAAAGTTTAACTCTCCTGAGCAGATAAAATTCTTGAGTTAAACTTTGTAATGTGCGTTTGCATTATTTGTTATAATAAATTGGAGCATGATGCGCAAAGTAAAGCGAGCATTATTCATCAAATTCATCATCTTCCTCAGTTCAGCAATACCAATACTTAAAACTTTAAAAATGAAGCAATTTAATAGTGCAATGCGATAGTACAATGATAACTACTCTTTAAAACTATATTCGCTATTATTTTTTATACAAACTTTTTTTCTCTTGTTTCTCATGGAATAAAGGTCATCCAGCCATGAAATGAGTGAAGAAGATGCGCTGATGCTATTACATCTCTATCACTTATCATGAGAGCAGGTTATCTAACAGCAAATAAATTTGTACTTACATGAAACTACAATACCAACCAGCACGCATCGCTCAAACAACAACAACAATAACACCAACTAAAACTAACTACTGACACGCCCAATTAAAATAAACCTCAATAAAAATCTAGCAGGTACACAACATTTTATATTCCATAATCCACATAATGTATACCCATAGTAAAAATATATTTTTTAACTATTCCACTTCTTGTTCGTGGTATTGTCTAACAGCAAATTGTTAACCTCGCCTTGCCTTTCGTTCGCACAGTCAAGTCTCATCATACTAATATCAATTAACTAACTATAATATCAATACTAATTCGCTCAATTAAACTGAATGCTACGAACGAAGGGGCAGGCATAGAATTATTTTTTAAATGCAGTCGTCGTGACATGAGCCTGAAATCCTTTTTTATTCAAGCTTATTAGCTTCATTCCTCATTCGCATAGCAGCTTGCCAAAGAAGACGCTTCATCGATATCCAAACAACTTACTTTACTGCGCCCTTTCATTTCATTCATGCGTTACCTTTGCAATAAACGCCGCTAATGACGCCAGGTAGGTACCTTACCTACATTTACACTGCGCTTTATGATGTGGCGTGCATGCACCATGCTAATAACTTTATATACTGAATATGTTTCGTTCTGGTACAGTTACCATAATGTATATACTTAACTTATCATGCATTGTTAAGCCTGCCTTTAAATTCCAGTGAACACAAACTCATGTTCTGGTTTAGCTGGTTCACTTTCAATTTTCATTGTTTTTCCTTGTGATGGGCTCTTCTTGTGTGGTGGAGGGTGATGATTAGTGAAGCCATACACCATACCGTATCGCACACACAGCGCAGCGTTCAATAGACAGGAAGGTCATGGGGCATGGCGAGTACATGACTCATGCGTGATGAGAATTACCCATCATTGCACTACGAACAGCAAAGCTTGCAAGTAGCAATCAAGCACGGCGTTAGCCCTGATAAGATTCAATCTCTCGATGTCAGTTTCCAGAAGTTGCTCTTCAAAAACAGAGCTTCCCAAAAGTAGATTTTTTATGCAGGGAATTGCATTGACGCTGCTGGGAATGTAAAAGAAAAACAAGGAATTGGAAAAGGCCAAAGGCTATAGTTCAGTTAGAATCAGTGCTTTTGTGGTACCTTAAACAGTTACGTGCTTAGTATTGGCGAGTACTGCAAATTTGTTGCAGTGACTTGTGTTTTTATGCAAATTTGCATACTAGACTTTTTATATTTGCAAAAATGACAAGTTTCGTGTTGGTGACCCTGGTCATCGTCGGGATCTTCTGTGGAGATCTTGCCTTAGCGCAGATATTTATGGCGGAGGCGTATTCAGAGGGCAGCTGCATTAAGCCACCTCCACCCAAAAACCAAATTGATGCTAATTGGGTTCGTTATTGCAAAAATATCTCTCTTTTCAAATGTGATAGTACCAAACATTGAGTTGTTAACAAATTTTTTAAATGTTCCAAAAACAGTTGGTGACGCAAAAGACCTTTTACGTTCCACTGGCCAGTCAAAGCGCTTTCCACAGGTATGCGGAGACATTCACAAGCAGAGTTGGGGTCACTGAGGATGACATACATTCCATGTGTTTAACAATCGACTTAGTTTCCAGGTTGGAATTGGAACATGTATTATTTTACCTTTCGTAAACGGGTTGATTGCATATTTACGGTGTTTATCCTGTTTTATTTACCAGTGGTCCAGGTCTGAACATCACCAACACAGGATTTGACCTTCGCGACTTTCGCCAATCCTGCCAAGCTGGGGATGTCGCTGGTCACTTTTTCTGCGTTCCCGTTCAAGGCTCCGCCGGAACGAATCCTCCAAGAATGGGCAAATCCGACTACTACATCGCCTCCACGGATAACAACTCATTCCTTTTCATTGTTCGCTGCATCGACACCTTTTTCAAGGATTATCTGCTGCTCACCACGAAGCCTGCAATTTCCCAGGACATCTACACCAAGGCCGTGCAATCAGCAAGGGAATTGGGATTCGATGAGAGGAGGGTTGAGGTGATGCCCTACGACAACTGTCTCCGTACAGATCGCTTCATTTCAGCGGTCAACTATGCCCCTTCCGGTAGAGGTCGTGTGCCTTCCCAGTCTTATGGAATCCCACCCTTCTCCAATGCACCTTATCTTGGATCAAATGACTTGCGCGGGGCTGGAGGAAATGGACAGCAGGGTCCTATTATCCCTCCAGGAGTTTTCCCTGGGCCAGGATTTAGAAAGTAGATATGCGTAATAAAAACAGATGTGTAAAAATGTATTCATTATTATTTTTATTATAACTTTGTATATAGATTAATGTTGATTTCATCCGCATTTAAATATTAATTAATGTAAGATCGTTTTTATATGAACTACTGTGATTTCATTAAAATTACGTTGAGATGCCATGCAATTAATATCATTGATGTTAATGAATGATTCTTCTTTTAATTACTCATGAATGAATGATGTCAAATGAATGTCAACTGAAATAATGACAATGACATTCAAATATTCACATTTCATAAATACGTCACACGAAGACAAGCCACTTCTTTTCTTACACACACTCCATAGGCGCTTAAAAATGGTCGCTATTCTCGCTATTCCCGTTTTTCCCCGTTTTCCGGTTCGAAAAGTGGAAGTTGCTAACGCTGCTCATTTACTAAAATCATAAAAACTTTAAATTGATAAATTGAAGAATAGGACTAGGAGTGAACTGTGGAGTGAGCGTAAATTCAAGCGCCACCGCCACATTCGTCATTTAAGCTCTCCATCTCCACTGCCCTGCCCACCTCCAACCTCCGGACCCTGACGCAATTTTCTTTGCGACTCTCCTCCATTCAATCAAAAACATATAATGGCTGCCGTTACAGGAGAAGAGATTCTTCTCATAATCTTGGCTCTCTTATGTCCACCCTTGGCAGTCCTCTTGGTCAGCGGAATCGGATTCCACTTTTGCTTATCGCTACTCTTGACGGTGCTTGGATTCCTTCCTGGAATTGTTCATGCCATGTACATGGTCATTACGAATCGCCACCTTGCTGGATATGGAAGTGCACCGCCCCCAGGAGGAGGAAGTAGTAGGAGGAGACTGAGGAGGGGTTAAAACCATTTCTCACTTGACCCCATTGACATATCTCGGCAATGAAGATGACTAACCCCGGTTTACCATCGATAATAGGCTCCTCTCTTCGGAATCGTTATTTTAAGCTTGTACAAAAATAAATGCCTAACCATGTATTCCTCAATAAAACACTTATCTTTTGCATTATCTTTGTATTTATGATGTATGAACATACATTTAAACGGCAAACTTCATTTACTCCATGCATTTTGGCTTTTCACTGTTCATCATCACCAAAAGTCTTTGTTGTGTGATGCCATGTGGGATGTCTTCATAGAAGACGTGAGATTCCTGCACTTCTCACGCGCCAACTGTTTATCTGTCAAAATCATAAATAAATACAATTCATCTGTGTGCAAAACTGAGAGTGAACTTTGGACACTCTTCTCCAGCAATCAGATAAACAACAAAATAACATCACGTCAATCTTTCTGTTTCCATCCAATCACCTCTCATTGGGATCTCGACTCTCTGCTGCTGGACATTGCATAGGCTCTGGACTTTGCTCTCTTAACATCTCATTTTTCTTCTTCCCTTTTTTCCTTGTCATCAAAAATAAAATGTTGGGTCGCCTTTTTGCAAAACCTGCAACGGCACTAATTGTTGGTCGAATTGATTTGGGTTTGTCAGCGCCATTTTCCAGTGCCGTTTCCAGCAGTGTCATCATGTCCAGCAGAGCAATGAGCTCGGAAGCCGGAGGGGCGTACTCTTATGAAACGCTCAAAGTGACAACAGCAGCGCCCTTTGTCATGCAAGTGGAGCTGAATCGACCGGAAAAGCGAAATGCAATGAACAAAGCGTTTTGGCGGTAAGTGTGGGTGTAGTTAGTAAACTGTAATTAATGTTAAAGTTATGGTCATTGATACATTTTCTACATTGTTTCTGTTATATTTTCAGAGAGATAAGAGATTGCTTCAGAACTTTAAGTGATGATGCGGACTGTCGCACCGTTTTGCTTACTGGCGCTGGATCGATATTCACCAGCGGTCTGGACACTTCCGACATGTCAGACTTCTTTAACGCGATGCAGTGTGAGGGGGATTTGGTACGCAAGGCCAAACTGTATTACAAGCTAGTCAGGGATTATCAAGATTCATTTACAGCGTTAGAAAAGGTATTTTATCAACACTTTTATCGTGCTATTCATTTTTATATAGTTTATATGTTAAACTTTTGAAACAAAATTAACTAACTAATCGCTTGTCTTAATCTTTTTTAATTAGTGTCACAAGCCAATTGTTGCAGCAATACATGGTGCCTGTGTTGGAGGTGGAGTGGACATGGTGGCTTCTGCAGATATCAGATATTGCACACAGGAGGCATTCTTCCAGATTAAAGAAGTTGATCTTGGTAAGCTATTATTATCATTGCCCGATAATTGTCAGGAATGGGTAGATAATTATGCAAATTTATCGAGATGACAATGATGCAAATATTTAACCACCTGTTAAGTTAACTTGAATTCATTGTTTGTGAAGGTCTTGCTGCTGACGTTGGGACATTACAAAGGATGCCGAAAATAGTTGGTAATGACAGCATTGTTCGAGAGTTGGCATACACTGCGAGAAAGTTCTACGCTGACGAAGCCAAGTCAATTGGGTTCATAGGACGAGTTTTCCCTGATAAACAAAGGTTATCTGCAATATGATTTCGTGACATTAAATTTGATAATTCATCTAAAAAATGTTTATTTTTTGCATAAATAAAACCAGCAGAAAGTTAACTTGAATTATTTTCTGGCCCCTTTGCAGCATGATGGATGCAGCTCTGGCCCTAGCCACCGAAATCGCTGAGAAGTCTCCTGTCGCTGTTCAAGGGACCAAAGTGAATCTAAACTATTCTAGAGATCACACAGCGGATGCAAGTTTAGAATATCAGGTATGTGTGCATCATTAAATCAATTTTTAATGCAGTTATTTAAAAACCAATCATGCCACATCAGTCTCATCTCACCTCACATAATATGTATAATACATGCATTGGTATGTTTTTTGTTTTTCAGGCCCAATGGAACTCGACACGGCTCCAAAGCGAAGATTTGGTGAAAGCCATAACGGCCATGATGAGCAAAGAGAAAGTCGCCTTTTCAAAATTATAATTTACTCTGCTCTCTTATCACTACCTTAAAAACACAATTAAAATGAAATACTACATGTATAGTACGTAGTTTAATTTGCTAAAAAAGAACGGCTCAAATCCCATATATGCGACAATCGAGAATTTATAAAAAATAAAGCCAATTAAATGTTTATTTCATCATTAAAAACAACTAATCAATCATAACATCTCATTTCATTTAAAGTAGTCATATTATTGTGCAATGCACAATGTGCATTCAATGCAATTCATACAAGTGCATTTCGCAGCGCAGCGTCCTCAGCCGGGCAGCGATCTCCTTCCTTTCCATTTTAAACCCATTTTTGAATTTGGCGGCGAAGGTGAATGGATGAATGGTATGATCTCCTATCCTACCGACCGACGTGTCACTTTTCTCGTCTTTTGGGCCTGCCTCACTTCACCACTGACAGCAGAGCAGCAGCAGCACAAAAACAGCCGAGTAGACTACAAACCTGTCTGTGTATCGCACCTCTTGCAAAACTACACTTCATCTCAAAACCAAGAGCAAACGCTGCTGACCATTGACTCGCTGCGCTCGGATCTCCTCCACCAAACCAACGTATTCTTCAACCCTTTCCATTAAAAAATTCCTCAAGAGATCATCTTCCTCCTCTCACCACCACAATAACAATACATACAAAAGTCTGCCTGCACATTTTATTATGTCCATACGTCTACCTCGTCATCATCATCCGGGGATAAGTTGAAATAAGACATTTATTGTAGGAGCCGTATAATAAATTATAATATATACACAGACACACAAAGCTCAGGAGTGAGAAAAAGTTTTTAATGAAAAATTTAATTTAATTGTAAATACTTTTGGTTTGGTCATCATCATCACTGAATATTATTCCATTTTGGCCAGTTATAAAGTTGGTTGATGACGAGGAGGTGTGATGTTTTGACCATTATTTCTGTCATCTGGTCGTCTGATAGAGAGCTGCTGCACCTGTCATCTGTCTCCTCTGTGCTGAGTGAGAGGTGGAGAGAGATTTTTTTTGCAAGAAATTAAAGTGTACAGTTAATGAGCGTAAGTTAGGGTGTAGGTGAATACAGGTGGAAGGTTAATTAATTAGGAGTAATTTCTAGTAAATTATAGCCGGATGACGTTTTGTTGACATTTGACTTTTTAGCGTTTTCAAAACACAAAAAGATTGTTGCACTGTTAATTAAGTTGTATAAATAATACAAAGCAATCGTTAACAATGGTACTTATCGCAGCAGCTATTTGCACGAAAGGGGGGAAAAGTAAGTGATTATTTATTTGAAGTATTTTATGTATATTTTAATTTGGGGTGATGATGGGGTGAGTAAAAGGAGTTTGTTAATTGGATTGGTCTTTTTTGTTACTTTCAGCCCTCCTATCTAGGCAATTTGTAGAGATGACCAAATCTCGAATAGAAGGGCTGCTGGCAGCGTTTCCAAAGTTGATTCCATCTGGGAAACAGCACACATTCGTAGAAACAGATTCCGTGAGATATGTGTATCAACCGTTGGAAAAACTTTATATGGTTCTTATCACAACTAAGGCCTCAAATATCCTCGAGGATCTGGAAACGCTTAGATTATTTGCCAAAGTGGTAAGGAATATTAAAAGTTATGACTCATCGATGTCAGTGGTAGAAAAGAATGACGTGTCGACGTGTCAAATATGTTAATTTATTCAATTTCCTTTCGTTTGTATCTTTACAGGTTCCAGAGTATTGCAAAAGCATGGAAGAGGCTGATATAGCTGATAACTCTTTTAATTTAATATTTGCCTTTGATGAAATCGTGGCATTGGGCTACAGGGAAAGTGTAAATCTTGCTCAGATCCGTACTTTTGTAGAAATGGACTCGCACGAAGAAAAAGTGTATCAAGCTGTTCGTAAGGTAAGAGTGGAACAATATTTCACACTCACACCTTGAATTGGATAAATGAAGTTTGTTATTTGTGTCACTTTACGTAATTAATCTTTCTGTTATTTTTGTAGAGTCAAGAACGTGAAGCAATGCAGAAAATGCGTGAGAAAGCCAAAGAACTTCAAAGACAAAAATTGGAAATGTCCAAACGGGGAATCAAGGGTGGTACCAATTCCTCTTCCTTCTCCATGTCGTCCAGCAGTTATAATAGTAATCCAACAGTTATTCAAGAGAGTAGCTCTGCACCATTAGAACCTTCTAGACCATCTTACTCAAAGCCATCCGGACCAAGTAAGGCACTGAAATTAGGAAGTAAATCCAGAGATGTCGAAAGCTTTGTGGATCAGTTGAAATCAGAAGGGGAGAGAGTTGTACCCCTGTCACAACCATCAAATAATGTCAACAATAAGTTCACGTCTGTGACCTCTCAACAGCAAGTGAATGCAGAGAGGTGAGTTTAACATTTTTAACTGTTCAATGCCAAAAATGAAAATGTTAAGACATTGACTATTTTTAAATTTGCAGTGTGCACATCAAAATTGATGAGGGCATTACAGTTGTTGCGGGAAGAGATGGTGGACTGCAAAACATGGAGGTTCATGGAACCACCATCTTAAGAATACAAGATGAAGGCGCAACTCAGATTAGGATACAGTTTGACAATGAGGATTCACGTGGTGTCCAGCTGCAGACGCATCCCAACGTAGACAAGGACCTGTTCAGAAACAAAAACCAAATTGGGCTTAAGAATCCACAAAAGCCGTTCCCCGTTAACACTGATGTTCCAATTTTGAAATGGCGCTATCAAACCACCGACGAAACACAAATACCGTTGACAAGTTAGTTTTGACAGTTTTTAAAGCTTCTTATATATCGTTATAAATTGTCAATATTATTAATAATTATGTATGCTCCTTTGTTATCCGTGCAGTCAATTGCTGGCCCTCTGAAAACGGAAGTGGCGGATGTGACGTGAACATTGAGTATGAATTGCTAGCTGACGACTTGGAGATTCAAGACGTTGTTATTACCATTCCAGTGCCGTAAGTGTATTTCGTTGTTCAAGCCAAACTAAATGTCGTTCTTTATTCGCAATTTCTAACCTTCAATCTTATAAATTTGTGTGGAACAGAGGTGGAGGTGGCGGACCAGTAGTAGGCGAGTGCGAGGGTGACTACATTTACGAAGCAAGGAAGCATTGCCTTCTCTGGCAGCTTCCTGTAGTTGATTCTTCCAACAAGACAGGATCCATGGAGTTCTCAGTGCCCAGCGGCACTGCGTCTCAATTTTTTCCTGTTCAAGTGTCCTTCCATGCTAATCAACCCTTCGCACGACTATCCGTGAGTTACTTTTCATAATCTAAAAATGCATTTTTGACTCGTTATCGGTTCGTGTATTCATTTTCATGACTTGGTTTTTTGCTTGAATCCCGTTCAGGTATCTGATGTCGTTTCGATAGATTCTGGCTCCTCAGTAAAACACTCCGTCGAGACCTTGCTCTCAACGAAAACTTATGAGATAGTCTAATGTAAACTTTTTAACGCCTACTATTAAATAGTAATAATTAAGGTGTAATTTAACAATTATTAAATTATTACAACAAAAAATTTATCATTGTTATCAGATAATACGGAAATAGGAAATTCATTTATTACGAAAAAAAGTACTGTCAAAAAAAGAGTAAAGTGCTACAATATGGATGATGTAACGATAAGTATATATTATTCTGAAAAAGTTATTATTTGCTACTATAAACAAACCAATCATCATAATAATCGGATTTATTGAAAATACTTAGGAGCAATCGAATGACTGTCGCCTGACTGTTCTTTTTTTGTTCTCGATCGGAATGAATGCGATGTCTGTTTGTGTAGTAAGAAACCTAATAATTTGGTAGTCTCTTTAATGATAGTGCTATCTTTAAAAGCGTAAGTAGGTACATTAAAGCAGCCAAACTGGATTGTTTTTGGAAAATGATAATAATTTTAAAATGCTATTTATCAAAGTATGTACTTGTACATTCGTAAATGTGAGTAAATCTGTACTAAAAAATATATTAATTTACCTGTAAAAAATCATTCAAATCGGAAAAGAATTTTTTTTGGTATCATGATCGCGTCGCTGTACATTGTAAGATTATTACTGTTAAATTACTACTACTGCTGTAGAAAACAATTAAATATATTGAAAATTATTTTAGATTGAATGTCGTATGAAATGATAAGAATAATTATAGAGCTGAGCATATGTTAATTAATTAATGCATGTAGGAAAAATGGAAACGTAATGAAAATCCAGAAATATATCTAGTAAAATAAAATAAAGTTGATAATGAAAAATACATTTCAAAACTTTTTATCATCATTATCACTTCTCTGTGATTTACGTTTTTATTACATGATTTAATACGAAGATGAAGTTTTTTTTGCAGACGACGAGAGCGCGCTGATAGTATAATAATTTTTTTATTCTCATTTTTATATGTCATCATAAATATATTAAAGATTAATCTATGTATGTACGTATCCGTATACGATTATAAATTACTTTCCATCATGAAACAGAATGCGATTTTTTATAGTGACCATCAAAAGATTATCAGTTTTATCATCACTTTTAATCAAAAAACGCATATATGAAAAAATTTCGAGTTATATAGATTATCTACTCACCTACATAATAATAATAATATCGTATTGTAGAAGAAGGAAGGAACACAGGATAATCATATACCAGTTTTTTATTTCCTTTTTTGTGTGTTACTTGAAGACAACAAGAACAAGTTCAAGTACAAAGAAGATTTTTTGTTTAAATATTATATAACCTTTGTTTAATTAGCTATGTTTTTTAGAAATCTTGTGCCAGATTTCAAACTGTAGTTTGGAGTTAGTAGTCTGTATGTAGTAGAAGTGGTACTTTCGTTAGAATAATAAATTGTCGATGATCAAGTACATAAATTTTTTGTTATTGTATAATAAATTGTATGTTTTGTTGTTTGTTGTAGTTAGTAGTAGTAAATTTACTTGTGTGTATATGCAAATGCAATGCTTTGTTGGTTGTTGTTGTATCTTTTTATGTAATCTTGTAGCAAGTTTGTAAGAATTTTTTTTAGATAGATGACTTTTTTGGTTTCATAGAATAATGCATCGTAGGTAGGTATATAATAATCCGTTTGTTTAAATTCACAGATAATATATAATCATCATCTGCCTTACTACTAACTAACAACGAAGTAGGTAGGTAGGTATATATTTATGGTATTTAGTTTTTTCGTATTTTTCATATTACTACAAGTGGGTAATATACGGGTTTTTATATGAAGCTTATCTTTCTCCACTAAAAGAACTCGTCTGCTCAATCAGTTCATCGTAGAGATGAGTCATCACAAAGTAAGCAGCGTCTGGAGAGTTCCAGTATGATGTGTGCGAGGTGAGTGCTGCAAGATAACTACTGCCAGAGAACTGGCTCTCGCGTAAAACAAAGTCTAAGCGGTAGTCCAAGTCTGTGAGAAGCGCAGAAAAACAATATGCATTAAATCATGTTTAAAGTTAATGAGGAAGTTGATTATTATACAGTTTACGTAAGTTACCATTTGGGACATTGAATAGCTCATCATCTACCACAGTTGAGTAATTATCTTTGCTGTTTTGTGCAAGGAAGCTAGCTTCGTCCATGGCAGGGTGATGATGATGTCCCATGCCACCGGAACTGTTAAGGCCTCCACCTTCTTGCGTGGGATGGTTAGAGGATGATCCAGTAAGTCCTGTTGGATCCAGAGCTCCTGCCATGCTGGATAAACCTCCAATAGGATTAGGTAGGGATAGACCTCCCATAGGATTCGAGAGAGATATACCTCCTCCTCCACCACCTCCTAAAGGATTCGAGAGAGAGATACCTCCTCCTCCACCACCTCCTAAAGGATTTGAGAGGGATAGTCCTCCTCCTCCCATAGGATTTGGAAGCGAAACTCCTGCGACAGGATTCGGAGCACCTTTCAGCATTTTCTTTATGTTTGAACCAAACCATCCGCCCCAGTTGTTCGTTTCTGCGATAAAAACAAAATTAGAAATAAATCCATGAAATTGATGTGGGAATTCGCTCGCCACCAGAGATTTTGACATTAAATATTCAGCGTATTACATACCTTTGCTCGGCGAAGGAAAGGTAGGGAGTGAAGGGAAAGTAGGTTTATTATTTGGAGTAGATTTTTGCGTTGCGGCGGTTGCTGCTTGGTGGGCGTCAGCGAAGGGAGCAGGTAGTGTTGAAGTAGCAGTAGTTGTAGTCGTAGTCGTAGTTGTATTGTCAGAGGCAGTCTTTGATGATGAGACAATCGTGATTCTCTCACGAGGCATGTCACAATAGCGAGGTTTCATGGGGGTGTTGTAAGAATGAATCGTGACCGGAGCAATTGTTGCGTAATGTCGATTTAGGAGGGGCTCCAGCCTGAAACAAGAATAAATTGTGATTTATTTAATTACCCACTATTCCATGAGACTACTTCAAATTACAATATTTTACTTACCTATATGCTACGGGATCCGATGAATAAAACACGTTATATATTCGCCGACAGAGGTGTTGGGGTAAAATCTGTGATCGCAGCGTAGGGTCATGGGGTTCGCGCCATCTTAATGCTAGAAATACGGAAAGCGGAGAGCCCAGGCAAAAGAAGTGCTCCAACTGTAAAACGAAGTAAAAAAAATCTTCATGACCAAAAAAGTCGTTTAAAGCTTTTATTAAGGTTGTCACTACTATTCACCCGCTACTTACAGTGAATAAAAGTCCCTGTTGATGTGGAATGACGCGTCTGGGAATGTGAAGCTGTTGCTGTTGCATTAAGGCAATCTCATCCTCCACGGAGCCGCACAAGTAACCTGTGAGAATGTCGTAGGTGATCACCGCACCCAGGGAGTGTGCCATCACAGAAACCTTTCCTCCATTCATCACAAAATTCGGGTTGCGTTTCACAAAGTTTGCGTAGATTCTGTTAAGCTCCTCTATCAGTGCATTCTGAATCTGTATGAAATATAATTGTTCAAAATTAAGTTAATTTTCAAGCATAAACTCCGCATTTATGTAAATACCAGCAATTTTGAAGCATACCTCAGCCCTGTACAAAGGGCTTGTGTAGTACATAATGTCCATCGCAGTGGAGTTCAACAGTTGACGAAGTGAAAGCAGCTAAAAAAATTTCATTTTCAAATTTCAAAAGTAGCCAAAGATATTATTACATATTAGCAATAGTTATATCAACATATCATTAGTGCTAACTATCGTAAATCAACATGAATAAAACCATGCCTAGTATTTCAATTCAAAATGACAGTCTTTTCATTTAATATCCATAAATACATATGTGCACTAACCTTTTGAGGCGTTATCGCCTCCACCACATCATTATCCAGCTTGGCTGCCGATCGCCACTCCACGGGAAAGAACTCCGCGCGTTGTTTGGCGTTGTTCAGCTGAGGAAAGTATTTGTCCTTCATGGACTGCACGCAGTCACGGAATCTATTAACACGCAAAATTTAATTATTTTGAAAAGCATCCATAGTTAAATCATCATCATAAATCACGGTAATCACTTACGCTGAACAGTTGCGCACAATTCTGCCCGTATCCATTTTCTGCCCAATGCCATGAATCACAAAAACAATGTGGCTAATCTCCGAAGGTCTATCTTGAATCAGTGCTGGTTTGTAGTACCCGCGACATATCCTGTGACTCCAATCGGATAAGCCCAACTTTTGTCCAAAGGATCGCATAAGCTTATGAGAGGTAGCCTGACTATACCAGAATATGTCAGTCGGACTTTTCCAGTCCACGTGAAAGTCGTTGAATGTGACGCGATGAATGGCAGGTGCATTCGCACTGCTTCCCGTTTTATTCTGAGGATCCTCCGGATGCGGTTGTCCCTGAACATTGTGCTGTTGTTGATGATTTATCAAGGCCGCACCACAGAATTTGAACATGTGAGCCTCCTCCAATTTGTCCGCCTGTTCCACCGGAAGTGGATCCCAGGTTCCGTCGTAAAACCACGTTCCTCGTGAGATGAGGCACGTGTCACCCGGCCAGTAGGTAGAGAAGCAGCTCCAGGAACCCAAGTCCACTTCGTAAAGACCCTCGCGCACCACGACAATGTTGTTAATGTCCGTACGAAGATTGGCAGCAATTGAGTTGAAGCCTCCGTTGCCTCCTCCATTTCCCAGCAAGGAGCCAGCGGAATTAGCCTTATAAAGAGCTCGATCAGGTCTGATTCCACTAGAACCCGCCACGCCACCTCCTCCACCACTTCCCATTCTCCCAAACAGCGTATTCCCAACACTATGATTTCTCACCTGGCTCGGAAATCCAGGTCCGCCGTTGTTGAATTCGGTATCGCACGTCGTGTCAGGTCCTTTCCCAGGCCACCACTTTTGCTGGCTCATCATATCCGAAAATCTGCCCCCACCTGGCTGATTCATCATTCCTCCCCCCACATTATTATTCAGTTGCTGCTGATGGATGAACTTGCTAAAGTCCGTGGACTCATCATTGGACGATGCCACAGGATAATACGACCCATGCGAATACGACCCCATCTGATCCCGAAACACCTCCCTGTATTTACTCTCAATCCGGATCGAGTCGTATCCCGTGAAAGGTCTCCACTTCCGGTCCTGCTCGTACCTGTAGAACCACCTCACAAACTCGGGCCGCAACTCCTTCACCATCGTCTCATTCCCGTAGTACGCCTGACTCTCACTGCTCGCCGACTGCTGGCGCACCTCATCCTCCCCCGCAGCCCCACCTCCCATCATTCCCATCCCAACCCCCACTCCCGCCCCCGGTCTCGCTCCTCCAAAGAATCCTCCTCCGCTTCCCGGACCACCTCCACTCGTCGGATCCAATCCTCCTGGTCCTCCCCCTGATGGATAATGAGCATTTAAATTAAGTGCTGAAGTAAAATGATCAGTGTTGTACCTCAAATTAGATTCATAATTGGAAGCGGCAGAATTTGTAGCAGGGACAGCGGAAGTAGTGGTGTGTGATGGTGTTGTGCGATATCGTTGTTGTGCCTGTTGTGCCAAAGCAGTTGCACGCGAGCGTCGTGGGGACGGCGGTGCTGTCCTACTCGAATAATTACCGTAATCATTTACCAAATCAAAATTATCTCCTACTCCTCGTCGCCCGTTGTGAAGCAGGTAATCCCTGTCCTCGCCGCCAAGATACTCTGAGGACTTGAAACCTCCACGGAGCAGTCCAGCACGTCCTTCTCTTCCCAGCCAATGGTCACTTGTGCCGCCACCTCCAATCGCATCCGCAGCAGCGTTCAACAATGAAGCCGGTGAGGATGTAGACTGACCAAACTGCTGGCTTTGGTAATGAGGAGCAAACCGCTGGCGATGACCAAGATGATGATGATGCTTATTGTTATTGTAATAGTACGAGGATGAGGATAATGATCCTAATTGCTGTTGTTGTTGTTCCAACAAATTACGACCATTATCTGCTGCTGTTGTTGCTGACTGCGGATGATGACGCAGCGGAAGCTCATTACGGTGAAGGCGAGAAGAGTGACTCATCATCATGTCCATGTTAGTAAGGCCATTATGCAACTGAGTGCTGGTGCCGTGGTATTGGTTGTGTTGTGCATTTGTCACTGCGGTTTTCGAGAAAAAAAGCCGTGGGGGGAAACCAGAGAGTTTTTTATAAATGAATTTTTTGAGAAGCACTTTTTTTCGAACGAACGTTATCAAAAAAGATAAGTCGTTGTACGTGTTTTTTGATAAGAGATGAGAAGAACAAAGGGTGAGTCTACGTGAGTGTGTTGTGTGTTTAGTGTATTTTGGCGTGCTGCTGGCTATTATATATACTTAATTAAAAACTCGCTAGTAGTCTTGTGAAAATATTTTTTAATATAACAATAAAAAATTATTATTAATTATTATTATTATAACACAACAAAAAACTACATGTATATATTATTATTATTTAAGGCTAAGCGGAAAGCGGTTTCATTGCGGTTTCATATTATATTCATTCAATCAATTTTTTAATGATGACACATGCATAAAAAATAATTATTGTAGTAGGTCATTATAAATGCATGTTGGACTTACCGTGGTTTGCGGTGCCAGATAAGTAGCTCGGATACATGTTCATTTCTGAGGCGGTCAGCATTTCCTCTCCGCCCAGTCCAGACGATCCAACACCACCGCCACCTCCGAGCATTGAACTGCCCACATAATCCATCCCACCTCCGCTCCCACCCAACGAATGAAGATGATCACTTGTTGTTGATGAAAGATACGACATTGTTGCAGACTTTGTTCGCTATTATTTTTTCCTCGTTTGCGCAGTAAAGTAATTTTGTTAAGGTGTTAGGTAATTTTTTAAAGACGAGGTGAATGGCTTATTGTGCAAAAAGGAAGGATATAATGAATAATAATAATAAAATGTTACACAAGGAAAAGATGAGAGCTGTAAAAATTATGGTTTTGAGGTTTTTCTACAAGGTGAGGTGGTGGTGTGGAATGCAGAAAAAGGTAAAGACGAAGGTCAGGTTATGGGAAGGGGAAAAGTTGAAAAAAATAAATAATAATGGTGGTGGCTGTTTTATTAGTTTGGCTTCACATTTATAGTGGTAATCTCAGTAATGAATCTTCCTTGAAGTAATGGTAATTATTATTATCCTTAGTACTCTCAACTTGTAGTAGGGCTAATGGTTGGGGAGATGATGATGATGGAGGAAAAGATGGGGATAATGAACGGATGTTCTCTTTTGACGCTATTGTTAACTGCTGGCGTTGGCGATGTTGGCGGCGGCGGCGCTGCTCCTGACGAAGAAGACTTTTCTTTAAATCTCTGGTTATATTTTTACTGGGCTGCTGAATGTGATAAGGAGACATCCCTGCTGCATAATACGCTTTATTATGCAGGTCAGGTAAGAAGAAATTTGTTGACAATCTGGAGAGATTTTTATTTTTTATTTATTTGTGTGCTGGAGAGAAAAACTGGAAGAAAATATATATATATTTTTTATAACGTGGTTTGTGTGAAGAGATGAAGAACTTGTGTGTGCAAAATATATAAATGTATCTATCTATATATTTTTCGCAATCTTTTTGGCAAGGCCGTATATAATAATTTCCCCTCAAGAAAAAGAAACTTTCTCTCGACTCCTCCGTGCTTTCTCTCCTTCTCGTTTCTTGAGTAATGAAATTTCCTCTCTCGTTTTTTAAACTTTACAAGAAGAAGGATAAGGCCACGCAGACCGTGTAGTATGAGAAAGTACAGAGCTTGTTTTATTACTACTCATGTTATAATATGTTACTTTCTCTTGTTGGTTGGTGGTCGTCGTGGTCGGTGTGTGTGTGTACTCTCCTTTTGTGAATCGTGACGATGATGATGACCAGACCAAAGAAAAAGAGAAAGTCGCTGGCGACCACGATGATGATGATGATGATGATGATGAAAGGGAAAATATTACGTACTCGTCGTCACACAGGTTTTTGGTTCGTTTAAGTTTGGCTTTTAGAGTTGCACAGTGCTAGTCACATGCACAACACCTTGATACATTAGATAGAGGAGAGGCGAGAGGATAACGGGAGAAAGTGTGCTACATAATGAGAGTATTGAGTGATGATGACAGGACACCAGGAGAGAGAAAGTGAGGAGCAGCAGGAACAAATACATTTAGATTAGCAGCTTTAGCTGCTGCTCGGGCTGCTGTTGAACAACAAGAAGAAAGAAAGAATCTAAGAATATCGAGAGGGAGAAAGTTTAAAAGCTGGAGTCTTTCTTTCTGTGTGTGTGTGGAGCGAAAGCAAAAGCTGATATTGCTGGCCCGTATTGAGATGAGATGGTTGAGTGAAGAAGATGATGGGAATGAGAGTGGAGAGCTGTGTAGCGGCAGTTGTAGTGGCCAATGAGGCTAGAAAAAAATAAGAGGAGAAAGTGAATGGATGAATGGAGAAAGTAAATATCAAAGTTGCATGTAGATTGGCGCGGTGATGTTGGTGTTGGTTGGTAGTAGAGGAGCAGCGGAAAATAAAAGGTCCACAACCTCCCACGTTGTGTATTTATATATAGTAATATCGCAGTGATTCTGGAGGTGATGATGACGATACGAATTCTCACGACACTCTGCTCCTGCAATACCAGGAAGAAGAGGGGAAAATGGCTTGTGAGTGAGTGAGTGAAAGTTTGGAATTGAGTGAGTTTTAGTTCTACTGCTGCTGTTTCTGATGCTATTGCTACTGCTGCTGGAGGAATAATTGGAAAATCCTCCTCTGTGAAAATTTCTCCTCGCAGCAGGACTGCTACTACTACAACTACTACATCTACTCCAGGAAGGAGTGAGATTAAAGGAAATGATGATAAAATAACGGTGGTGGTGGTGGTAGTAGCAGTAATAATAAGAGCAACGCTTTATCTACGACTCCTTAGGCGATGGCGTTGATGATGACGATGATGATGATGATGCTCGCACGAGGAAGAAAGTAAAAAAAAATAAATTGAACAGGAAATGTGAACTTTTCACAAAGAGAGAGAAAGAGGGAGAGAGAGAAAATGATTGGATAATGTGTTATATTGCTTTTGTATTAAGGTTGAGTAGTACATGAATTGCTTTTTATATTCCCTCTCTTCCCTTGTCTGTAGGCATTTTTCTGACGGAAGAGAAAGCACCTTTTTATTTAATTATCCTCTTTTCTCTTACAACTACTGCTTTTACTCTTACTTTCTCCATAACATACATAGTCAATAGCCTCGTAATCCCAATATCCGATATAAAAACTCAACAACAAAACTTTTTTCCCTTTTCTCTGTTTGATGTGCAAAAAATAGTTACTCTAGTACAAACTATGTTCCTTTTTCTGTTATGCTCTACATGCCCTGCTTTCTCTTTCTCTCTCTGTGTGTGAACTAAATTGCAATGCAGATTTTTTTATCTGGCTATCGCTCTTATTTTTTTCTTTCTTGTTCAAATGGAAAAACGCAAAACTAAAACCAACCGACCAAGACGAAAGACCAAGTAGTCCGTTTTTTTACTTTCACTGTACTGCTGGGATGAAATGTAAAAAGTGAATAATAAAAGTGTATGAAAAAAGAGAGAAGAAGGAAATGTTTAATATTTTTGTTCGTTTTCCCCTTTTTTCTGGATTCACTCCGAAACCGGATGACGTGCATAATACACTGTTTGACTATTCGTCCAGAAAAATAAAACGAGAGAAAGAGAAAGAAAGCGAACTGACATATAAAAACTGAAAATGACAGCAATGACCTTCCTTCTTCTTCTTTTCACTTCTGACTACATTACAACTACTGTTTATTGGAGGACATGGCATTTTTTGGCATGTAAAAATGTATAAAAATAACAGGCTATTTTCTAGATTGTACAAAAAAATAATAATAATAGACAGAGAGAGAGAGAGTATTCGTATAGTCGGTCAGATAATCCAGTAGTCCGTCAACCCGTTTTTATATATATATATATGTTTCATTTCTCCTCTGAAAAAATTGCATTTTATAGTCAATAAATTTTCCTTCGAAAATACATGTTATGTATTTATGCTATAACAAAATAAGGCACGCTGGTGACCGACTGTTAGTTTTACTGGTTTATTTAATTAATGATTAAATATGGACAAAGTTATAATATAGCACAGCACCACTTGTCTCTGGTCTCGACTAAAGAACAGAATGAGCTTGGCTCAATGCACAGAACGGAACTTTACTTCATGCTGACCGCATGGTGTTACAATTTAAATACTACCTGGACAATGTGGCTTTGTGCTTTACAAGATTGAACTCTATGGTTTTATACCTTACAATGACGATGTCCATTTCAGATGAGCGGCAAAACTGAAGGATATTTCAAATCGCGTTTCTATGGTCACCATTAGTACATAAGGTGGCACTGATCATACCTATGTGTAGTTACCATAGCTACTATACGTTTGTCTTGATATAATGACACACAAAGGTAGCAAAAATTGATTTCGTAAATCCACTTTTGTGGCCACATTTTTTAACCGATTTTCATAAAAATGGTGTCATTCGATCCGTAAGAAGCCAGAGAATCAAGGCTTTTCTCAAAATTTTCATTTTCAAATTTTATCACGAGTTAAATGCAACTAGCTTTTAAATGGAAATTTAAGCCATTTTTCTTATTTATTGAGATATATTTCGGCAAAATTATACTTCTTCATGCAAAACTGCACAAAGGTAACCATTATAATTGTGCAATAGATAAATCACATGCAAATTAAGTCAATAAATTGTCCATTTTTTTATATCTTAGTTCGTAATTCCATCACTGTGACTATATTTATCAACCGATTTTATTTAAAATGGTGTTATTCGGTGCGTAAGGTGTTATTGGATAAAGGACCTGGCCAAAATGCATTTTTTCTTAATTTACAGCAAAATTAAATACACGCAAGTAAATAATTTATCTATATTTTTCATCTCAAGTTGGTAAATCCGCCTTTGTGACTTTATTTGCTAACCGATTTTATTGAAAGTAGTGTCATTCGATGCGCAATGAGTCATTTGATAAAGGACATGACCAAATTGCCATTATTTTAATTTATAAGTAAAATGTACATAAAATAGTGTCGTCGTCGCAAACACAAATTGGGAAAAATCGTGCTGGTATATAAACTAGTATCTGGATCCTGATGATTATATGAAAAGCTACGTATGAGTCTACAAGAGACGATAATAAGAGACTAAATGCGTCTTTTATAAATTTTGAAGCGCTCTTTCATCGCAATTATTTCATTAGGCAACAGCTCAAAATAACCTCCCGGTTTGTATTGTGGCTCCTGTACGTGCAAGATTACATCAAACTTTGTTACGCGGCGATGTACCGAAATTTTTGGCCAACGACAACGCTTATTACCCTTGTTTATTTTCATGGCCTGAAACTCAACGTCGTCATCCTCTATATCGACTAACATTCCAACTTGAATGTTTCCTTCTTCAACAAAGCAGTAAAAATGTGTGATCTCCAAATCATTAGGGTCAACAAGCGGTGTAGTGTCTTGTTTAAAATCCAAAATGTGGCGACTTTCTGACCCGGAGAACTTTTGCAAACTTATCTTTCTATCTTCCAATGGAATGAAGTGATGAAACATTCTTGTTCCTGGGATAGATTTTTTGAATTCAGCATATCTACCCTCAAACAACATTTTTTCAGCGTCCACTTCCTCTTTGTTAACATAAATGAAGTGAAGACTGTCGGATTGAAGTTTCCTTACACAGAAATCAAACATTTGTAGAGCGTCGGTAACTATAACGCCTGGTAGTAAGCTGTTAATCCTTGTAGTTCTTTTAACTGTAGCTGCTACCCTATCGCATGGTCCTTTGCCATGCGAAGTCGCTAGAAATTAATTCAAAATGGAAACATAAAATCAACTTGCAATCAAGGTAAAACAAATGCTATACTATTAGCGCATTTACTACCTGTGAATATCCATTCGGCAGTAATATTAAAATCCGTATAATGCTCCATCAGGTGAGCCATGTTCTTTTTGTTTTTGTACTGGCCACCAGCTCCATCAGAATGATAGAATATATGCCTGGGTTGAAAGTCCGCAAAATCTTGTAGGATTCTAGACATTACTTTGCGCTTGAACGTGTTAAAAGAGTCAGCGTCATGATCCATTGTATCGCTGATAACGACGTAATTCTTCTCCTTCAGTGCATTGGTTTCCTGATCCCACCATGTAACTGAGAAAGGATGCAGAGTTGCCTGGTTCCGGGACCAATGGAATGACTGCAAATAAACAAAAATTAATAAACAATTAATTAAAGCCATAAATTGAGTCAATATTGAGTAAACCCTTGGTTGATATATTGAGGAAACATTGATTTACCTGCACACTATCCTGTACAACCATAGCATAATTCTGTGCAAAGTCCACTTGTATCAAAAGATTCGGTTTGTTTTTCAGCCCATCCTCTTTTAGATATTTAATGAACTCTTTCTGTTTTTTGTTAATATAGTCGTGCTCAACGTAGCGAATTAAGCTGGCCTCAAACTTGTCAATAAACTCGTTAAGTGGCGTCATAAGAATCTCGAAATTTGTACCATCTTGTCGGGTCCATTGCTTGTACTGAAGCATATCATCGTCATTCATACCAGCAAAGAGATTGGAAACTTTTTCCATGTTTGGGCAATCAGGACAAACTCCAAACGCGCATTCTGTTCTCAACGGGCTGCAATATACGTCATCCAAAAACTGTTTGAGCGTTTGCTCTCTATCTAATGCTTCGTATTGCAACTTGAAATTTTGATGCGTCATGCACAAGCAGACGTTGTGAAATGGTTTATACCACGGCCACACGCATTGCCTTGGGCAAAGTTGGAGGAAAGATGTCCTGCCAATTTTTTGGTTTGGATGATCAGCCCTAAACAATGCAAGTAAGTCCCGCTGATTAAGTAACATGTGGTGTTTAGCTAGGCGTGTGTTGTTTGGTCCCTTGATTGTGTCATTTGCTCGTGGAGACGGCCGACTGTGTTGAGGATCTAAGTAGTAGTTAACAACTAGTTGTTTTACTTCATCTGATAGTTTGTTTCCTACCCGAGGATCTGGTGCTGAAAATACACCTCGTTCGCACCGTAACGCAGTTGCTTTCTTTATCATGTAGAGGGTGCATTCTGTTAATTCCATTACATCATTTACTTTGTATCTTCCTGGGAGGCTAGTAAGAATCTTATATTTTTCCGCCTTTTGATTTACTTGCCGAAATTTCTCAGAAAGCTGAATGAAAAGTTCCTCACAATAACTACATCCGCAAAACCTCTCAAGATCCAAGGAGGACCCTCCAACAAATAGACTCTCTATTTTTTTCTCCAGGGATGTCACAATGGCTGAATAGGTACTGCGCATGTCATTTGGCTTGTGTAAAGCCGTCTTCATGATGGTTTGCAGCCCGCAGCTTTCCAAAATAGTATTCAGCTTACTGAATTCAGAATCTCTCTCTGCGCACACCACGAAGGATTGTTGAGACAACTGCGTCCCATGTGTTTCGTTGGTAGATGAGGCATTAGTAGTAGCACTATTTTGAGACACCTGATTGGAATTGTCGGCACCATAATCGACGCCCATGTGAAATAGTCCATCTTGTTCGAATTCATAGTTTTCGGGCATTTCGTTCTCATCTGGTTCCTCGACCTCCATATCCGATAAATGTTCCTGATCTTCGGCGGCAACATTGCTGGATGCTATAAATAAATAGTTTACATTAACATTCCATTGAAATTACCTGAAACAAACACTATCTTATCTTCGGTGGAGTATTTTGATATTAGTCCTAGCTCATGCTGGGTGATGGCGACAAATCGAAAAAGTCCAAGGGGAGAAGACATGGACACAGAGCAAAGTGGAATAGTTGGTACATCCAACAAGCTAGTGATTTCAAGCTCATGGATGAGAAATATATCTGAGTCAGTCACAAATTATTATTTTCGGGAGGTGAAAGTGTCCGTATTCGACTTGGATAAGTCGATAATCACAAGTAGCGAAATCAGACAACCATGCAAGTTTAACGAGACTTATTGTGATACCACTTTAGGGATTTTAGTCTGGAAGTCTTCAGACTTCAAAACTTGTAGACTAAAGGAAGTCGGTTCTTCCAATTGTCTGTATTCAGAGTCCGCAGCACAGTCTAGACTAACATGCCCAGACTACCAGCTTTCTCTACATGACATTTCTAAAAAATCAATGTGTGACTTAGTTTTCGGTACTTCTGTGCAGGGATACTATCTGCTACAGGATGAAGTAGGGCTTATCAACGACTTTATCAGCTTAAGTCATGACGCACGAGACAAAATCACCGTTCCTATTAAACGCCAAAAGCGGGAAGCTGTTGAGGCGAATCCTCAAGATGTTTTTTACAACGGAAAATTTCAATATCTTTACGATTCTCTGAAAGACAGTGTAGAAGGAAGTTTTCAAGTTGTCCACCATGATATATGTAACCTAAACTATTTACTGTGGCTATTTCTTACGAGCGTGGCAAAGATAGGGTACCCGACTATGTTAGTTCAGGTGATATATAGAGATCCATCTCTTAGAGCATCTTTTTCCGGTGATGGCATTAGTGTCTGGCAGTGCTCTCCCATATTCGAATACAAACTTCTCGAACGGGAACGGTGCTTTTATGAATGGCCAGTTGCATTTTTAGAAAACGGCCGTCAAATTAGAAGTTACATGATGCCATTATCTCACGCCATTACAGACGAGCCTGTGAGAATGCCAGATCCGTGCCCGGAATTCTATTTCGACGCAGATGAGTATTGGCTGCATCTAACAAACGATGGCCCAAAAATGGTAAATTTGCCGTTTCTTCCTCAGCCTGACTTAGGGAGTATGAAAATTGAATTGCCGTCTATTTCTTTTAATTCAACTTCCGGAATAGATATATCGGGTTACAGTGATTTTATGCATACTCAAACATTATTTAGGGAAATGCAAACACGAATAGAATTAATACGAAAGATTGGAGAACAGGCGGAGGAAATCAGGGAAGGGATTGGGCCAATTCAGGTGGTGTCCACAATTGTAACTGGGACAGTGAACGCCATTTTTAGCATTTTCTCCTACTTCGGTTACGTCATAATCTTTGTGGTAGTGGCATTTGGCATCTGGGCAGCGTTTACAATTTTTGGGCCTCTTTGTGTATTGAGATTTTGTGCGAGAATAGCAAAATTCTGTATGTCCATTTTATGGATTCCCTTCAATCTTATCAAGCGAAGTAGGAATGCACGATCAATGGACATAGACGAAGAAAGACAGATAGATTCTCCACAAGTGCTAGTGGATAACGAGTACGGAGTAGATAGAGGTGTTAGGTATCGCCATATCACACCATCGGCTCCAATGGACTACTCATACTATGGTGGACGGTATCCGCCACTTCCACCTCGCTCCGCGAGACAATAGTGGAATTTTAACTACCTTTTTATTACCTTTTGTTAACTCTGACGGTGTGACGATTGTGGTATCACAGCCGGGATTTATTTGTTGCTAAGCTTGAATTTATTGTATTTTCAAGTCTTTAGTAGGTTGAAGGATTAAAAATACGATGACTTTACTTTTATTACGTTATTACTATTTTAATGTACTTTGTTCGTTTTCGTTCCATTCTGTATATAGAACGTGTTACATTAATAATACATAATTTGTTCGTCTTTGTAATGATGCTTTATAAATAAAATCTTAAATAATAATAGTAACACCCTCGACGGAGTGTAGTTATGTAATCAGGTGATTAGCGTTTGAGAAATAATTGCACTATTTTATGTATATTTTACTTATAAATTAAAATAATGGCAATTTGGTCATGTCCTTTATCAAATGACTCATTGCGCATCGAATGACACAACTTTCAATAAAATCGGTTAGCAAATAAAGTCACAAAGGCGGATTTACCAACTTGAGATGAAAAATATAGATAAATTATTTACTTGCGTGTATTTAATTTTGCTGTAAATTAAGAAAAAATGCATTTTGGCCAGGTCCTTTATCCAATAACACCTTAAGCACCGAATAACACCATTTTAAATAAAATCGGTTGATAAATATAGTCACAGTGATGGAATTACGAACTAAGATATAAAAAAATGGACAATTTATTGACTTAATTTGCATGTGATTTATCTATTGCACAATTATAATGGTTACCTTTGTGCAGTTTTGCATGAAGAAGTATAATTTTGCCGAAATATATCTCAATAAATAAGAAAAATGGCTTAAATTTCCATTTAAAAGCTAGTTGCATTTAACTCGTGATAAAATTTGAAAATGAAAATTTTGAGAAAAGCCTTGATTCTCTGGCTTCTTACGGATCGAATGACACCATTTTTATGAAAATCGGTTAAAAAATGTGGCCACAAAAGTGGATTTACGAAATCAACTATTGTTACCTTTGTGTGTCGTTATACCAAAACCAACATTTAGTAGATATGGTAACTACACACAGGTATGATCAGTACCACCAGGTGTACTCATGGTGACCATGGAAACGCGATTTGAAATATCCTTCAGTTTTGCCGCTCATCTGAAATGGACATCGTCAATATAACATTCCTTTCCCCTTAAGTTGAAAGGTCAATCCGGGTAACGTTTTGGAACTCGACGGATCCTCTCGGGGTAACGTCTTTCATTTTCTTGTCGTTCCTCTTCCTCGGCATCCTCCTCCGAATCCGGGACTTGAACTAACGAGACATCTTCATCATCTTCTGGTGGCGTTGGGCTGGAACTTCTGGACTTTACAACAGCATCAAACATATGGTCGACGTGGCGTTTATAAACGCGACCATCGACATCCACCTTGTACGACAGCGGACCGCAGGCTTGAACAACTTTGCCCAACGACCATCCTGGTTGATTTTTAGAGAAGGTACGTATCCAAACATCCTGACCAACTGAGAATTCACGGAGTCTTCTTTTCTTGTCATTTTCAACTTGCTTCTCTTGACTTTTCCGAACATTGGAATCTGCATCAGGACGTAGTAAATCCAACAAAGTACGCGGTTTGCGTTTTAGCATCATTTCTTGGGGTGACACTCCAGTAGTTGCATGCGGGGTAATACGATACGTTAAAAGAAAATCACACAGTGACAAGTTCAGGTCTCCTCCCGCATGACACGACAGTCCACTCTTGAAGGTTCTGACGAATCTTTCAGCTTCACCATTGGAACGTGGATGGTAAGCACTACTGGTTGTATGACGAATTCCATTACTGGTACAAAACTTCTCGAACTCATCGGAAGTAAATTGTGGACCGTTATCTGAGACAATGGTATCTGGAATACCAAACCTCGCGATGATTTCCCTCAGACTATGGATAACTTTTCTCGAACTTGTATCCTTTCCAAGCGGTACAACTTCCGGCCACTTAGAGAACGCGTCCACAACTATGAGCCACATATTATGTAAAAACGGTCCTGCAAGATCCACATGGATTCTTTGCCAACTTTTCTCTGGAAAACTCCACGGATGAAGAGGGGCAGCAGCTGGATTATCTCTGTTTACGGCGCAAGTATGACATGACTTCACGACAGATTCAATGTCATTATCGATTCCAGGCCACCATACAAACTGACGGGCTAAGCTCTTCATTCTCACGATTCCAGGATGAGTGTCATGAAGCTGCGACAAAACTGACTGTTGAAGGGAACTCGGCACGACGACGCGAATGCCCCACATGATGATCCCCTGCTCCACAGTGTACTCGTAACGGTGACTGAAGAACTGGCGAACAGCTTCTGGCACTTGGGATTGCTTCTCTGGCCATCCTGATTGGACATAATGCATCACTTTTGATAGGACGGTATCCCTTGAGGTCTGATGCCTCACTTTTCTTGAAGTGATGGGGTTTTCCTCTTGAATTCTTTTAATTTGAACACTAACGTCTTCATCTTCTTCATAAGTATTTGAAACTGGTAATCGGGATAACGCATCCGCATTACCGTGCTGATGAGTACTACGATATTCTATATCGTATGAAAATCCACTGAGGAATAACGACCACCGATGAAGACGTGTAGCTGCTAACGACGGTACATCACGTTTACTTCCAAAAATTGCCAACAATGGCGCATGATCCGTGACAAGGATGAAACGAACTCCAAACAGGTATTTCATGAACCTGTTTACTCCAAAATAGATGGATAACGCTTCCTTTTCTATTTGCGAGTAATTTCGTTCGGCTGAAGTGAGGGTTTTAGAAGCATAAGCGATTGGTTTTTCGGTGCCATCCGGGAAACGATGAAACAAAACAACACCGGCTCCTACCGATGATGCATCACACGCCAATCCAATTGGAATAGACTGGTCAAAATGTGTCAAAATGCTTCCTTCTGTGACACTCTTCTTAACTGCATTGAACGCTGCTCTGCATTTTCCTGTCCACTTCCATCCTTCTGCTTCCTTCCGCTTCAGCGCATTCAATGGTTCACAGATTGTGGAGAGGTGAGGAATATGCTTGGCATAAAAGTTGACTAACCCGAGAAAGGAACTGACTTCTGATACATTTCCTGGCTCTTTCATGGACATGATGGCCTCCACTTTCTCCGGGTCTGTACGAATTCCGTCTTGACAGATAACGGATCCTAGGAACTTGATTCTTTTATCCATAAATGACATTTGGATCTTGACAAACGATAATTTGCTGCTCGCATACGGACAAATATCTTCTTGAGATTGATTAGATGCTGATTATCATCACGACCCGTTGTAATCGCATCATCCACAAAAGCACCGGTCATTGATATGCCTCGGAGCATGTTGTCCATCATTTCCTGGAAAATCGCTGGAGATGAAGCGATTCCCTGCGGCAGCACATTGTACTGGAAAAGTCCACGGTGAGTGTTTATGACTAAAAACTTCCGACAGGACTCTTCGACTTCCACTTGATGAAATGCGTCTGAGCCATCTAATTTGGAAAAGGTGGCTCCTCCCGAGATCGTTTCCATCAAATCATCCACACGAGCTAATGGGTATTGGTTTACACACAGCTGGGCATTTATTGTCTTCTTAAAATCCCCAGTAATTCTGACTTTACCATTAGATTTTGGCACGACGACCAACGGTGACGCCCAATCGGAGTGTTCCACACGAGTGATGACACCAGCGGCTTCCATCCTTTGGAGCTCCTCATCAACTTGACTGCGTACAGCATACGGTACAGGACGTGCTTTGAAAAAGCGTGGAACTGCGTCATCCTTCAACACCAACTTGGCTTTGAAATTTTGCATTACTCCTACTGGCTTATCGAAGACATCTTTGAATTCCTCCAGTAGAGCTGATAACGTGGTAACTCCATTGATTTGGTTAACTTGAGAACACTGCGACTTGATTTCGCTCCAATTCATTTGGATTTTGTAGAGGAGGTCACGTCCAAAAAGACAGCTTGAATCATTATCCACGACAAAGATAGAATGATTCACGGATTGATTATGGTAATCAATTTGGCATTGAAGTTGTCCTTTGGCTTCAAAATCTTCTCCAGTGAACGTAGTAAACTTAATTTTACTGCTTTTAAGCTTCGGTGAGCCTAATTTCTTCCAAACTTCTCTGGAGATGAAGCTGCGACCTGCTCCGGTGTCCAACTCCATGATGACTAACTTTCCATTTATGGTAACTGCAACTTGAATGGGTGGACTTTCCTTGTGACGAACGTTGTTGACGCTGGAATCCGACTGGTTTCCTTTCCCCTCAGCTTTTGCATGGCTCTTACTGCGGCAAAATTTACTGAAATGTCCCATTCGGTGACATTTATAACATTCCACATCCTTGTGGGGGCACTGCTTTGGGGAATGCTTGCCTCCGCATTTTGAACATGACTGCTCGCTGCTGTTGTTTTCTGACTTCCCTCCGGAGGACTTCGACCACTTTTGGAACTTCTTTCCTGAATTGACTTTATTTGTTTGTTCCGAGCTGGATGATTGACTAACAATTGACATTGTATTCACTCCTCTAATCATCTTGGTGCTGGCTTCGGCTGCTTCTTGACTAAGCGCAATTTTGACTGCATCTTGTAACTTGAGGTTATCATCTTCTTTAAATAACTCCCGTTGCGCTGCTTCCGAAGACAATCCAACAACAAACTGGTCCCGTAACGAAGTGTCAAGTTTTTCAAACTTGCACGTGACTGCCATCTTGCGAAGCTCGGATAAGAAGACTGACACGGACTCTCCAGGCAACTGACGACGATTAAAAAACTTATAGCGTTCTGCTATTGCTTTTGGTGCTGGCTTAAAATGAGTAGTTAGGACGTTAACTAACTCATCGAACGACTTCTCTTCAGGCTTGTCAGGTGAAAGGAGATCCTTCAGTAGACTGTACGTTGAAACTCCTACCGCTGAAAGTAAAATTGCGCTTGCTTTCTTTTTACTTGCATCGTCCTTATCTTTTTCCACTCCTGAAGCTATTAAATAGTTTTGGAGCACTGAAGTCCAGGATTCCACATCATCCGTCGACGCGTTGAAGGGCTGGATCTTTGACACTGCCATTATGACTAATGACGACTGAACAACAAACCGAAAATTAAAACGACAAATTTAACTGGGTTACTAACTCGTCGCCAAATATGTTATGTATTTATGCTATAACAAAATAAGGCACGCTGGTGACCGACTGTTAGTTTTACTGGTTTATTTAATTAATGATTAAATATGGACAAAGTTATAATATAGCACAGCACCACTTGTCTCTGGTCTCGACTAAAGAACAGAATGAGCTTGGCTCAATGCACAGAACGGAACTTTACTTCATGCTGACCGCATGGTGTTACAATTTAAATACTACCTGGACAATGTGGCTTTGTGCTTTACAAGATTGAACTCTATGGTTTTATACCTTACAATATAACAATACATAACCTTTTTTATTCATATAGGCACTTGTACAGCATGTAAGTATTTTGTGTCAATTTCATTCCTCATTTTTCTTGCCGGATTTCCCACGATATTTATCATCTATCCTATCGTATCATGAATGAGATGCTCGATATGGTACATACATTTTATTTTATGCATTTCCTTTAAAAAAATATAAAAAAAGTTACAGGAACAGCGAATATAACACCGTAGTAAAAGTAAGTAATTGAGTTGACTGCTTGCTTCACTTGATCCATCCATCCTGTTCGCAAAAAAAGTGTTTCCTCTATTGCATTTTCATATTGCATCATCGAATATAAAAACATTTATTATGGGCATATAATATGTATATTTAATAACATTGCAGCAGCATGTACAAAAATAATACTAGAGACTACAAGGGAAGTTGGAAGTGTTGGGTTTTCTCATTTAAATGCAGTGCACACATCCAACAGGAAACAGGAGTAGTATGTGAGCAGCCAAGAAAAGAAGAAGAAAAAAAGAGCATGGAAAATAGTAATGTAAATGGATATACCCACCTTGCCCCTTTCAATCTTCTTATTATTCACGGGGCACGGGCACACACTCTCTCACTCACACGACACGAGGCTCTCGCGAAAAAAAAGAAACTGTCTGAAAGGATTTTGGCATGCGAAAAAATAATACGTATAATAATATGGGAAGGCAGGCACAAGTGAGTGAGAAATGAGGAAGAAAAAAAACGCATCGTGTTTTTGTTATCGGGCCATGATGATATCTCTGATGATATGGTGGACTTGGACACGACGCAATGCAATGTTTGCTTACCTTTTCGCAAAACCACAGTTTTTTATATACCACGAGAGCAGAAGAGAGTTACGAAAGAAGAAAAGTAGTAAAACGCGGAAATCGGAGAAAAGAGAAGAGAGTAATATGAGCTTGTAAAGTGTAATACGGGTACAAGTATTATTATGTTCATACACATATGTATTACAGCTAGTAGAGCTCTAGCCTAGCAAGCATAAATATTATTTTAGCCCGCCGGTTCGGAGAAAGTCGTCGGTTGGTGGTTATTCGGGGAAAGCCGGTTATTTTTTATGTTTTAGAATGAGAGTAAGAGTGAGTGAAAGTATGTAATGGGTTGCCTATCCTAAAAACGTGTACTCTCTCAAAAACTGCTCTGATGGTGGTTTTGGTTTTTGTGTGCAGCGGCAGCAGCAGCAGCCACGGCGTGCACTTCACTTACTTAAACTTAAACCTAATACTAATACAATCTATTGTATTACTTAGACATTCAATTCCCGAACAAGGACAAACTTTCAGCAGTTTTCTTTCATGAGATGAACAAGAACAAGAAGAGGAGGCAAAAGCACGGCTAAAAGGGCAGCGTGGATGGAGGAGAAAACCACTCGAATAAAAAAATGTATTAGTATAAAGAGCGCTTAGGCCATTTTAACATATTATTGGTTTGCTTGTCTCTCTCTGACCATGAGAAACGCACACAAGTAGTGAGATTATCAAATCGTCGGGTTCATGTTTCCGAGTTGTTTTTTTATTGCGACGAGAGAGGAAGTACAGTTCTCTAAGCAGAGATTAGAAGAAGGACGGAAATAGATGTTTAAAAATATAAATTCAACCGGAAAAAACATATTTAGGTATATGTATAATTTTAATGAAAATAATAATAGTAATGATCGCAAAAAAATGTTTGTCATTTCCAGAGGACAACTCTTAATTTTAAAGTGTCTCTTTGTTGCTGCTGCTGTGAGCATGTAATTCTGGACACTAGAAAAAAATAGATGATTGCATTCATTGCATAACTAAACAATATACAACTTGTGTAAAACTAGCGTAAAGTGGTATGATGGTGGCGGTGGTGGTGCCAAAAGCTGTTTCGCTTTTTTATGATCCACTCATGCAAAAAACAGATTTACTTTCATAACAGCATAAAACATACAAAAATATAGCACACACACAGAAAACAAAGTCTATTCACTGATCCTGATACTTCTCTAAACCCTGCCATTGTTTTCATTTTCCTCTTCTCCTCCGCCTCTTCTTTGCTCTCTGCTGCTATTCAGCTTTTCTACAACAACTTTGTTGTACGTACAACAAAAGCCATTTCCGCTCCGTTATGGAATGAGTAAAGAGAAAGCAAACGGGAGAAAAGATGCGAATTATAAAAAAGCGGTATAGCATAGTATGTAGTAAGGGTATCAGGGATAAAAAAGGGGAAAATATAGACCGATAATAAAATTGAGTGGGTATATTTTAGCTAAAGTACAAGTTAGTAGATAAAAACGCATTTGGCTTGAGAGTGTTTTTTCTTTCTTTCTTGTTGGGTCGACAGCAACATGGCATGAATGTAAGTATAGCGTCGTCGGTTGTATGGATGGTGGCGGTGTGATGAATTGTAAATTATGCAGGCTACCACACAACCAACGCCGCCACCGCCACTGCAGAGAGGAATAACTTTTACATGAAAAAATAAATGTAAAAAAACTGTATAATATTATATTATTATAAGTAAAAACGCACAACTTGGAACAAAAATCGGAATGAAAAGAATAACAAAAATATGGGACATGGCATTGCAGAGATCGCAAATCATGCGATGCGATGGTGTCGTCCTCGTCGTGTCGCGAGTCTTTCGTGAATATGTCTATAATGCTCCATAAGACAAGAATGCTCTAAAAAGTGTAGACTTTCCCAGCGGAGGAGAAGGAGTGGATATAAAAAAGGAGTTAAAGGAAAAGTGTCTAGTTTATCCCGATAACAAAAATATGTGACATTTTATTTGATTTACAAAATTAGGGTTTGAGAATTGAATGCGGACAGTTACTGGAGAAAATCCGACGATGATGATGATCATGATTTTGTTGAATAGTAGGGAAAAAATCTGATCCGATTTGTCGTCGCCACAAAATATGCATTTAATGCAGAGGATGAATATAAGATACAAGATAATAATGATGAAAGCATCTCTTAACGTCTACCTACTTATGTACTTAAATGCATTTAATATTTAATTTCTCTCCTACTGCATATTTTAGATTAGTTACATGCCAGCCAGCTAGATAGATAGATGAAAGGGATATAGTCTATTAGAAGGATTTAATATGCTCAATGCAGAAATTATACAATTTCCAGCCTACATTTTAGTCGGGTAAAAATATGATTGCGGAATAAATGCAAGCATAGCTAAGCTTTGAAAAAAATGCCGCAAAAGCGCAAGGAGCAGAGACGAGAGTGAAAAAAGAAGAAAGCTGAAAGCGTGAAAGGAACAAAGAAAGAATTTCTCTCTCTTCTTGTCTGTCGTGTCGTGTGTGCCGTGCCGAGTACCGACTACCGACATCACGAAAAGCTGAAATGTGACTGGCATGTTTTTATGGGCCGCTCGCGCTCTTATACATCTCCCTACTTAAAAGTTAATAATAATATCCTGTTTGTCTACTTGTCTCTCTTCTAGTCTGGCGAGAAAGCACAGCTCTTTTTGTATTCCTTCCATCCAGTCAATTTGGTTGGAAATCACTGCATTTTCTAGCACTGAGAGTAAAGTAATCCGGCAGCAGTAGCAAAGATATAATTTTTTTTCTTTCGCTTTTTGTTTTATCTTTTTTTGGTTTGCGTATGCATAACAGTTTATGATGAAAAAGGCGGGTTGAAAAATAAAGAAAAGACATATATGTTGGGATTTTGTTAAGTGCAGAGACGGTAAATAGCCTGTTGAAGCTTAAATAAAATATCTTGATGATACGTGTCTTATAATTTATTATGCTTGCTTTGTTGTCCATTGTACAAAGTTTGGACAAGGATGATGATGACGATGACTCATGGCTTGTTCTCAAAAGTGGCAAGTTCCAGAGAAATCAAGAAAGTATACGTAGATAATTATGTAGTATGCAGTGTTCAGCCGAGACACATGACGCAAATAAGTTTTCAGGAAAAATGCCCTCTTATACAATTATTAATTATCTTCTATCATTATTATTTTAATTATCTAGGCATCTCATATATACATAGTACTTATATCCTGAAAGAATATCCTGGCTTTAGCAAACCATAAAATATTTTTTATGTAGAATAATTTGAGAGTTCAGCTTGAATTACGCCATTACGTCTCATATAATTAAACATTGCATAATAATTTGTATTTATATTTTGTATAAATACGTGTCGTGATAACTCAGTTATCATATAACTGTTTCTCATCTCTGACGTCTTATTGAACTGAGCTGTCGCCAAACAACTTGAATGAATGCAGAAAAAATTTTCTAAGCAAGTAAGCATAACGGTGCCGTGCGACGTCTTCTGCAATACATGAGTTTAACGTAAATTCGGTAGATAACGCTGACAGTACCACCTAATCATCTAACACTCATAAAATTCTACTGAAGATTCTGCGATAATGAAATACTTGGTCACAGAATAACATATTACTGTATACATAAACTACTTTGTATGTCACAAAAACATGCATGACATGACTTTCAAAAAACATCTTCAATGATAGACAATTGATTGAACACGACTAGAAACAAATTGATTTAGTAATTTATTACAAAAACGGTGTATAAATACATAATAGCAACATTATACATTTCCGTTCCACTTCTGTCCTTCAAAACAACATTATCATATAAGCACGTTCTGCATACAAAATTATGAGCAACTCCGCTAGCTCTTATCTCTGATCGATGTTGTGAGCAGACTTGCAGTTACAAAAAAATACGAGGTACGAAGTAGAGAGAACTTGGAAAGTGCAATACGATCTTTTGAGGGCTTATCATTATATCAAATCGTTACTACCATGAATTTCAGTCGGAAAATGATTAAGCCTCCGCCATGGGGATCGGCTTGGTCCCCTAGTTTTGTATTTAAAGTCCTTACCCCCGATGGTTTTGATGACATTATGACGCTTGTTTCGTTAACTTCCAGACCGAATTTTCGAAACCCACTGCCGGCGATTGTAGAGGAGATTCTTGCGAATTTGATGATACCAAATTTATGGTTGTAGCGTTTGTTGTTTAGTCTAAATATGTACTTGTAGCAAAATGAGCCAAAATGCATGTATTTTTGCGTTTCTCTTGGTACATATTTTGGGCAAACCATAAATGCTACATCAACAAATTTGGTATCATTAGATTCGCAAGAATCTCCTCTACAATCGCCGGCAGTGGGTTTTGAAAATTCGGTCTGGAAGTATTTTTAAAATCAAAAAGAAAAACGTTGGTTTTCTACGAGTACAAGAGCAATGTATTGGAAGGTAGCAACGGGCTTGTTGCTAATGATAATTTACTCGTAATCACTGTAAATTCCTCCCACCCCAAGCCCCCCCCTTAAGGTAACATATTATATGCGTACTTTATAGCCTGTTGTGGTTCACTGAAAACGCTAAAACAATGCAACTACGATTATTAGTCAATGTGGGCTTTTCTAGATATTTTTATTAAATCAACACGAATATAAAATTGATAATTATAATTATTTTCATAACAAATTATTACGCTTCATAAACACACGGGCACTTTTCTGTTTTTTAAACAATTTCGATGATTAAAAGTAAACACATATTTAATAATTTTATATTGTAGGAGCAAGAACTAACAAATTTTCATGGGTTTACTGCTCCTCTCCTTCCTCTGGAATTTCTTTGAGCTTGAAAGAACGTCTCAATTGCTTCAGGGTCAGAATGGGATACATCATATTCTCTGCGTTGTGTTCCTCCTTCATCCTGTCTGCTCGGCTCACGTGCTTCATGTACTCCTCCAGTCGCTGTCCTTTCTCCGACGGCTTTCCCTTTCCGCCCAGATTTGTCTTCTTCTTAGGCTTTTCCTTCTTTACCCGCGACATGCTATTCACTACGCTGGACGGAGCGTACCTTCCCTGGCGAGTATCATCCCCCGCCAAAAGCTTGCTCTGGAGAAGCCGATAACTTGCAGCTGCCTGGAATAGCGCGGGGTCAGCCACGAACAGATCTCGAAAGGAGTACGTTTCCCGCACAGCACCAAAAGTATTGTCTTCCGCCTTCCCAGAATACAGCTGCCTAATGTCGTCAGCATGGCTTGACTTTCTTGCGATGACCAAATCGTAAGCCTGTGAAGACATGCCTTGACTCTGGTTCTAATTTTGAAGGCCTCCTTGTCTTGGACCTTTCGACTGACAATGCTCTCAAAGTCCTCCATGTAGTTTCACTCCTTCATCTTCGCGATCATCGTCCCGAAAGAAATTCTCGAGAACGGGAACATTCAAATTGACCTTGGACAGGTCGACCTCACCATCGACGTACCGTTGCAGATATGACCTCGCCTCCATCAAGTCGGTCAGGTATGGAGTTAAGTTCATTTTGAGGAAAGGAGTGTTGGCACGCTCGAACATTTGCGTTTTGCTAATCAAATTAACAGCAAAGGTCCAATCCTCGTCTGTGAAGCCCTGGAGCATCTGAGCTTGGCTTTGGGCGACGGCAGGGTAGGTGTAAAAGCGGAGGAGATACCAAATCACGTGGACCGGAAGGCGTTTCAGCTTCAGACCACCAAACTTGAACTTGGTGGAGAGGTAGCCCAACCTCTGCAATTCGATTTAACATTTCAATACGCAATACATCAGTTTTTTTCTTCAAAAGTTGCCATGTACGTACCTTGATTTCAGAGTAATTTTAAAAATCTGTCCCGGTGTAGGCATTGATGTTGGGACGGATGTAAATGACGTACTCGTCCATTGCCTTCAGAATTTGAATAAAATTTCTCGCCGAACACTAAATTGCATGTAATAGTAAAATTAAGTGAGATTAGAAAAAAGTGAAAGTAAGAACAACAGTAAATTATAAAATGACACAGCTAGAGACTTACGTAAAGAATCGCATCCCAAAAGTCAAAATGATTTGGTATTGAATCAATCAAATGAGGCATCAGGCTCTGCAAAATGCACTTGAACCCTGACACGTGGTATCCAATGTTGAAAGTTTTCATGAGACGCTCGTCGCCGATGTTGATGGCGAAAAGGTACTTTATTCCGAGCTTGGTCATTGCGGGAACCAAGTCGGAGTAGCCTCCATCCACGAGCAGGTGGTAGTCGAATTGATTTATTTGTGGAGGAAACAGCACGGTCAATGTCATTGACGCTCGGGCATAAAACCAGAGGTCGCCTACGGAAAAGATAAAATACTTTAAAAACAATTGCCATTGTATATTTCCAATCTGATTACACTTTTTACCCGTGTGGTGTGTTCTGGAGCAATTGTCGTCAAGATCGGTGCTGACGCAGAAGTATGGAATGTAGAGGTCCTCGATCTGAATGTTGCCAAAGAAGTAGTTGATCATCCAGTTCAAAGAGTGACCTGGGATGTGGCAGAGAATGGACTGGCAAATCGCCACGGATTTTTAAGATTTTCCCACAGCTCCTTCGCCTTCGACACCACAATGTTTTCATAGACTGCGTACAGCGCTCTCAGGAAGGAACCGATGCTAACGCCAGCAATGTAATCCACCGGGACATCTAGCTCCTTTAAGTACTCCAGTGTACTGAAAAATGAAAACATAAAATAAAAGTGACTGAAGGAGTACAATGAAATAATAATTTAAGGAGTTGTCTCCGATTGCCCCAAATGAGCAGCTCCTTTTGCTCCACCACCTCCAAGCACAGTTCCAACAGACTGTCCGGAAATCCACCTCATCACCAGAGCATAATCAATGTGCTTGTCAGGATGCTTTGTGTTCTTCAAGTATCGCTCCAGGTCAGCAGGATCCTTTTCCTTCTGATACTTGAGCGCACTGTCCAGCATCCGTACGTGATGATGACGTTGAACCCAGGACTTTCTTGGTCTTAACCACAAAACGGAGCCTTGAGGAAGATGAGAATATTTAGTTGGGCCAAGTTGGAGAAGCAAAACATTAATTAAACAATTAAATTAAACATATTACATGAGCAATAAATTGCTTACGTTTTGTCACCCGAATTACTGAATGGATGAAGACAAGCTCCTTTCTCACTTTTCCCAACAATTGAGTTGTTGAGGATCCCAACAGTTGAGGATCTTGTTCTCGTTTTCACTCGGCTTCGGGGGCTACCGCTTTGTATGTCACAAGCACGTGGATCATGTCACACAACTTAGCAGTGAATCGATCGTTAAAGTCCTCGCCAGCCTGTTTTGGAAAATAGTGAGAAAAAATTGTTAACCAATTCACATTTCTAACTACAAAGTAAGACTGAGGTCCACATATTTCACCAAGACAAAAAGAACCGTTGTTTCCTCTTCCTTAGACACGAACCATTTCACAAGTAAGTAATCGTTCTCCAGAGTGAACTCGTATCTTGACGTGCCACTTAACGGATGTTTGTCCAACAAGTCGTCAGCCTCGGTGAAGAATCTGAGACGACCCGACAGGCAGAGATATGCAAGTGTTTCCTGTTGACAGGGTCCAAGGGGGAACATCGTATGCATACTTTGGAACGCCTCAAGTGCCAACTAATGCAAACCCTCAACTAATCATTTAATTCCAACCGATAACATACATTATGGTCGAGAAGTTCTAACTGGGTGCCGTTAAGCTCTCCGGGTTCTGCATCTAACGGCGCGTAGTTGGCTTCCAAGTAGTCCTGCTTGTGTAAACGGGGCATGATTCCAGTGAGGTCGTTGAATCCAATGCGGAAACTTTGGTGTCGCGTCAGAATGTTCTCCAGAATTTCATACATGGATCGGATCGCATGTATTGGAGGAGTTTGGAAATGGGCACGCGGTAGTAGTTTCCAGCAACGTCACAGACAGCGTGCAGCTTTAAGTCCGAGTATCGTTGTGGCCCGATCTGTACATAAAAAAGTACGATTTGTTGGCAATATATTCTAACTGATAGCGAAAGAAGTTCCGATTGTGCTATACCGAAAAGTGATGGAGCAAGGCGAGCAGAGAGACAATGCACTCACCCGGTCCAGCGACCTTCAATAGTTCCTCAGGCCGCGTGCCAATCTCACTGCACCAAAGAAGGATTTCTCCACTGACAACCCCGTTAAAGTACTCCTCCTCGGTGTCAGCGTTAAAGATGACCTGACCTTTCTCCATATGCATTAACTCTGAGGCCTTGAAAAAGTCCATGGTCTCCTCAGCACTGAACTCTTTGAAGTTCCTTGAAAAGATGATAAAAACGTCTTTTCATTAGAACAATAATTAACTTAAAATAATAATTAACTTCTGGCGACAATCTAATGCTTATATTTACTTCAAGACTCTGGCCATCGCTTCCATGCCTTTGACCTGCCTTGTCCTCCCCAACAGGGCCTGCCTCAGCGCCTTTTCTTCCATTCTGTCTAGAATATCTTGGTATCCTTGTCGAAGTACATGCTGGGAGCATCAGAGTCAGTTCCCTGAAATAAGTCACTCCCAACTTTCGCTTTTTAAAGAATAGCCAGAACACTTCGATCGCGTGTTTTAGCGTGTAGATAAGTAAACCCCGCCGGAAAATGTGCCAAGCCCACTGCTTAGCCCAAGGCACGTAGATTTGCACTTTGGATACCACGTTACTCCCGAGAAACGAAAGCCACTGGCTGGGACGGAGCCTTATCCCCCCTCCGCTTGACATGATATCACTCAAGCAGACAAAAAGGAAACAACGCTATCAAATCACGGAAAAGGAAACCGAGAACGGCGAGGATCACCTTTAAAACATAACGTTAGGTTTTGGTTATAAGGCTGGACATAATATTATGATGTCGTAGGTCATAGGTCATAGGATACGAGAAGGCCGGATAAGGCATCTAATGATGTCTACCAAGTGTAAAAAAGTGTTATATAAAATCCGCCAATCCATTATAACTACCTACATGTCTAGTTTCAAGCTTAATCTATCAATATAGGTATTCATGGTGGGTAGGTAGTAAGCATGTATTTAATGGTGGTAATAGTAAGAACGCTCATATCATATCTGTACATCTAAACCATTCATATTGGTTTGAAATTTAAATATTTCCCCACATCAACTGTCATTAAAATTGTATTAAATGTTGTGCGGGGGTGGTGGAAGTTAAGTCAGTGTGTAACGAAATTATCGAGAAGTGTCATTGACTTTCAAGGGTGTTTCGTTGAATGTTGTGCGGTTTAGTAAGTTTATTAATGTAGAATTTGCAATGTAATTGTAGGTATGAAATGTGTAATGTGCGGAGGTGTGTAGATACGCAGTTGACTCGTTTTGACTGACTGACGTGGCCTTTCCTTCATTAAAATAAATATTTGGGTTAAATGAAAACTGATTTGAGGAACCTTCCCACAAAACAGGATGTATTGTATGTATTAGAGCGGAAATATTATTGAAGCAGAGTGTTTTATGTAAATGTGCGAATATTTTGAAAGTGTGTAGGACGTAAACTAGTGCAACAGTGCAAAAAAGTTGGTATTATGAAAGGTTATCCAATTGAAGCAATAAATTGCTTTCCACACTGCCATTTCGCAATTTATTGGGCTTCTTTTGCCATACAATTTATTATGCAAAGCGACTCAAGCTCACCCACTTTGTTCTTTCAAAGAAAATATAAAGTAAGGAGTACGTGGAAAGTTTTACAGACAGAGGAAATCCTGGGCTTTTCTTCAAGTTTCAATGTAAAGAGAAGATCATCAATCATCAATACGAAATCATAACCGTTATTGTAGGTGTAGGTCGTAGGTTAAGTAAAATACACCGCAGTCAACAATGTTAGTAAGTAATAATGTCAGTATGGTGTCAGTCAGACAAGTTGTAATAACTATTCATATTATTTGCACACAAATCAGACCTTTTATAATAACGAGGCATTCTAGTAAATAAGTAAATATGTTTCTGTCTTTTCTTCAAGTGAGTTCCTGGGATATAATTCATTATATTTTATGTATGTATGTCATCGAACCTTTTGCTGGATTGTGAGCACCTATACCTAACTACTAACTTTACATTCATAAAATATACTCCTCTGAGAATGGGTCAATATTCTTTGAAAGTAAACTGCGTACAACAAAATAATAGGCATGAAGATGAAAGACAAAACATCGTGGCAGTCACATTAAAGATTCATTATGAAAACAACATTCTTTCGGAAAAAAAGTACTTTTTAGCATTTCCTTCCATTCTTATCAAATTATAAACCATGAGACAATCACGTGAAATCACAATACCTAGCAGTCATTTAATAGTACTGGAGAAATAATGCAGATAACCAGTGACGTTAATCCGCAATTTTGTTGGTGTATATTTTTTATTATTGTTATTAGTTTTGCATTAATTATAATTTTTTTGTATGTACACTAGCTCTTTTTTGTAGCCAAAGGTGAAAAGAAGGGTCAGCATCATCATTTAAATGACTTTTGCATTTTATTAGGCATTCCCCCCACTCTCGTCGATTGACGTCTCCAGTTTTCTTACCTCAGCCTATTCGAGCTGGTTTAGTTCAATCCAGTGTGTTCTTTCTCCTTCATTCTTATCCAGAAAGAAAGATATCAATATCAGCATCAGTTGTCATGTTCTTCCCTAGTCATCATGACGAGCTCGCCCCCTTGTCTTCTTACAGTTTAATGACCACCAAAATCGGTAATGGGGAATGATCAATTTCGTATACAAAACAATGCTAAAACACAATGAATTGTTTTGAGTTCAAGCAACCAAAAAGTGTTTTTTCTCGAAAAAAAACTGCCTGTGTGAGGTTTACACTTCTGTTCACATCATTTCATAAAAAATATAATGCTCATTATAAATTCATTCAGATCAAAGGTTAGTTTCAGTTTTGGTTCGGAAATGACGATACACAAGCTTGAATAATTTCTCCTATAGAAAGTCAAAGTCAAGTCTGATAAGGATAAAGTAGTCAATTAATTCCACAAACAATTGACAACGTTGAAAATTATCTCTATTGAAAGATTTTTTGGAGGAGGAAAAACGGTATTTTATTCTGAGTAATTCAGTTACGGTTCTAGCTGGATTACCGCTTTGAGCGGCATTTGATGAGTGATTGTGTAATATGCATTCTATTCACCTTCAACTTTCAATTTCAACTTTTTTCAACTTTCCAAGCAAGCACTCGTGGTAAACCAAGCTTTTATTCTACTGGATGCCACATGAAAGTTAAGATAACACCACCCACGATAAACTAGAAGCTTGAATAGTCAACCCAAATAATGTCCTTAATCTATCACTCACTCATACATTTTTTTATTTCAATTCAACTGCCATTGATGTGCTTCCTTATGGAAAATTTTCCAGAACCTTTTCCCGATAAAGGTTGTCCCCTGCCACGCTTAAAGAAATCGTTTTTTGTTCTTCATACTGAAGAAGATTAGATTAGACCCTGTTCCTAAGTGCAATATGCGAAAGTACTTGCTCTTCACATTCACGTGTACCATAATGACGGTGATGATGTAATCCAAATCCGTCACTCTTGTTGCGTTAGAGTCGATCAAACGTTCTCTTTGTTCTATTTGGCAGCATCCCATCATCCGCCCTTCTATCCGCCACCAAAAAAACAGCGTGGCTAGCAACTACACTGGAAGATATAAAAACGTGGAAGCAAGTTTTTAATTGCAATTTCTTCCATCTACCCACTTGCTCAATTATTTTTATCGTCAGTTGCTTTGGTTTCAATAAATTTCCTTCTGGAACAAGCAATTAAAGTCATAAAAACTATCATTTTCATTCTCAATGAACTTTCATTTAAAGTCTTGCTTTGGACGTATGTATGCACATATGACTCTAATTAAACTGGTTTTCCTCATTCATAAACTTAACTTGAAACTAAAGATGCTAGTAACAGCGACAACGTTGAAAGTGTGCACTTGTGTTTTTTCTTAATTATTTCAGGTTTCCCAATCAGATTTAATTTGCCTACTTTTGCGGAGAATATTAAAGTGAAACGTGTTCTTTCCTTCTACTGACTTTCAGCCAGCAAAGGATTTCAATCTTGACTGTGAGGAAAAAGTATGCATTTTTAATTGCATCACAGAATATGATAATGATAACCTTGTCTTGTGGGCGAGGTGTAGGAGGAACATACAATTTCTTAACAAATTGCTTAACAAATTATAAGTAATGCATAGACACATATTTCTCACTCTCCCGATCATTAAAACCCACGTGTATTTTTATAGGAAGTTGTTTGTATTATATAAAAAAAGTTTGTCTCCTGGCTAAAATTCTGAAAGAAATAAGAAGTGTGAGGCGCATATTAAAAATATTGTGAAATTATGTCGTGTTTGTTTGTAAATAAAGATGCTACACAGTAGCAAACGGTTATAGTTCATTAGTACACCTACACCAACAAGATGAACTTGGACTTATCATTTATTTGTCATTTCCTATAGAATTCCAAGTCATACTTCAGGGTTTCTTATGCTTTAAATGTCTTGTGCATTGTATGTTGGAAGTAAAGTTATTTTTATTACACAACCGTAGTCTTTTCATTTAAACTACTTGCTTTTTCAGAAAAATTGTTTGCCAAAAAGTTTAAAGGATCAAAATCATAAATGATTCTTTAGACTTTCAGACAAACATCAACATCTACACACCTTTGTATAATATGTTTGTGGGTATGTTTTTCGATGTGTTTGTATTGCTTAAGTATTCCAAAACGCTCCACCCATTGACATATGACTTTTTAAGCCATATATCAATGTGTCCAGCATTAAACATAATTTAAAATTTAAATTACACATGACTCTTGATGCAGCAAGCAACCAACTGTCAACTTGTCATCTTTTCATTTCTTCCTCCATAGTTTTGAAAAAAAATGTTTATCAAAATCGTATAATTTGCTAATTCTAGTAAAATATGCTAATAGCTGATGCTTTAATGCTATATGTTCGTATAGGATATTATATAAAATCTCGAGCCGAAAAACAAGGTAAAATTCGAAAATCCTTTCTGTTCCAACCTGAATCACTCAAAAAGTTGAGCAATGGTGTAAATCACTGGTTTCTCATTTATTTTCTTCGGAGACAATATATCCCCAGATAACAATTTTTCAATTTCTTTACGAGGAAATATGCAGATCATGGGAAAAACGCACGAGCACTTCACAACAAACATGTCAAAGTCAAACTCGCGTATTTGTATGCTCTCTACATTCGATGCACTAATCACTACTTTTTTATTGATTTTACCGTGTCAGTCTGTCGCTATCTACCTGTCTCTGTGTCCGATGACGGTGACATGCTGCTGTTACAGACAAATTTCACCGAATTGTTACATCATATGAAGCATTTGTGTTTGTTCACGTGCCACTTGTTACACATCAATGGCAATGCTTATGTAAGTAGAAATAGTTGTGATTTAGAAAAAAATGTGTAACCCTTATCGCCTTTGAACATTGGGTTTGAACCGATTTTTTAGCTATTACCGATACTTTATTAATAACTTGTTATTCTATTATTACGTAATTATACACATGCAAGTCCATTAACTCTATTTCAAATTAATTAGCTTCTTATCGTTATTACCGGTACCGCTACCATCGTTGCTGTTGATTTAATGAGTCACCAATATCATCGGGTCAAATGAACTTTGCACAAAAACGCTGGTGATCCGAACACCAGAAGGGCATCTATGAGGGGGCGAGTTGAGATAACGGAATTATTATAAAGTATTTTTACTTCCTATATCGTGAGCGTCACTTAAAACATGACATTACAATAATATGCTTTACAATACCTATATATATATTTGTTATTATAGGATTTATTATTTTTGATTTGTCCAGAAATGGCATAAAAATACTTTGATATCAAAACACTGCATCAGATACCACTACTACGACTCAACACTCAAGCTGACACGGTGAACAAGTCATATCACTTCGTGTCACTCATCTTCAATAAAAATGACTTTTTTGTCAAGACTTATGTAATTTTAATATTATTGATGGTGGCATAATATTATGTAATTATCATGTATTGACACATATTTCCTAGCCTGCTTTTGTTACTAAAACTAAATACACGAGCGCTGCATTCTCAGCGCGTGGGTTTTACTAGCCAAGGTCCAAGGTACTTTTCTGTGGGTGTTCTACTATCAACCGTGTGGTCATCTATAATAAAAACATGTTGGAATCTATAGTTCAATCTTTAAATCCTTGTAAATAAATTAAAATAATATTTGCCAAAGAATTCAAGGAAAAGCCTCCACACGTATATCATGCTGTTTTCACGTGAGCGTGAAAGTAAATATTAAATTAATGTGACGTGGCGTCTAATGATTCAATGCTTTAAAATACCGGCCATGTATTTCAATTTGAATCCCATTTTGTTTCCGATTCTCTACAATATTGCCTTGAACAATCTATCAAAACTAGAAACCAAAGTCTTTTCCATTTCAAGGTGGTTCGCTGAAACGGAAAATAAGTAATAAAAAACAAATCTTAAGTTATCTAGAACATTTACACAATGATGACTATGAAATTAATGACTCCAGTCTACCAACAATTCAAAGAAATCTAAGCCGATAATCTTTATCTCAAACCACCCTTCCCTCTCTTCAACAAACATTGACAAGGTGTCCATATTGTTATATTAGGTATGTTGCTTATGATTTGCAGTGCAATTTATTGAATGTATTATAGTTTAAAAATGAAAAACAACAAAACAAAACAAAAAGTTGCATCAATTATTCGGCTATTTATAGGCTAAGTATTATGTAACAATGCATGAAGAAGGATGCTGCAAAGGTAAACAAAGAATAAATATTATTGCACACAATGAGTCGTATCTGAATTTAGGGTGATATGACTTGGCGTTGAACTGACAATGAGTGATGAGCTGTCTGTGGTGCTGGTGGGTGTTTATTCCGTCAGGGATAAACTAGTTCAGTCACATCACATCATGATGGTGTCAACAGATGGAAAGTAAAAGCCCCACTTTCTCCCCCGTCTTCAGGTTATAATTGCACGCACCGATGTTTGGATTGGCACGCTTTTCCTGTTCCAAATTCTGAACCTCAGGCCAAAAGAGCCAATTGGTGGTGACCATGCTTAATATGGAGTGATGATGAGTCAAATTGACAAATGACGGGTTAGAATTTGGACTTTAGGTCATCGCAAAAAATAAGACGCAATCTGATCGGACTACATGTTTAATATACTTTTACATGACTTTGTGGCAGGCATGGCATTGCTTCTTAATTCCGACCCTCTGGCTGCATGACAGGTGCGATCAATCATTATTGTTAAATTTATTAAAAGAGGAAGAGAGGATCGACCCAAATAAAATCTAATTACTAGTTTCGGACATGGTGCATAATTTACACAGCAGTGTCGTGGAAATCAAACTTCCGCCATCGCCATTATTAACCATCAACCTCAACAAATCGGTTGCATGTTAAAACCGAGAGAACGCATGTCGCTGTGTCGTCGTGACAGACAAGGCAGTGTATTTAACAGGACAGTTAGCAGACTGGCAGACAATTACCATAATCTACGTTTCCCACCTTGGATTAGGAAGGTATATGGATGGGACAACAATGATGATTCTTTGGTCCAAGTATTTCAGTTCTTGCGGTTGTTGACAAGCCGAAATTATCCCTCCCGGTTACCAAACTTGTGAGAGTATGTAAACTCTAGAGCAGTTGCTAGTGATGTGATTTATTGATTGAAGTCACTTGTAACAAGAGAAGTTGGGTTTTGTATTCATTGCATACAAAAAAATGTAGTCTTATGGAGCAATCATATTTGTAGCAATGAAAGATAAATTTCTCGGTACCAATCGGCTTCCATAATAATTTTAATAAATGAATAACGCCATTTTACTTTATATAAAAAAATCAATAAGAAATTAATTGAAATTAATATAAAATTAGGCACAACGAGAAAAACTAATTAGAGTAAAATGAACATTTTTTGTAAGTTAGTGCCTATCTGTTACAGGTTTAGTTTGAAGTGAAGGTGTATTTGCTACATAGTGAAGACGTGTCTTTATGTAAATTTTACAAATTTCGCTTATAAGAAGCCATTTGTGACAGGAATTAGTAATTAACGAAGCTTTCCTAAATACTGACGATGCATAACTTTCGTTCACCATATTTTTTTATCGTTTTCAGAAATGTAATAACAGTAATTTTTCAGCGATAAAAATTAAAGGCTAATTAAAAGATTATATAGACCTTTTAGTTAATACTATTTTCACAAGAAAGTTATCCAAAAATATGTAGAGCATCGAGATGGTTTTCAAAAATTTATAATATCATACTTACTAATTTACGATATTCAATGAAGTATGGAAATAAGATGCTAACAATATGATGAATGAATACGTGCTGATGCCGGTTGATTGATCAGATTGATGGACTTGACGTTCAAAATTGGTAACTGATAGAAATAATTTCGGCTTGTCAACAAGCGATGCTAGCTTATTTTTTGGACCAAGATTTTCAAAATTTTGCATGCAGTTGTCCCATCCATATACCTTCCTAATCCAAGTTTCCCACAGCTACTACTGCTTTTTTCCAATAAGTAGATGTTATTTTTGTACTATCTGCGGTTTACCGTATGAACATCCGTTAGCTTGTTGGGTGAAAGCTGCGTGTAGCGTTGAGGTGGAAGGAAGGATAGCTTAGGCGAACAAAGTATGCGTGTATATGTAACATGTATCTACAGAAGCGGAAAAATTTAATGAGTAAAGTGAAAATCAAGTAAAAAAGTTTGTTTTATATGAAAACATGACAATCAACTGCAAGGATCGTGTTCAAATTGAACGCGTTACTACAAAGGGGCCAGTGACTACTCACTGCGTGCGTCGTAGTCGTGTGTCCGATTTGATAAGGGACAATGAACGGTGTGACAGAATGGAAATAAAGTAGTGTTGCCTTTTCACCAAAAAGTAACTGTGTCATTACCCTCAAAATGCTATTTAGATTTACAGATATTGTATAGCTATCTGCTCTGGCAGCTTTGTGGAGAATTGAAGAGCTAGTTTTGGGTCGACAGATCAAAAACCGCAAAAATAGAACCATGTCGTGCCGTGGCTGTGACATGTGCTTACCGACGAGGCTAACTTATTTTATGCGAAGGTTGAATGAGCCATCCATTTTCCAGTAGCGAATGCGTCATTCCTTATTAAATCCTTTCATAGTTTTATTGATACACGCTTCGTCTTATCCACTCCCACGCTAGATTTTCTGTCTAAACGAAAACTGGACTTTACAGGGAAATGTAAAATTGTCTTTCGTAAAATATATTATAAAAACATGTTTATACTTTCAACCTTGATAACCGTACTTTTTCAGTTTCGAAAAATTGCATACAATTTGAATTCAAATATCATTCACGTATTGTGAAATCATGTACCAGGGTTTTTCTCAACGGATGTACCTAATATTTTTTTAATGGAAGCAGCATAAGCATTCGTAATGCATTTTATCGCGAACATCTTTTATTTAGCCATCGCGCGTCGGGTCGCACTTTTCAATCGATTTAATAATTCGTCTGAACTACTTATGAGATTCATGATAAATAATTTAAACCTAAAATTAAATATACTCTGTGATCAGATTGTGCTGTGAGGATTTTATGAAGAATTTGAATTTCTTTAAATTTGTACTGTTTCAATGCAGCTTTGTTATCGAATTCATCATGTACTAAATGTGCACGATCACAGGGGGTGTACCTACGCAAAACAGTTAAGAGGTATGAATGTATAAACACTATTACCTTCCTTTAAAAATGCCTTATATAAATCTTATTATGTAAGCAATGATTTAATTTTATCGTTCAAACGACTGTCCAGGTTTAATTGATGTCAAATGTCAGAAACTGACCTACTGCACACAGTATACACTGACCAGTCATTAACCGTCGTAGAATCAGATAGGAAATTGATAAGTCATAGGAGTTACCGAGTCCACTGGAATTTATAGATGCCACAGTCATTTGCGTAGGTAGCTATAGACAGAGGTGCGTGTATGTATTTATTTTAAAATACCGGTAAACTTTGTCTTTCCCAACGGTAAGATAAGATACTTGTGCGCAATTAGATAAACGTTAGCCATGGGTCAGGTTGCGTCAGTGCCATTCTGATTAATTGGGAGATAAGGTCTAATTTTACATTTTCCAATAAATAATATAAACTACGTTGAGCAGTTGTTTATTCTCTATTACTGAAAATGCTAACGCTAAAAGACGCGTCCGTTTGCTCCTTGGAACAAAGAGAATTGAGAATTTTTTTATGCATTGATTGTGGCGTGGATTCATTGGAAAATCCTTCGCGAGGCAGGCGGCGGCAGCAACATGTCGCGTCTGTCCATCGTGTAGACAGGTGCGGATTTGAATAATCCGTTCTAGTGAACAACAACACACTGGCCAATTTCAATCAAGAGCAAAAACAACTGAACAATCACATAGTAATCAGGAGATGCTCACCATCATGGTCCGTTCCAATGAAACCACATATACAAAATATACCTATGTTGTTATTGTCGTATGTCAAATCTCATTGTAAGTACATGGAATAATACGACATGACATCGTTGGAATCAGGAAGTGACTAGTGTGAGTGGTCATGTGTTGTAATGAGTGATAATGGAAAATGAAGCAGAATATGAGCTACTTCTGGCCAATTTTTCATTAGTTGCGTTACATTAAAAAACTCAATAAGTATACATAAATACACAGAAGGATTATTACATGCATTTACACTATTGCGAAAAAATGTGATTTTTTGTTGTCCTCAGTCTCCTCAAGATACTCATTTCGCAAGAGATTTAAAGAAAAATTTAAAAGTCAATTTTGACGTTAATCCGCAAACTACCTAAATTTACATAACAAGCAGCATTATAATGCACACACGTAGCCTGCTAGCTACGTCATCAAATGTGAAATCGATTATCGATTGATAACAATGGAATGTGACTTCTCAGTACCAAAACACTATGCAGAGGAGAAGCTGTTGCTTTTCGTATTCGCTATATCACACTTTTTCATGACATCAAAAAGGCGTGCATGGCTATAATCATATCGTCGAAACCGCCAACACGTATAAACTCTTTGGAATTAATTAACAAATGCATGTATACATATTTATTTATAAATAAATAAATCATTCAAGTATGACTAATCTATCCGAAGAATGCAATTACAAAACTAGGTTCTTGTAAAAACATAAAAAGGGAGCACTTCAGCAAACACCTTTGTTTAAAAGTTAGAGCGCAAAAACGAAAAAGTGTCAAAACGTCATTACCGTTAAATGGTGACCTTTTACCCCAAAACGACCTCAGGTCTATGTGCTACATTCATAGACAAGTCGAATGATATGTCACTTGCTATTTGTTATCATTTAAAATATTTACCTCGTAACGGTTTCTAACCGTTGCCGTTGGCATATGGGGCTGGCAAGCATGAAGGAGTCCGAAATTCTTGGCCGTTTAAGCAGGAGAGCATGAAATGAAAAAAAAAGTTTAAAATCGCCGTTGCCGTTAAACGGTGACCTTTTACCTCAAAATGACCTCAGATATATGCGTTATGTTCATAGACGAGTAGAATGATATGCCACTTGGCATATGTTACCATTGAAAAAAAATTGACCTCATAACGGTTTCTAACGGTTGCCGTTGACCTAGAGGGCTGAAAATCAATGGAGCCCGTCGCTATGGGCTTAGGAACCCATTGCAAAAAACAGAATTCAAAAATTCCATTCCGTTCGGAAGATATCGCGCGCACGGACGGACGGACGGACCGGACACACAGAACGAAATTATAAGGTAGCACTAAAGTGCCCTAATAATTGAAATAGCTATCATTGGAATGGAATGTGACTTTAATATGTATGGTTTCTAGTTGGCGGTGATTGGCCCTTAAGGTCATTGGCAGAAAAAAAAGTGATGAAATCGAGTTGTTTGTGCATGGGTCATCGTCAAGTAAATTGTGCAATATAAATAAATACATTTTTCGTTTCGTATTTAAAACTGCAAGAAAAAATAAAAAATTTAGGTATTTTATTAGCTTATCGTCACTTTAATGGCTGGAATAAAAGACGGCACATGCTATACCAAATAGGAGACAGCTATCTACCTAATATTTAAATTCATATAAAAAATCGTTTTTGATATGTATTCTTGGTCGATGACGGTCAATATAAAAATTATTGCTCTGATGAACTCTTATTATATGATTATCGCCATTCTCGTTGAAACAAGAGCACAGGAGTTAGTAAGTAACCAACACGCGTACTTATTATACATGCATACTTTTATGTCAAATTATTTCGCACTAACAACAAGTTGTTTGTTCAAATCCTGCTGATGATGATGGGCTTCTCTTCTTCTCCTCTGTCATCTCACAAATGCACCAGGCTCACAATCTGACTGATTTTGCGAGATGAATAATATAAGTAGTAGTCATAATCATCATAATAAGAAGAGGAAATAAAGTGGATGACCTTTACAAGTATTTAATCGAGATAAACACAGAGTGTGTGACAGTGTAATAGAGAGAGAACGTAGAATATTCTATACACGTTAATCAGTGACAAATAATATCAATTACACTAGTGTCATTTATAATAGCTAATGTAAGCACACAGTACACACAACAACATGCATTTAATGTAAATATTTTGTGCACACATTGTTGTAGATTTGTTTGCTTGTTGGAATATGCTTGTTAGCACTTCATACCTGAATCCCTCTTTGCTGATCTCCATTTCTCGAAAGGCCATGAAGGCCAGAAAGAGAATCAAACGAAACAAATTACAATCTTGTATCATTTTGTGTGTGTGTGTGTGTGAATATGTACCAATGAGCATCTCTGCTTTACTTGGTATGCTTGCGTTGTGTGTGTGCCTCCCTAAAGAATTGCTTATGCAGCAAAACTCCTTTTTTCAAAATAAGATAAAACGGGAAGAGATTAGATGACTAGTCGAGACGAAAGGAGTGGAGTAGTGTTTATAAAAGGATTAATGTCAAAATATAACGTGAAGCTGGGTGAGATCTCGCTGCACTTTTTTTAAACGCGCATCATCATCGGATAATTTTTTTGGATTATGTTGCTGATTGATGATGTGTTTTGAAATGACAAAATAAGTAAACCCTAACTCGTTTTGATTGAAGGCGGTGGTGGTGGTAGAAAAAAAAATGTGAAATAGTAAATAGAAACGGGGTCATAAAATTGCGTTTTATTTTTATTTCAGCAGCAGCAGCAGCCACCAAAATATTATGGAGATAAATTTCCTTGGATTTCAATCACTGACTAGGTATACATGGCTTGGCTGGCTACTATCAATATGATCAGTGAATCAAAATGCATGAAATGAAATTGTATATCTCCTATCCATTGCTCTCTGGTATCTGGATAATATTTTAATTCTACAGAGATATATTAATATATATTTGGTTTGTCATGTCAAGAACATGTACAACACTTTGACTTGACTTAGTTTTTTAGGGTAAATAGAGCCAACCAGCCGCGCATTAGATGAACAAATCTGATATGATCTGAATCTGTTGACCTGACCTATATATTTTTTTTCTCGGTGGATGGTGATGGTATGCATGGTGGCTGCTTCCTGTGTGTACTGCAGATTACAGTAAACACTATTACTCGCTTGTTCGCAGTTCCTGTCACAAAAGGTCAAAAAGCAGAATAAGCAGTTAGGCACACGCGCAGTTTTATCAGGGAAGAGATCGAAAGCCTCAAGCCAACTCTTATCGTCGCACTTTTGATAATGAATTTCTGGAGGCTTAAGAAAGTTTATTTTTGGTTGGAGGAGATAAACAGAAAAAATTATCTTTTTGCCGGTTTGGCGATGACACTCGAGATAACATTGAAACTGAAAAGAAAACAAGTCGGATTTCCTCATGCGTAAACACTGGACTTTGTCCACTCACGTTACATGCTCGTTCAAATTTTTGCATGTAAAATAATACGTTTGTTTCAAATACAAAATTGTAGAGGGGTCATGATTATCCTTCCAATGACATACCTATAAAAGTAACAAACAATGTCCAGTAAGTATGTTCAGACGACGATGAGCGCCACCACCGGTATCGGTGCTTCACGTTCACGTGCAAAGTCAGTTGCAATGCTGGTGCTAAAGTTGTGTTATGTAATATTGACATTTCATTCGGGGTTTGGCAAGATCAATCATGCAAATTGAATTAAAGGTGTACTAATCATAAGTGGACAGGGATTAAGATTGCATAAGTACCTTGTTGTGTGGATGTTTGCACAGGTATGTCAGTATATTCACCCATCGTTACTTTACAGTCTTCAAATTATTGACGTATGAAATTTGATTTGATGTGGGTGGTGATAAATTGATTACTGGATAAAATATCTATATAGGAAGTACTTGAGTTGCTTGTAAGAGGTAGATGCTTAGGTAAATGTGCTTTATAAATTGTATCTATAGTCTGGTGATTCCAGTATAGCAATTAGTCTGGGTAGGTACATATTTTTGTGACATTCCACTTTTATTTGGTGTGATGCAAATCATATAATTATCTTCTTATTTATCTTGTAATCTGGTGTTTGGGTTAGTTGGGGGCATTTTGCTGACCCACTGATTTTCGATGCATGTTAATAATCTGCTTCCAGTTCAGTTTAATTTTAACGAATGTGAGTGTGATAAAATTTTCCCATGATGCCTGGAATCTACAACGTTAGCACTGATTTGGTTCGTCTGAAGTAAGATGATTATCAGTTAGTTAGTAATTGGATAAACAGGCCACATGGGATAAACCTCTAAGAATGAATGTACAGGAAAAAAGTATTGTGAATTAAATTCATGATGGCTATGATATCACATTATAGCCGCTCCCATCATTTTAATCGCATCTCTTTGGGTCACTAGAAATAGAAATAAGGAAAAAGTTTCATTTTTTTCTGTTTCAGCTGTCCTCTTTTTGCTTTCTCTGTGTCAGCAATGTAATGCAAAACTTTCAGTGGGTTTCATTATCACTAATTGTGGAAATTGAACAGTGATGGACGGGGTATCACGCTCTTGAACTTGAACATGATGAGGGTGAGCAATAATAATTGACAAATCCATGCATATTGCGAATGCTCGCATTATATGATACATGACACAGCAAAATATTGGAAAACTCTAGAAGTGTGACAATGACAATGGATATGACGAAAAGTAGAGTCTATAGTCGAACGTTTGTCGTAAATAAATGCATACATACATACCTACTTGCGTAAATAATGAAAACCATTGACGTTAATGTAATCATTTACTAAATATCCGTTAGCAATGCCAACTTAATAACGCAAATCGGAAGGTGATTCACCGTTTACACAAGAAATATCATTTACTATTACGTTATATGTGCATATTGCTTTACATCTTGCAACTGACTTGATAACTGCTGCAATTCTTAATTATAGTAGTTCATGTAGTATGTGCGTCTTTAATGCGTAATGCTTATTTAATTTCTTACGTTATCACCCAAACTTACAATTATACATGTTGAACTTTGAACCATGTCTCCTATTATTTTTGTTATGACAGCATCTCGGCCAACCTCAACAACGTGCTCTTCCGTTGAGAAGCACACGTGGACTGGACTATGATCGGATCTGATCTCATCTAATATTCCATAACAGTACTTCAGGAAGACTTGTTGACTTGTGTGACATTTCTGGTCTTCCTGTGTCTGGTCGTCCGTCTATCTTCAAGAATAAGAAGAGGCAGTTTTTCTCTCGAAAACTGTAATATAATCAGATAGGTGTTTACACAATTGACATTAATGAAGCTGACCATGGGGCGAAGTGAGAATTGGCACATATACTGTGAATACTATTTTCTATGTAACAAATCATTCCTGATGATTAGCTACTTGACTACTCTTGGGTTATTCTTATCGTTAGCGGTACTACTTGTTCTGGAAATAATGAATGGAGCAAACAACGGAACAAAAAATTACCCCTCCGCTAAAATTAACTCTTTCATCTGAGACGGCCAAAACCAAACATATTAGTGTAGAGTTACAGTTTGTTAGGAAACATCATTTGATCACATTTCATGGGTTGCTCTTCCTTCTTCTTTCGCAAAAATAGGAAGCGGCTAACTATTACGCCTAGTTATTATACAAGCTTCATTTCGCAAAGTAAGTGACGCAGGATGAGATGAGGCTCTTTTCTTGCAATACCAACTAATACTAATGCAATGGTAGTAGTGCGTTGTCTTTTTGTGTGAAATGAAGTTTTATTAGTGGTCTGGATCTTGTCATTTCATTCATACAGTTCCACTTGTCCAGCAGCAGCAGCCGAGCGCCGAGTCCATTCAGTGCAGGAATGTATGTACACATCACTCTTTTAATCTGATTTTGTATGCTTACGCTTACCTACTCAGAGATTAGCAGCTAGCAAAACTGTATACATTTTTATACGGAAGGAACTGTCAACTCTCGCTCTCTAACCCTTTTTCAGCCGCCCATTCATACCAACAACGACAGCAGCAACAACATTAGCAGCATTTACTTGTAAATAAATAAATACGTAGAGTACAAATGAGGATCTACGCAGTTTTTTATTTAATAAGCGTCTTATCATTTATTATTTTGACATGTGAGCAACACCATATAGTGTATACATAGTCGTCGTCGTCAGCAATATCCGCAAACATACTTGCTTTTTAGGTACGTACATAACTCCACAATATTTTATCCAATGCATCCGTCCTCCTCGAACAACAAAAACTACACAAGTATTCATATGCATTCTAGTAATAATCGACCAGTGGTCAGTAAATACAAGAGTTCGCAGCCCGGAAAAAGTTCACTAAACTAGAAAAAAAGTCATCATCGCATTCACAAAAACAAAACAACATTCCATTTTTAATTTCATCATCATATCCCCATTATGACTAAAACATGAAACTAACCAAACACAAGCCACATGATATGACTGGACATGACCATTTTTTACACCAAACAAAAATCATCGTCATATTATCCATCCCATCACCATACAAATATCATACCATCGAATGCAGCAATATACGTGCAACTATTTCACAGACACAAATACTTCTCATCTCATTATTATTACTCATTATACCGCCACTACTCCACATCTCTCATCTCATCAACATAATTTTATATAATCATTAACATTTTTTTATTAGCTTCATCTTCGCATCATTGCCAATTGCAATCATTACTCTTTTGGTTCACGTCCACTTCCAGGAATTGGCATTTACAAGATTGTCATGTATCCATCCACATTGCATACCTATCCATTCCACGGAAAGACATAACATATTTATATTATTCCTCCTCATCCTCCTCCTCTTCTTCTCTTTCTCACTATCACACAGCCGCATTTCTAGACAGGCAGGCAGGAGGGAGCTAAACAAATAACATTATTTTACCCATTTTTTATATATCATCTCATCATTGCGTCCCACATGAATAATAAATTGAATATTTACAACGTTCAGTATGATCATGATAATCATAAAAGGAATGCGTCCTATATCGGCTCCATTAAACTCACTTTTTTAAAACTAACGTAACAAACTATGTATCGAATATCATTAGGATGACTATCTTGTACATCATCATCTTGATATTCTCTGCTGCTGGAAATTACAGTGCGGTGGTATTATAAATGATAAAGGTAATACCAATAAAAAGTATTTTTCTCTCTCTTTCTATTGTACTGTCAACTTGTGTGTACTTTGCACACAAAACTATGATAAATATAGTAGGGATTTCCCTTGATGACCGTACCGTTGTATATAAAAAAGTGTCATTTTGTGGTTTTCACGTTGTTATTTTGCCTATTTGCAGGAACGAGAGCAGATCATCGTCATCATTTTACCTATACACTTTTTTATTGGTATTAAGGCTTCATATATACCATGCAAATATTTTTTAAACATATCACATCACAGCACACATACAAAACGACACAAGGCGACAAGATTTTAATATAACTTTTATGCTAACTCTCTCTCTCCATCTCTCATCTCCCTTGCTTTGATATTGCATTATAATATGGGGTACTACTACTATACTTCTCTTCGTGTGGTGGCAAAATTTTCTATAAAAGCCCCTGACTGAAAAGCAACAAGGAGCATTTAGCGACGAGCAGAGTCCTCATCATCATCAACAAGAGAGATCATCATCACCAACAAGGTCTACTGTTTCCCCAGATAAGCCTTTTCCTGTTTTTTGTTACCCTTTTGCTTATTGTAACCATTTTCTTCCTTTTTCCACACAACATCTCACAGTCCGACCAAACCCAAAAGCATACCATTTCATCACTCAACAAGTATCTAGGCTTGAGCAAAGAGAGAGAAAAAAGAAAAACACGGAGAAAGAAGGAAGGAAAGAAAAAGAAGAGGAAGACGAATTTGAGCAACAAGTTGACAATACTTAACTTTTACTGCTGCTCTCTCTACCATGAGTGTAGGAGAAGACGAGAAGTGAATTTTTTTAGATTGTTCTGCTGCTTCCTGTATAACTCGTTTACTCACAATCAGTCTTTCGACGACGCTGTTCTGTCACTTTCACCTTTTTTTCTTTACTTTTATTTCGGGGCGACTTAAACTGTGACTTTACTCGTTCAAGTGTTTTTATTTGGAGATCAACCAAAACAGACATTGTGCTACAAAAGTGTGTCTTTATCAACAACTTTCACATTCATCGTTTTTTTTCTCTCCGAAAGTGTCTTCCTTCAAATATTTTTCTTTCGACGGTAATCACATAGATAAGGTAAGAAATGTATTCATATTTCACTTTTGATATTAAGTAACAAAAGACAAAGGTCATTAGGGAAATAGTGCTGAGTCGGAAATATTGGAGAATGTGGAAGGTCAGGCCAAACATTGGACATACCATTTTTGATGAGGCAAGCATATTAAATTACGAGATAAAATTATAATGGCCAGAGAAGAGTCAGGCCTAGGATGTGTGAGGTACGTTACACCACAAGCCATTTGGGATGATGAGAGCCAGAGCGTTGGAACGAAATATCTTTTAAAACATTTCCCAATAATTAATAAATAATTAATTGAATAGGTACTGCCTGGGTTAATGGATAAATGAATAGTGTAGCTGGCTTGCCCTTCCACGACGCCCAAGACGTGTGGGTGGTATGTACTGGATTTCTTACAATGCCCCATAACTCATGACCCATGTGAACCGACCTTATGTATTTACCAAGTCGCCAAGAATGCGATATTATCGACATGCATAAGGTACATATACTCCAAAGGTGTCATCTTTATAAGTCTAGCCGAATGTTTCTACGAGTATTCATGCAGCTCATTAATTAGTAATTCCTACCAAAACCTCCTGTTGCAGTGATGCATGGTAATGGTATTTGCACGGATTTTAGCAGAAAATTAACGAGTCCGTTTTTAAGTGATTGATGATGAAACCTAGAGAAGTAATGGACAGGACATTATGGACTATTTATAGTTTATAGAGATAGAGAAATCTAATATATACATGCTCTAATTAATCCGTACGATTTGAGTGCATAAAAGCATGCAAATGCCTATAGACAGAACTATCTGACTTGTGACTAATGTCGTCACTCTCTCCACTCATGCATGCCTGCATCCTCTCTAAACATAATTGTTCATCTCATCAACATTTTTGTGGATCACGAGCCAAGAAAACTTGCCTATTTACTGCACATATATTATTTACTAGCAAAAGTGAGTTATTTCTCCCACACGAGCTTTATAAGAGATGAGAAATGTATTTCGACTTTTTTCCTTCCTCCTCACCAACTTGTGATGGTACAAATTGTCGTGCTACCTACGACGACGAGACCACGCGCACGTATTTGTATTTACTTTTTTAACCCGTGTGCACACTGGCATAAAGAGAGGTTAGCCTTGTGTAAATGGAATTCGCCCCGTGACCCAATGGCAGTGAAAGTGGTTTGCATGCCTTTCATGTTTCCATTTAAATTCTTTTAATCCCAACCCGCTGTTTGCCGTCCTTTGTTGACGGAAAGCGAGAAATAGAAGGTCTATGTGCTCAAGTTTTGAATGGAGCGATGACGGAAAATGAACTCGTGTGTACGTAAAGAGCGTATAGCAACAAGCTACAGCCTTATTTATTGAATAAAATGAATGTCAATAAGTGTGTGGGCTGCTGTGTTGCTCTTTTCCTTCTTCTTTCTTTCTTTCATTTGCTTATGGATTGTGTATGCCTACTTGCGGGATCTCCTATCTCCTGTTGCACACGTTATTGTAAGCAATGACAGATTAGAGATTAGGTGGATGATGATAGCAAACCATGTAGAAAGTGCTCAGGAGAAAGAGAAAGTAGAGTAGAAAGCAGTGTGTCACTGTGTGTGTCCTCGCAGTTAGCGAATTCCCACGGTAGAAAATATTTAGGTATGCACATTTTCACATAATAACAGGAAGCCGTGTACATGTCCATTTTGCCGTTTGAATTGAATGTCAACCAGGAACCAAATTACCTGGAATAAGGCCATTATAAATAAATACCAACAGTGCAAAGCATGGCAAAGGGCAGATGTGAAGTATATGGCAAAATAATGGGACATCATCAAGTTGGACAATTGTGTGGTGTGCTGTTGTGACGGCTACCTTAATATCAGTTACAAAAGCGCAAAAGAAAGAGAGAAAAAGGATCAAAGGGGAAGGGATTTCCTGTTGATGTGGGGCGTGGGACAGCAGTGGTTGTGGAAGGAGTGAATGACGACGCTGTTAGAATGGGCGACTGTTGCTGTTTGCAGGTTTTTTTTTGAACAATCAAGTTGGTAAACAAGAATAATAGGAAAGTAGGAACAAATAAAAATTTGCAATACAAAAGAATAATAATGACCAGGAGAGACGTGGTCGAGACTTGATTTGACCGACTGTCACTACTGCTCAAGGGAATAGTGTAGTAGTGGGTACAAACACAAACATAAGTATTTTCGTGATGATAAGTCAATAAATATCGGCATCTATAAATAGCTCAAGAGTGGGTGACATGTAGTCTCACGATGCATGATTGATTGATCAGTTATTGAATAACAAAAATCTTTAGGAAACCACGAATGAGCTTACGACACGTGTGTTTAAATTAGGATTGGAACAAGTTTCATAACAATTTATGCAATGGTAATAAACCCCGATAAGGTGAATATCTACACAGTGGTAAGATATAACTTGTGGGGGGAGGAAGTTTGATCTTCCACAGAGGATAAATAAATTTAACACCGCCCTTCGTAGCAACTACACGATCAGTCCATTGTGCTTTATCTGAACAAAATGACACATAAAAGACGCAGCGAAATAATAGGGGGATTTGAGGATGAACCCACAAAAGGAAGAGAAAGTGCTTTTATCTTTATGATTTTCTATTTTCGCTTTTATTTAGTCGCGTTGGTTGAGTCAGTAGGTACGTATTATGTCGTGCTATTCATCTTGCGCAAACTGCCTCAGAGCGTTATATCTGCTTATAACCAGTTAAGTCAGCACCACCGCCGTCATGTCGTTCATTCTTATCATTATTGCACAGTAGCATTTACTTAGTATTTCTCTCTGCCCAGCAGCTATATAAACATCGAAAATTATGTACTACGTGTAACAAGATACTTTCGTTTGTGGGTGGCATAATAGCAGTGGTGGTGATGAATGGCAATGTTGGCGGTGGTGGTGGTTTCTGCTGTTTACTTGCTAATCTAAACTTTTCTTCTGTTTGGGATCGCTGACTTTTCTGTTCCAGAAACGAAAAAAGAAATGTAACATTAGTGCAATGTTTTGTCGTTGAGAAACAGATACTACAAACTTCCCCCTCAAGTTACGTATAGGCATTCTAACAAGAGGAGACAAGCCTGACAGCAGGTAAAAGTCATGAACGTGGATGTCATCTTAAAAAGACATATCTTTGCCAAAATGCAACAGTCCGAAAAACGAACATTTATCTCCCTTGATGACGTTACAACTCCCTGCAGCAACCGATAGATAGATACTTTTTGAGTCAGACAAATGAACTACATAGTAACCAGCCTCCTCCTTCCTCCCACGAAAAGTACCAGTCGAGGAGATGATGGAAAGCAACAATGTTCCTTCTCCAGAAAAACCAACTTCAACATGGCTTTCAGGGAAGCAAGGGAAGCATAGGGATTTAGGCTTCTTAATAAATGATTATGACGTGACGTGCACATGAAACTTGGTATCATCTCTTCTTTCAGCTCGTGCTCGCAATTTCGTCATCAGACGCGTTTTAGATATTAGCTCTTTTTCTACGCTTTTTTATTTACAACATTTTATATTAACCGAAGCATGGTGTCGCAAGGATCAGTAGAGAGTAAAGAACACGACACGAATACTCAGAATAGCTTTTTTGAAATGGATACGTGGCTTTCGACATGTTTCAACACTTTTCTAGGTACAAAAAATGAATGAATGAATGTGGTCACCGTTCACATGTGAGTACTTTTTCTATACTTTCCATTTAGTCATTACGACGATACGGATACGGGCACTGACTCAGTGTCAATTATAAAATAAAGTCACATTTTTGCCCTATGTACTTGTTCGTTCCGTTTTAGATAACTTGGTATTAAGAGTTGCTGTTACGTCGGCATTTTTGTCGTTAATTGAGCATTTCCCTGGCACGTGTTCATCAATGTGTCATTGTTGTAAGTTTAAGTTGTTAGATAAAAAGAGACAAAAGGGCAGCATTCTCTTTTTCAATGCTCTTCTGTTCAAAACTTTAATGGGCGATTTAATGGCAGATGATACAAGGTATAAAGTGCACATACCCAACATAATTATATTTTGTTATTTTGCTGAATGGTAAAAAAACCCTCTCTCTGTAGGCTAGACAGATAGAAACGAGAAACGATTGAAGGTACGTGCCAAAGACTCAAGAGACTCTTGACAGACAAAAAAACTCGTTTTTCTTAATCATCATCATATAATCGTTATAATAATCAGTTTTTTAAAAAAATGAGATTATGATGACATTACGCCTTGATTTAATCCCTTTTTAATTGAAAACAGCCAATTCATTTCATTTTCAATCCTTACATCAAACCGCGAGTTATGGGTTTTTTATTGCCCCATGACGTACAAAAATCGTGGACCTCTGTACATTTTAGATGAGAGCAATAGAAAAATATATTTTACTAACGGTGGACTTTGGAATTGGTTCAACAAACGGAGATGTAGATTACCTATTACCTAAATCGACACGTTTACGTTCAATTTTGTTGGATTTTTTAAAGTTGGGTTGTTGTTTGTAGCAAGTCACGCATTCCATTGCACTGGCACAAAAAAATGAATGACAGCTGAAACGATCCAGATGATGAGGTCAATGAGGCTTCACTCCGATTTTAACGTGATATAATATATAACGAAATTATTTTTTTTAAAGAATTAATTACCCACTGACTGGGCTTATCACGAAACACCTGCAAATAAGTAGGCGTGGGCAGGTTAGAATGAATGGGTGTCAAGTAGGTTGAATAAATTTTTTATTGCTGCTGGGAAGTGGAAATGAAGCGAAAAAACAGGCTTTCATTATCTTTCCGCAAACTTGTCCATATATCCATTTTTTAAGTACCACATTTTCAACGTCATCGGCATTTCCAGCGAAAAGCGAGCGGTTAAAAAGTGACAGTTTTGCACAAATAAAACGAGTTTAATATTGCATGGGATTTTCTGCTCAAAATGGTAATGAAGTGGTGGCATCGTCTTTTTAATATCTCCCCTGACATTTTGTCAGCGGTATGGATCCATGTGCTCTCCTTCATCGTCAACATCATCATCATCATGATCGATTACATATCACATCTTCCACAATAATAATCGTAAAAAACAGCCATTTTTCCGTTGATGCCACATGATTTGTCGACATGCGAGCTCTCCAGCGAGCATGCAAACCATGCCGGCATTGTGGTGTTCCCACCACTATCCAGCACCAGCTCATTAACTCAAAATCTCTCCAGAGAGTCCAGTCCAGTGTGACTTTTTTATTGGGCTATTCATAATATTTTAATAAGTTGATTGTCATAAACAAGTTCCTTTTTCCTACGCACGTACGTATTACATATTATATGATGTGGAGGAGGCTGTTTTCAGAGAGATTCCACGATGGTCATTGAATCACGTAGGTACCACCAGGATCCATCCACTTTTTGCCACGAGAGTGTTTTTGCTAGAATCTGACACTCGCCCTTCTTCATCTCTCTCTCCCTCTTATCATTTATCAAGAGTCCGATATCATTTCATCATTTTGCGAGGGAGCGAGCGAGCTTTATTGCAGCGTTATTAGCGAGACGGTTTTTTGGAAAAAAATCTGCTATTTGGAACAAAGAGAGGCTTGTTATTTTGCGGTAATAAATGATTTGATGTGACATGTGAGAGTTTTTTCTCTCCCAAGAGACCTGATATTTAGCTGTACCCTGTAATATTATAAGAAGAAGGCAATAGCCTGGTCGATGGTCGTGTCGATGTACCGAAAAATATGCTGTACTCTGTTCTTTTGTGTACCTACATAATTTAGCCTCGACTTTCCAGAAACAAATTTCGTGTTGGTGGTGGCGATGATGGTGGTAGTAACGCTGCTGCATGCTGCTGTTGTTGATGATGATGATCGAAATGCGGTGGTGACAAATTTTGTTTTTCTAATGAATGCCTGAACACGCCGTCTCGGCATGCTTTATCGTTCATTTTTAATCAGTCATCACACTGCGTATCCACGTTATCTTTGCCACCATCTTTCTCGGCGCGGTCCATCATCCATCGATCGATCATCGCCTTTCGCCACAGTTTGTGGAGTATAGAAAGGGGCGAGGATAAAAGATAGAAGCGTTTTTTATTATGGATTTATGATTTATGACTTTTCAACCCACATCTCTCGCACTTAAATCCGCAATTTTTCGTAATATAATAAAAACCAAGCATACACACTTAGCAGTTAATAAAAAAGTGGAATGAATAAAACAAAATTATTGTCACATAAAAATGTAAATTTATTTGAGTTGTGTAATAATTTTGTCTCCATTGAGCATTCATCATTCATAAGAGAATCTCTGTGTCATACACGAGCCACAAGTGGGAGTATGATCCTTATAGGATAAGATATCTCTAGAGGAAGAATATTTTAAAATATATTGTATTTTTACATGAAATTATGAATGATGCTAAGGTAAATGATGTAAAGTACATATGACGCTATGTAGTACTTTCGATGTTCGACAGCTGCTACAACTCTTTTCTTTGAATTTGCAGACGTAGTTTTAGGGGCTGTGAAATGTGCTATTATTATTACTGGGTTTTCCAGTGGCAGACTACTTAATAGCTTAAGGCCGAAAAGAGGTCAATCTCAGACTTCAAAAGGATTATTAAAAAACGGACAAGTTTATGTCGGCTTTTTTCCAACATAACTGATTTGGCTTTATAATATTGAATATGCTTCCGTATTTATTGCCCTAGAGCATCATATCGTCAACCTTGTTTGCTCTTGCTACGACATGGCTCATCATTAAAATGTCAGTTTTTTGTTCTAGAGACGACGACGACGACAGACATGCTGACGTTGGCAATAAAGATGTTGCTGATTTTGAGAAATAATATTAAAAAATGAAAAATTGCAAGCAGGCAGACCAGATCAGTTAGAATCAGTTTAGAAATGACGGCAGGTTGTTCAAAGTTTCATTCAATGCATTTCAAAGTTTAAAGTGTATAAAATTTAATGCGAATAAATAATTTGCAAAGCTTTGAATGAACAGTTAGCAGACAGGACAGATGTGCAATAATGCAATTAAAAATCGTGACACAACCAAAGCCATCACATGCTTATCTTGTTTAGAATCACTGCACTGTGCATGTGCACATAACATGCAAAAATGTATTAAAAAGAGTGTCGCCAGAAAATATTGCATTAGAAAATCAATGAAATAACAAAAACATAACAATTAACTGTGTATAAACATGCATCGTTTAAAATTGAACTAACCATAATGCGTTGCAGAGTATAATATGAAATCTGGATTCTGAATGCGGCATATGTTTTTTACTTCCTTCCATTTAATCAACCAAGAAAATAGCTTTACCAGCCTGCTTGCTGGGTTACTAGAAAACGGAAAACAACAACATGATTGAAAATTTTACCAAGAAATGCTTTCGATAAATGTGTGTATCTTTGTAAAAAGAGGCAAGTGAAAGAGTGAATCGAATACTGACTGCCGAGAATAAGACGAAAAACACATTAGTATATTATTATATTGATTTATTATGATAGGAGGGAATATTTGCAATATATGGCATGTAACGTTTATAGCACCTATTAGAGAACATATTTTATTACTGCGGCATAAACCTCTAATGAGAAATTAAGCAACTCAGCCATGGCTGAACATGAGATTTGAACAGACAACATAAAAAAGTGTCATAACAAGTTTACATTATATCCTTTATACTTCCCTATATACGAGTTGTGTACGTGACGGGTGAATATAGCATAGCGTTGTTTTTCTTCCTCATTTGCATAATGCTGTTTAGGAACAAGAGAATACGGAACCCGGCTTAATTTATTAAATACCAGACTATTGTTTATTAAATAATTAGGTCAATTATGAGAATCGCAGTGCATTAATGGAGCCCGTGTCTACCTACAAGCAGTGAAAAAAAGTAAATCCTCCAATTAAACTGAATTGATTATAAATTCAGTGTTGTCCACGTGCCTCCCTCTAATTAACATTATCATCATAGAGTTTGCGTTAGCATTTTATTTACCTAAATTCATCAAAATATTTTGAGTGCGCTATATAAATATTTCGACCTACAAACTCTCGGTGAAGGAGTCAGACTTTAGACTTATGGAAGTGAATTTTCTTCCTACACTATACGGAATCCTAACACTGTTACCGTGAGTATGAGGTCCAACTTCTACCGTTCTATCTATATAAGGAGATAATTTTTTCTCTCTTTTTTTTCTAAACAAAAATTTTAATTACCGAGAACTTTGGCAGTATAGCCCTCCCAAACTTATTGATATGATCCTTGTACGTACGTCATTCAATTCATCTCATCAATAAGTGCAGCAAAGTATAAGTGTTCTTCTGGCAGGCAGGCGGCAACGCCTAGCTCTAATGTGGCTGTTTGGCAATAATTTATCCGATAGAAAGCCATAAATATGTGCTCTAAACTCTTAACCTTTCTCCTTTTCTCTGCTCATTAAATTCTTTTCTCTCGAGATAGCAACTGATTTCTCTAATCTTTTTTACTGCCTCTACGTTCGCCACACACGCGTGCAAGTCATTTTCGTCGAAAACAAGGCACCCTGTGATCATATCAGGAAAATATGCCCATTATTCATTTCCATTGGTGGTTATGTAAGTGCATCAGCTCTATATATGTGATTATTGATTCTCTTTAATTCGCCTTTTTCGTCAACCAATTAACGCCGTCTTTTCTCAAGAATTTTATGGCGATAAATTTTTGAAATGGCGATAGCTTTCCTGGCACCTATAAAAATAATAAAAATCATAATGTTAAATATAATGATTTCGTCCGAAGTTCGACGAATTATATCTCAGCGCATTTTTTTCTGGTTGGCACTAGCTTTGATTATTGGTGCCACGAGATGATTTCATATAGTCTTCTTGTCCATGTCACGGGCCACGACGAAGGGTCAAGCTAGAACCTGTTCCATGTATATAGGCACCTATATACATATGCAATAATGTGTTGTGCTAAAACGTAAATGTGTTACTGCACTGACCACTAAAGCGTTAAAATAATGGCATATAAAAAGCATATAGTGTCAATAGTCAATGTTAATGTTCAGTTATGTGTAGCTTGTTTATTGGGGGGAGGTCAAACTACTATGAAAACAAAACTGTAAACTATAAATAGGTTGTGCTCTCGCATCAATCTAGCAGGACAATTTTTTCATTAATATGTCAGAAAGAAAGATACCATTTAGCAGTAAACGTCTTATGCAGTAATAATCTAGCATAAAAAATTGTAGCGTTTTGATTTGGATCTGAGTTACTGTTTTTTCTCATGTCATGGGAAATTTCAAGTTTTGCTTGCCTTGGCTTTTAGACTTGATAATATTAAATGTTTTGCTGTGTATTTTTTCTTGTTAATGAAATTATTCCACAAATACACATATACATGTTATTGTTATCTTAAACTTAGTATCTACTAGATAGACAGAGAGCAAAAGGGAAATACTCACCACCAGAGAGAGAAAAAGTATCTATTTTGACAGTAAGGTTTCGGGACGAAGCTCAAGTGCATTTTTCTACGTTATTTTTGCTACTTTTCCATGAAAAACATTTTTTGACAAAAAAACTTATTGCGTTAGTTCCATCAATTTTATCAAATTGTCACGCGTACGCACATGTAGCATGTCCTTCAAGTCAATTATGACACGACACACAAGTTTCTTATGCAAATGCCTGCTCATGAGATGATTCCCGTCATGAGCACCCTAAAATAAATCAAGTCATGTGAAACGCAGTGTACGTAAATTTGATTAGATGCCCTCCACAGAGCATACGTAAACCTTTTCAAGGAGTTCCAGATTCCAGATATGATACATTTTGTCAAGAAGATGCTGTTTTCCAAAAATATCGAAATGATGCAATTCCTAAGCTCACAGCTCACTGCACAATAGATTACAATGTACTCTCTACAAACCCACCCAACCCAATTAGGAGAAAATTATTAGCTGTATGGCCAATAAAACAAATTGGTTTACAACAACAGTGCTATATAGAGCAATGGTTTCACTTCACACTCACACAATGTCTAATAATAGCAAAGGACGAGAACAACAAGACTTCAAGAATTTCATAGTCTCCATTATATTGCTCCGTAAGAATTTTGTTTTCTGTTTTTGTTAGAATTCTCTGCTGAAATGAGACGATATGAATTATTAAATAGAAATGACAAAATGTATGTAACATATACCTATATGACTTATAGTATACGTGTACCATATTATTGTGAACCTGAACAAGTCAAAACACTTTTTGCAACTACGAATAAGCAAAATCAGCAAAATAAAGGGTGATACTAAAAAACAAGGTGGTATTACAGCATAATATTATAGCGCAGTTATAGTTAGCAGCAAAATGCAAATATATGTACTTGCAAGAAGAGTGCATCATCAATACTTCTCATCTTACATCACAATCACACATCTCTCAAATTCTCTCCCACTGCGACATTCTTTTCTCTTACTACATTGTATGCAAAAGTGACGTAAATGTATAACCGCATAGGTATAGGTACTTGCATTCGTCAATTCATAATTGTGAATTGACACTGACGGCAAACACTTTTGAAGATAAATGAGACGATGGCACTTTTTGATAAACTTGTTCGGAGAAAAAATGCGCCTTTTGGTAGGCAGTTTGTTGTCCTCGTCGAACGGAACATAGCAGATTACATGGAAGGGAGAGGAAACAAGAGAAAAGTGAGAAGAATCAAAACAAGAAATTGATGAGGTGTGTGAAAAACCGCATTTCTTTGTCTATTCAATAATATTTGGTGTTATTGACATGAGATGCGATGATGAAATTTTTTAGCACTGGCTGTGTTGCTGCATGCAGCTTTGCTGTTGTGACTAGCTCTACTAAATGAAAACATAAACTACTTCATGTTTTAAATAAATTACACAGATGCCCATTCACCGCTTCAGGCTTCTTTTTCCAACGATGAAGCGATAATCCTTGAAAGATAAGTTCCCACGATGAACTTTGTATTTGAAGATCAAAAGGCATGCTCGGTCCACATGATCGGTCAAAAACAATAATAAAAAAATAAACATGAGCTGTAATAGTAAATAAATAAATATTTAATTAGCTTGTATCCACATGCTCACATTAAAATTTTAGGCATCCTTCCTTGCTTTTCAAAAAAAAATGTGGAATTTAATCAAAATCACTTCGCAGTAGCAGCATTAGCAGCAACAAGGATATATAATATATTATTATTATATTTATAATCAAAATTCATTTTCCTGTGAACTGTGTGGTCAATTGGTCAGCTATAACAAAAAACATTCAAATTGGTCAAATCAAGTCCATAATGTGACGAGGAGTGACCGATCGACCACGTTTAAATGTATAATTAATCGCTATCAATTTTTTCTTCATTGACTCCACGGAGCATGATTTGAACTCGAGAGAGAAAAAAATGTCAAAGCCAAGTCCAGAGTTGGTCGGTCGCCTGCCGTTAGTCATCTAAACGGCGTCTCGTTTATCACCACCGTTCTGTTTCTAAACACAAAGTATTTTTGTGTTTATTTCATGGTTTGCATGTAAAGTAACACGTAAAAAACCTCAACCTGGATGGAAATAAATGCGCAATAATTCATTTCATGGTAGCATGTAACCGTTGGAAGTTGGAAGACCATGGTCAATCATGCTGGCGTCCGATTTCTCGTTCACTTGTAAAGCGTGGTCTGCTGGCCAGTGGTCACCCATGCATGCATGTCAATTATGTCAAGCATGATGGCGAATGCTGGGGAAGTTTAGAGAGCATGAAAGACAGTTAAGTTAATTATCCTAGTCCAGTGGAATGGAATGGAATCCAATATCCCCACACACATCGCTATTCCATGCATACTAATTTTTTAATGAATAAATTTTATACAGCGATTAGTCATGGATTAATTAAGACTAGGGATCTCTTGGTAGCAATTGACCTTTGAGATTTGCATATATTCATACAAGCAGACCCCGTGCCGTCCAGTCCACTACTATATTATAGTCTCAGCTTCCACTAGAATCCAGATCAGTTTCTCAGTTGAGATCAAAGCCAAATCAAGAATCGCTCTCTCTCTCTCTCCGGTGGAAAACATTTCTCGGAAAGATCTTCCATATTCTCTTGTGTAATTTAATATTATTGCAAATTACACATTTTTCTATAATCTTTCTTAAGGAAAGCTCGTGTTTTGTTGTGTAAACAAAATCGTTTACTAGGAAAAATAAGCGACAGTTTTTTATCTTTACATTGTTAACTACGAAATATATTACCATAAACTTTGTCCATATGTCGGCGTTTGCGCAAATCACCAAAAATAATTTTAATCATCATCGCAGTACAAATAGCAGTAGTGAGTTATTTCCCGTGCTAAAAAGTGATCCTTATCTTGTTGATAATCTTCATCCTCACCATCACACATTGTATTGCCCACAGATGGAATTCCGACTTGTGACTGTGGTGTTGATGACGATAGTGACGGTGAGCACGTTACTGGCCCTGTGCGTATCGGAGACTGAGGCAAGACCGTCCAGGTCGACGGCGGTGGGCCTTCCAGACGGATGGAGTGAGTACTATAGAATATTGCAAGGAGTTGATGAGCGCCGCAGATCTGTGGTCGTTAACGAATGTGAAACCTCGGTAAGCAAAATGAAAATGAATCCGTTTTTTAACAATTTGTTAGCATTATTATGTTCATTATAGTGTTGGGCTACAATTTCCAGGAGAAAATTGGGATAGTCTTTCTAGCAATTATTTTAACATTTTTTTCTGTTGTCTCTGTGTAGCCTGAAGTTCGTGGACTGTGTCAGCGATGCGCGAAAGCAACCAAGTCTAAAATGGCCTACCCTCTTTGTTGTGAGCACAGGCTGGAGTCGAGGAGGTTTTGTATCAACTTTCTCAACTTTGGATTGACAAATCGAAACGACTTGATTAACTCATAATTACTCTACGCTACCAACAACAATTTGTTTTTTAACAAGCACAAAAAGCAAAAAAGTAATTATCTATAGTATATATACATGTATAGACCATTAAGTTGTTATATTTTGTCCCACCTAATACAACTATACAACAAACAACAACAACCAATTTTTCAACTCCTGCCACATTGTTTATTAAGTTTACAACACATACCAACACCAAATAGCCAAATTCTACAAAGCAGCTATGAAAAAATCTCCTCCGTAGTCTGCCTACTCCGTGATTTCCGACTACCGACCATATACATACGTCAGTCTCCAGTCTCTCCACCCAGCCAGTTTTAGACCAGTTTTAATTATTCAACCATTTATCACCTCACTATCAACACTATCATCATCGTCACTATATCCAGTGGAAAACGTGACTATAGGCTGACAATGACCCAAAAATGCCATGAAAAAACGAAGGGACAACAGCAACAACTGAGAAGCGACAACTTTTTTGTTGTCAAAAGTCATGACGCACAAAACACAAAGGAATTTTATTCTGCGATGGTCCTTCATGAAAATGCAGCAGTAGCAAGAGCTCAAGTGAACATGAAGCCAAGTTTTGTCCAGGATATATTTTATGTATCAATTAGCCAGCGTCGTGTCCAGTTCATTCACATGGAAGCTTTCTCCAAGAAACAAAGCAAGCAAGCCAGCCTGTCATACCCAAGAAATCTCATCTCATCATTTATGAATCTGCTTTGCTCCCCTCCACTCCACCACCATCAAACACCTCCACCACCACCTAACTAAACAATCTCACTCGACAAACACATCCGAGAGAAAAAAAAGTATGCCTTTCATTCTTTGGGGCAAAATGGGACATGCTTCTGTTTCCCCATCCATTCTTCATCTTTTGACGACACACGGCCTTGGCTACAAATTCAACAACAGATCATTTCACTTGAGAGTTTCATCCATTACTAAAATGGCGAATTATTATCAAGAAAGCATATGACACAATGTTTTGACACATTTCAAAAAATATTGTATACTATTGAGGATAGAATCATGAAGGGGAAAGATAGGAGAAAGTCCATGAAAATGAAAACGTAACAACATTATATTTTATTGTTATTATTGCGTACAGTAGAAGATAGCAGTGGTCATCGTTCCGTTCGTTTATACATGGTGTGTGGGCGTCATCAATCTTTAATAATGGATCTCTGATTATGATAACGAGTACTTGTTAAATTACTTCCCTAAGATAACAACTAGTTTAAATACTGTTACGTATCATGTAAAAATTGTATATCAGAAGAATCTATTATTATACAGTTTTCTTACCGTTTTAAAGTACCGTCAAGTAAAAAGCTAAAGATAATAATAATAGGTATGATATTTTAAAAAATCTTGTGAAACGTGACAAACATGCTTGAAGAATCGGGTGATAGGGAGGAAGAAAGGAAGGCGAAGAGAAAGTCCAAAAGTACTATAAGAATAATGTTAAATAGTTATATAGGCTGATGCAAATGGTTTTTGGTTCATTATTTACTACTACACTGCATGTTTAAGAGTAGTTAAGTTATTACTATTTTTTTCTCATTAATTAAACAGTACAGACATAATTACGTTTATGACAGATTGACAACTGCACAAAGATTTATGGTGATTTTCTGACGGACAACAAAATTCAATGAAATTATCTACTTTATTGAGATAGTCCTCATTGATTTCAATCTACTAAATTTAAGCAATCTAACGATAAAAATGAGTGGGATGATGAGTGGTAACAGTAAATACACGATTTTCTTTCTCGTTAAAAATGTTATAATTAGAATTAGCTGGTACAGAATGCGTAAAAAAGTTGAGTAGGTATGATAGATTGTAGTGTAGGAGGAAGAAGAGTCACACTGATACATTCCATGCTATGTACTTTTTAACACAGAGACAGGAAAATTATGCCTAATTTTACTTACTTCGCATTCTCATCTTCCTCCTCTGATAACAGATAAGATTACTGTTGACATTTTCATGACTAGTGACCTACATTCCCTCCTTAGGCTCCTGAGCAAACATGCTTTTGTAAACAATCAACATGTTTGTCTTAATGGATTTTAGGAAGCTACATACATATATGCTTATAGCATAGCTATAGCCATATAAGAATTGATGCTATTACTTTAATACGTATTATTATATAGGAAAAAACTTTTAATTTTCATTTAAGGATGAGTTCGATACAAATATGTGAACGGAGAAAGTCTTTCGTTACATACATCACTGTTTTTTTCAGGGAAATGACTTTTCTCTAGACACGCGACCGAGCGGCTCTACAAAAAATCTTGTTTCATTCAAAAAACTCTAGGAATTGGCCAGACTAAAAAAATCTGTAGATGTCATGAATTATAATCAAACTTATAGATTAGCAAATCAGTCAAATCAGTAGACATAATAAAGATGTACACACACAAGTAAGTTTAATAACAGTTCTAAATGTCTTTAAGTTTAGGTAGTCGACTTGTGTATATATTGACTAGTATGTATAAAGTTTTTAGTAAAGTGATTACGGAGACGGTGATGGTAGAATGTGATTTGACGACGGGACGGACCGATAATTTAATGACGATATAGCTTGTACAAGACACGTAACGACATAACACATTAAGCTATGAAATTATATATGATAAGTCGATGGTGTAACCATCTCTCACGTTCTCAAAGAATGACTTTCTGAGTTTTTCTCTCTCTCTCTCTTTTAATTTTTTTTCTCTTCAAAACTGTAGACTGAATCTTCTGGAATGTGGAAGATTATAATAATGATATGTATAGGTAAATAGGTAATACACGGGTTGAAAGTATATCATCAAAATTAAAAGTCTCGATTTGAATTGCCGCCCGAAATTCCCATGCTTTTTTCCCATTTACATTCTCACTTCGCCCCACATCCCATATATTCAAGTAGCGAAAATCGAGACTTTTAATTTTGATGATACACTTTCAGGCCCTGTATGTATGTAAGTTAATTATAATATTTTTAACTTTTATTAACGTGGCCTGAGTGACACGTTCTTCGTCATCCGTTTTTTTATTTCATGTCATGATGATGGTGATAAAGTGGTAAGCAGTTACGTACGTACGAACGAACGTTAGTTAGTTGGCACGTATCATCTCTAAGAAGAAGCTTGAGTCAATTTTAATGTTTGGTGGGTTAAAAGATGAATTAAGTAGGTAACTGACAACAAACAAAATTTTAATTAATGACTTTGTATTATCTTATCCACACAGAAATAATTAGCCTTATATAAGGCCAGAAAAAAACTTTTTATCTGTTTACCATATTTAACGAAAATCACCATCGGACTAAATTAAGCGAATTGACCACTAGACAGAAAAGAACTGCAAAAAATTAATTGAACTCTATACAAACTTAACCGGACAACAAAACAACAAAAAATACTTAATTGGGTTATTACTGATAATGGTAAAAAATAGATGCTTAGACTATAGTGTGGGGATGAATTAATGAAAGAAAAAAGGAAAAAACAGGTAGAAGAAATAAATGATGAGGCTAATTTAAAGGTATTTTCAATTAAAAGGCAAAGGATAATGTGAGGAGACGGAGTGGAGATAGAAAGAAAGATGAGTCTTGTCAAGTCACCTTTTTTGCGGAGTGAATGCTGTGGGGATATGTGTATTGTGTATCAAATGCAACTGCAGAGTATTATTAACTGTTTCAATAAGTCTCTCCTTTTAAACACTCTCTCTAAAAAAGTAATCCCAATTACCTAAATATGAGTTTATAATAATAGTTAAATGATATTAGCACCACGTGTAGACTATTTAGATAGCAGCAATTTGTTTTTTGTTTTCCATTTGGGAAATCCATCCTCTTCCAAAGAAAAATCAAAAAATATTGTATGTAATTTTTACTTTTACCTCATAATATGAATTTGTATTTATTTCCTGTAAATAATTATTAATTATTATGATGATGTTGATGATATACTTTTTTAGATGTAAGAAAGAGAGCCATCTTAATAATACTGTTTTTTGTTTAATTATTATTATTACCGCTTAGGTTTTTTTCATGTAAGAGTTTTAATGAAGCTTTATTTTTTGCGTATTGTTTTGTTTTTTATATGTGTTTATAATGAAATAATATACCACAACAAGTTATATATATATAAATAATCAAAATATCTTTCATTTTTTCGTTTGAAAGCAACAAAGTTATTGATTTCATCGCAAACAACAAAAATAATTTTCTTTTTGCGTCTAAAAAATAATTCCAATTGATTTTTTTTTCATTGGCATTGAATAAAAATGAATAATAAAAAAATCTCCAAGTTAAGTTGGACAAATACATTTATACATACATCTGCTCCTCAATAATGTGTTGTTGACATGATCCGCAGTTAATCTGCGCTAATCACTTAACTCTTGATTGATTTATGCTCACATGCGCTTACCATTCTATTGACAGGCGAAACATGCAGAAAAAACCAACGCTGTATCGGACATACATTCATTGCATACACACATCAACCATTAAAATCATCCATAGCCAATTCACAGTTTTGTTTTGTTATAAATTCATTTTTTAATCATCTTTTTGACATTTTTTTGCATACATATAACAAGCATGTTGTGCAATTGTGGTGAACAAACGAGAAAAAAGGCAAGCAGCATTAATAAAGTTTTAATAGTTTCTGTTACTTATACTCCATACCATAATATAATAATAAAGTATTATACAACTTTTTTAGTCCCTAATAATAATTAACAACCACTGAATTATCTCAATTTATTAATTAATAATAAATAATTACAGTAGAGAGATACAAAAAACCATCCTTCTTCATCCTCCTACATATTGGTTTCTCATTATCATCATCACCCAAAACTTTCATTCAACTAACAACGAAAAAAATAATATTAACAATATTTTTTTATTAGCAGTATTTATCACGTCATGTCAAACTGCCACGATATTTGATTGAAGATGTTTTACATCTCAAAGTCTTACGTTACCCCATAGAGCCGTGTTATCAAAAATTCATTTAGTAAAATTGTAAAGAGGAAAAAAAAGTACTGAATTAAAACTGCTCTGCTGAATTTTTATGACTGGCTTGTTGGCTGTGTATATAAACTGAGCTTTAAGTAATCCGCGCTGCTCTTCTATCAATCCCATCTCTACTTTAATGCTCTGTTGGGTCTAGCTCTCCTAACCTATCTATCTAATCTCTAATTAAATCTTGACATCTTTACACGAGTGGAGCAGAAAAATAGTATAAGGTTAAGGTTGAAGTGTGAGCGGTGATCAAGATGATTCGTATCATCATCATATCGTGTCAGAAAGAGAGACAGAGGGAGGAAAAAATTGAGAGAAAGTTAAATGAACATTATGTAGTTATTACATTGTAAATGCACTTTCGCATCGATTAAATAATAATATTATTATTATTGTTACATTATCATTTAGTAGAGAGGTAACGTATTTCGTATCATTAAACACTGGCTTCTCAATTCACCGGAAATTGAAACATTTAGGCTAAATATTATCTTTAGCACGAGAACAACAGACAATTACATTATTATTTTATGCTCACCAAGATATTCAAAACCAACTTATGTATACACATACATATACAATATTATCTTCTAATCACTATCAAATTTTCAAGATAATCAATCTCAATCTCTCTTTTTGCATTTTAACGATTCTCACAGAGTAAATATCAATACGTTAATTACCTTAGTCAAGTACCATTATGTGTGCAGAAATGTGAATGCATTATTTCTGTAGTCTTAATTATTTTATTTTGTTATTATTACCTTTGTTGTTATTCAATTTGTTCCTTAAATTAACTTTTTTATACACTAGCTATTCAGTTTGTTGTTACAAAAAGGTAAAAAGGGTTATTACGCAAGTATACGATCTAGATTACTCTTCTCATGGTATAATTTCATTTAATTGCTGGTATAGTTAAGTTTGGTAAGTAGTAGTAAACCTGCCTGTGCTCCAGTATCGTTGATCAGAAATAATGCTGTTTAATTTTTTTATACATTTTTACATCACGACAGATATACAAACTCCTGTTGTATTACATCAAAATATTTACCGAGAAAGGCGTCATCACATCTTTACAATTACGAATTATGCAGTTTTACGATTTTTTAAAATTCAATTATTTCACAGTCGACCATGGGCTTATTTGTCAATATTATTTTATGTTGACAAACGTAATCAATGATAATATCCTATTAATTTAGCTAGCAGATAATCATTTTAAACATGGTGCTAGTTCTAATCCGCCTTTCTTGGCTTGCGTCGACGAGCTGGCTGAAGTGGACTACTTTCTTCATTGGCATCATCTGATTTTCCACCCTTCTTGTTGGAATTCTTTTCGTCTTCCTCCTCCTCCTCTTCTTGCTGGGATTCAGCGTCGGAGTCTAATTGAGATTTATCGTCCTGAATTTCTTCGGTTAATTCGTCATCAGACTATAAAACAAAGAGAAAATGACAAATGTTGAGATAGCTTTCAAACTAAATTAAAGATAATAGTAGAGATACCTTCCGGACTCTTACATCTTTCTTCTTTGAAGCTTGTGGAGATGATCCTGAGGGTCCAGGTTCAGGCCGTCTGATTTGGGATGACGGAGGATAAACAAAGTCGATAATGCATACCAAAATCTAAAAAGAAAGTATGCAAATTCAACTAAACTGTACCAATGTTACTGATGCAAATACTGTCTACCTTATTAATCAGTACTGATTGATAAGGTAGACATTCCAAGAAGACACTTACCAAACCCAAAATCAAGCCTAATAGAATAGTGGCCAAGCCGAAGATGACGTAAGCAGCCCACGCTGGGATGCCATACTGCTCAAGCATTACATTCATTAAATTCTGAAATATCAAAACACATTCTCATTAAAGACAATCTCTTTGCTTTGTTGACAGCACCTAAGAGTCATAATGACCAGAATAACGGCTCGACGACTGTAAAGGTTAATTTCATAATTTCATATTTATTTTACCCGAATGCTCATTGAAATCTTATAGAATTGGGAGATAAGACTCATTTGAATTGACGAAGGCGATTGCCAAGATGATAATGGCTCAACGGATTCCCATTTCTTCTCCTCCACATACGAGAGGAAATCCTCTTTGGTGCGAGGTCCCTTGTATTGTCGAAATACACCTTCCTTCACATGAAAAATTGTTGGCAGTGCTGAAAATACAGATACATTCATTTTTAACAACATTTAGTTTGCTAACTAAAAATAGCCTCTTAAATACTGAATACAAGTGACATCATACCGGTGATCATGAAACGACCACTGAGACCAGGGCTGCTAGTGATATCCACTTGCCCAACTTGTATTCCTAGATCCCTACTCCACGTCGCAAAATCTTCCCATATTGGCTGAAGACTTCGACAGGCTGGACACCATGGGGCAAAACTAAAAACAACAAAAACAATAATGCACCCACCATTGGAACTCATATAAACCCACCTCAAACACTAAACACCATAAATGATAAAGTACTAATTAGATTAAATCACTGCTTACAATTCCACCATCCACTCCCCTTCCAGTATCTGCCCCCAGTTATCATCATTAACTTGTACTAAACTGGCATCTTTCGCAACGGCCGAAGCAGTATGACCTACGTGAACTAAGCACACGAGTACAACCGCAGACACCACTGCCGCCGTGGCAATCATAGTCCTTCCATTAGCACTAGCCATGACTTTACTAAAAAAATCTTAATCACTCCTCCCTCGTCTTTCCACAATTTGCGTGTCCCACGGTGACTCTATTAACTCAGCAGTTAATTAGTTAGGTATGGTATGGACTACCCCGACCCAACCAATCCTTCTTTTCCAGCAAATGACCCCAGACTCCAGTCGTCGTCAACTCTCAGAACACAATGGTATCGACAGTTACTCAACTGACACATCAATTAAATTATCTCCCCACTTTTCTTGTACGAATTGTCACCAGTTAATTTATTCGTCAGATTAAACTCCAATTAATAATGATTCTTTTGTGTTTACTAAAAAACGACGGGAACAACGCAGCAAAAAAACAACATTCATCAACACTTTTTTATTGTTTGTCTCTCTCTCACTGCTCGCCTTATAGCAGCAGCAGTGAAGGGCTACCCGGTTCATAATTCGTACGTCATTTTTTCGCTCGATGGCTCCCCAGAGATGCGTGCATTCAGGTCTGGACAGGATGCTTTGTTGTCCGTCCGTAAAGCGTAACGTGAAGTCAGAAAATACACGTCATTTCCCTTTCACGCCATCCAACCGTAAAATCTTTATTGCATTTCATGCAACGGTTTAAAATGTAATCATGGCTTATCAGTGTTATCACTTTCATTGCATCTTATCACGGTACTAAAATGTAGTATGCTGAAAAATTAACTGAAAAATTATATATGCCATGCCATAAGTGAATGATTTGAAATCTTCAATGTTTCGTTCGATAACAAACAAGATGGGTTTGCTTTTATTTTTTTAAACACTTTTTAAAACATTTTTTGTGATGATATAACAATTTATTTTTTAACTGTATTTATTAAGATCATGTTTTTTGTAATATTTAAATAATTTTTTAGTACTATTTATATCATTTTTTAGTTTAGTATGTATTTCTTTTTCTAAGCGCTTTTTCATCTTGATGATGGACAGTAGTAGTAGTAGTCGTCGTGTCGTAGTAGTTTTGGACAGTAATTTATAGTAATTTTTGTAATTAAACATTAAACACAAAAGGTTGAATTAGGCGGGGAGTTTTATGTCATGATAATACAGGTAGAATGTATAATTAATAATAATTTGGGTAGTTTTTTTCTTTTCCTACCCTTTCTACATGAATTATGCAACATTTAATGCTTAATTAAAACTGAACAAGTAAAAATATGTACTATTCGTTTCATTCATCATCTCACCAGTTTTTAAAATAATCATTGTTAGCAAGTACAAATAGCAGATAAGTAAGTACTTCTAAATAACAATAAAAGTTGGAGTACTGTGGTTATTAAATGCACCTTTTGATCCAGTTGCTCGAAAAGTAAAATCTTGTATAACATAACTCAATAAAACTTTAAAATAGCTTGACTTGAAATAGTTAAATGCGTCATGAAATGCTCGTGTGCATACATGGGAGCTTCTAAAAGTTAGTGTAGTGATGAGGTATCTCATTCCTGCAGTAATTATCATTTGTTAAATGTTATACCATACCGATTATTGCGAGATACTTGCGAACAGCAAAGTCAAGAAACTACATTAAATACTTTATAATAATTCGTTGAGGTAAAAAATATAGCGGTTGACATCGTACCATATTTTTGAAGGTCGGCGCAAGAAGTAACGGAGTGTATTTTGCTAACAACATTGTCGAATTTTCTAGCACATACTTAATCTATTTTAACCGTATGAATATTGAATATAATATCGGATATATCTGATAGAATTGATATTTTTAAGTGAGTTTGGTGTTAGCTCTATCTAATATTCTCGTTTGAATAAAAATAGCTATATTAAGCGACAAGTTCTTTATGGATCACCTCGCCTCCAACACAACTGCGTCGATATTGCACTGAGTTCCAGGAGCCAATGTGTAAAGTAAATTGCACGTGTCACCATAATTCTATTAATTTCTTGATGTGATCCTCGTCGTGACTCTGCAGATCCAGGCCGTCCTGACACATAACTGCAAAATATAGATAATTGAAATATGAGCAGAAGTTATCATAAATTCTTTCTATAAACCAAAGAAATGCATATTTATTTTTTACCGATTGCTCATTGGCGTAGAATCACTAGGATTCTGTTCACTACTATTATTCGTAATCGCCGATGATGATGACGACGACGATCCAGGTACAGACTTCCGTTGGAAAACGGTACTAACCGCAGCAAGGAATGAATTGCTGCTGCTATTTATTTTGCTGCGCAAATTTTCAGTGAAATTGTCACCAAAGGGCGAATGGAACGATCCACTACCAGTGAGTGCCTGATGCAAACTGGTGACAATTCCATTTTCCTCCTCCAAACGCGCCTGCTCCCTGCCTAGTTGCCCCCACACCTCCGTAATCAACTGCTGCTGACTCCTTATGCTTTTATCAAACTCCAACCTGACTCGGTTCAATATTAACAGAAAGGATCTGAAGGACGGCTGAAGAGTCAAGTTGTGATCCAGAAACAATGCACTTATCAACGGGATTCGACTCGCAGCAAGAGTGCTGATTATCTCCGTCACCATCAAAATCACATCCGGTTCCAGCTTCGTAAAGTTTGTCAAGTGATTGAAAAGGCAGTCGACGAGCGGCCCAAAGCTGGCAACGCTATCCGGCATGACGCCACTCTCCATGCTGGAGTAACCATCACTTTGATCGTTCACAGAAGTATCATTAAATCGCTTGTTGGCACTGATATTACTATTACCATTGTTCAAATTCAACCCATTACTCCCACTTGGCACTCCATGCACCTCAGAGTCAAATGACGTTTCCGACATTCCAATCCCTATACTATTCATTTCCTCCGTGTTTACTCCTCCCTGCAAGGACACAGTTGTAAAACGGTCTTCAGCCAGAGGATCCACAATGGGTGGAGGTTCTTCGGTTGTTTCATTGCCACCTCTACTACTCCCACTCTCCTCTCCCTCATTTTCATTTTGATGATGGCGCAGTTGAGGAGGCGATAAATTTTCCTTTGCTGATGATGACGCACTAGTAATACTATGTTTTCGAAGATTAACTAAACTTTTGGGTGGACTTGAGCTCTCCAATCTATCAGTCCCGTCGTATCTATACCTCCAAGTGGGAAATACTGCGTTGACGCTGCTGCTGCTATTATTTGTACTTTCTTGTGCTTCCTCCTTCGGATCTACTAACGAACACGATGTGGCGGCTGAGGCGGTGCTGATATTTTGTGTCAGTGTGACGGTTGTGACGTCTGGTGGCTGTTCCTCACTTGATGGATGACTAATTCCATCAATGGCTCGCCATCGGATCAGTTCACCGTTCAAGTACTGATGAAAATTACTGCTAACCGCTTCAACAGTCAGTACGTCTGTTACGGAGGTGGGTAACAGAGATACGAAACGGAGCGTCGCTTCCTGGAAATCGACGTCAGGTAGGCGGTGATATCGCTGCGCCACCATTAAGTGGTTTTGTGGCATTAAATGACGAAGTATCATTTCGTACCACAGGTCCTCACAATAAAATTCGAGAAGAACGTTGAGAAGACTAAGTGTGGCAACAGTCACCTGGAAAGGGAGAATAAACCGTCAGAAACCGTCAGTAAGTACAAAAGTTAACTCATACAAGGTAATCGTGGAATTCATTGACTTACCGCTGTACTTGGATGATTCATGCGATGAAGTAGCGTCGTCAGTAGCTGGTTCAAAACGAACGTTATCAAACTCTGGATAAGCAGCGGATGCGTTATACTTTCACAGACGATTTGCAAGTAACTTGTGACTACTGCAATTTCTTCGTGTACACTCTGCAAAGGTCAGAATTTCAAATTACAAATTAGCACCTTCAAAATACAAGCAAAAATACCTGGTGCACATTACACACAGCACTGTGACAGCTTTTTACAGTGCTTTTTAGAAAAGTAAGCATGATGTTAAAAAAGGCTTTTCAATAAGCTATTATTATAACTTTTTGTCTACAAACGACAACAATCTCAGATTCAAAGAGGCTTAATTTAGCACAAAATACGTAATGTAATAATAATAATAGTAATATTCAGTGAAAAGTTATTTTAGAAAACGACAGATTTAAGCCAGTTAGGAAAATAAAGTACCAATAATAATTTATTGTTTTTGTGTTTGTGCAAAGTGCGCACCGACAAAAGAGTAATATAAATAGTAATAAAGAGAAAGCTGGTACACCAGTACAATTAGTTAACAGAAAAACATGGTTAGAGTGATGGAACAGAGTAGTGAGTTATTCGTCTTTTTAAAAATAAATGATACTAACCCTGACGTAATCTTTTTGGTCTTCACGAGCGTGCAAACTACGGCTCCCTTCATCCTACGATTTCCCCCGAAAAATACACAATAATAGAGAAAAATCAAGTAACGGTAACACAAATTTAAAAACAACGACAACAACAAAAAAGAACATTAAAACAAATCAAAACTATTCCCCCAATACAAAATGATAATAATAAAAAGGATTCAAACAATATATTTTTTTCATCGCCACATCCGCAATCTAATAATAATAATAATCCCCGAATCATAATAGTCATAACACACGATCAATTATACTAATTATCCATTCTTGCAGAAGATTCATCTAGATAAAAAATTTGTAATTTTAAAAGGAACATATCTGTAACATTAGTTTTGAGTTAAGTAAATACGTACTGAAAAGTTTCAAACTCTATTTCTATTAATATTTTGTGAAAATTTGATATTTTTGAATGAAACAATTTGACGGGATGAAGGAAAACTGGGCTAAATTTTACATACATTCCAAAGCAAAACACGTTTTACTTTTGTTGGAGGAATTTATTGGAATAGCCCGAAAAATTATGGGAAGCCAGTTACACTGTTTAAATTTGAGTTCCATTACCTGTGTGAGTGCGGGTAAGATCACAGCATATAGAAAATTTTTGGAGAAACAATCAGCGATTGTTGCCTTTAACGGTTCAGTCGCAGCACGAACGACGGAGTCGACAAAATGTAGCTGCTCGATGAAAGGCTGCAGTTGTTCGCTGGAAGCGGGGCTAAACGTTGGCAGCTGAGCGAAACAGGCGGATAGGCCGCTTATAGTCATATTCTGTATTTAAAAAAGTTAAATGTTAGGTACTAATTCTTCATAGGTTGATTATTTTGTAAATTAATATTTTGCTCTGAAACGTACAGTAACTCCAAGACGCGCTTCCGCTGAGATACTGCTTTCAAGCTCGGGATACTTTGAGGCAAGTTGAATAAGAAGTACGAAAGATTTGCGGGCTGCTTCACTGATTTTAGAGTCTACACTAATGCACAGTTCGAGAAGGAGGGTCGACAAGGAGCACGCTCCGTCCCATGTTCCCCTCGAGGGATCACGTAATAAGGATAAAGGTCCTGTATGGTGGTCATTATTTGTTGAATTGCTAGGAACGCTGCTGCTATCGTCGTCGTTTTCCGATATAAAGTAACCTAAAAGTTGTCCGTCTTCTGATGCAAGTTCCAAAAGAGATTGTAGTGCGTGCACCAGTTTCAAGTCATCTTTATCACATCTTTGAGCGCCTAAATATATACATTCGATAATTTAACATTTTAAGCTTCGTCCTATCATATAGACGATGGCATTCGTTAAATTTAACTATTCATATGTATCCTTACCTAAGTCATGAAGCCATTTTATGGCATTGTCTGAGCACCGGTTTCTCATCCAAAACTCCTTACATCTCAGCCACGAGGCTGCGTCATCTCGAGAATGTCTAAGAAGCGATATCATTTGGTTGAAGTGCGATATCACCGTAATAGCTCCTTCCGGGTCCTGTGGAAAAGATTTATGACGATTTATTTGACATGCATCTTCAACCGACAAAATGTAACATATTGTAAACTATTATTATTGTTGAAGGTCATCATACTTCAAGTACCTGCGACTTGAGAATGACATCCCGAGCCTGCTTCCAATGATTTTCCAACGCCAGTGATGTAACTCCGGGGTCTGGCTTTCTCATCTCCCTCACCGAATTTCCGCTGCCACTTTTCAACCAACTCAGATTCATGATCGCAGGAAGGCGAAGGCTCTTTCAACGACTAGCCTTTACTTTTCCTTCCTTCCAATAACTTCTGCTATACACCTGAAAACCCGATTAAATTTGTCACGTCATGTCACACAACTTTTTTATCTCATCATCAATTCAACTGACCACATTTAAAAAATAACATTCAATATTAGTACAATCTCACCTAGAACGATGATCAGTGTCCCACCGACGCAAAAATATTCCACCCATACAGTTCGTCCAAAACTTGGCAAATAGCATTATTTCTTCTTCGTATTCCACAACAACTCCGCCGCCAACACATTGCCTCTTCAGAATATTTATCGTTATAATCTACTTTAACAGTATGAATACTGTTCACATATAGTATCCATCCACCTCCTCTCCAAAAACATGGGTGGTTTTGGTTGTTAAACTGGATTGATGCTGTAAACCTGAAAAAAAAATCCATAAGAATCCATTTAAATTTGATAAAGCGTAAAATCCTTTGCCTGCAACAAACTCCTCATACGCAAAAAAAACGCAAAGAACCTCGTGAGGATGCATTAATTAGCTGATGAGTGAGTTATGTGATGGCAGTAATTAGCTGAGTTTTTAGCGCCTTCTTCTTAAAACCACATTTTCACTTCACTCATAAGTATTCTTAATACCTACATACTACACACATTATTTAAGAAAGATGATCTGCCTACAAAATATTATTATTATGAATAGTTTTTTACCTTTTTTACTTTTTTAACTGCTACTGCGGAGGAGCGTGTTTATAGTCGTAAGCGAACCTTGAAAAAATACTTTTATTTTTTTGTGAACGAACGAAGATGATGCGATGATTAAATTCAATTCACTTCTTCATATCGGACGGACATGCACAAAACTTTTTGTTGAGAATGTTATTAATATTTTGGGCGTTTATTGACTGCGTCCATATAGCTGTTTGCTAATAATATGCAACATTGCTGCTGCATTTTTTGTTACTCTGCAAAAATCACATATCATAACAGATCTGTGCACGCACAACCTCAAAATATTAACTACGTAACAGCAGGATAGCATCTACATGAATGCACAGTTAATATTTTAGCTCTATTTTAAATGTCTGCAATCTGCACTTGTGCAATGCGCTGCAAGCTGCAAACTACCAACTTCACTGAACAAATTTATTTTATTATTCTACCTCATCTTGTATATTTGCATGTGCACATACTTCACTGTTACTTATCAAAAAAATCACTGAACAAGAAAACACTTTTGAACTCATCTTCAAACTTTTAATCATCTCGTTTTATCTCAAAACACATAGGCCGTGTGCTTGAACTTGATTCAAGTCAATTAGCTAATTACTCAACATCCTCTCCCTCTCTCAACCAAAACCATCAATCCATTTTAATGATCAAAACAAAGCATGAACAATGCAAAATGCAACCACTAAAAAAACTTCACTTTTGCTTTTCACATACATCAGCAGCGATCAGAAGCGCAACAGCAGAGCGCAGGCAGCGTCATTTTCATCGTCCATTTACCCCAAAAAAAGTTATTATATTTTTTTTACTATCGCTGATTCACTTTTAAGAAGAGTCAATATGCCCATATAACCCATAACTGTTCCTTCTTCATCCACCATCACCGCCACCACAAATTATCATTCTCGGTCGGTCGGAAATGCTTTAAAACGCTGCTACTTTACATTACTTTACATGAATGAGAGAGAGCCCTCACACATTAAATTATTAACAAGACAATTACGTTAAAAATAGACTCGCTCTCGCAGCACTTTGTACATCAAAATATGCGTCGCAGTGAGCAGCCAAAGGAGCCGTCGTTCGTGGTCTCTGGTGTGCGTATATATTCCTCGACACACGAGAAAAGAAAATTATTTGTTAAGTAAGTAAATTAACGAAAATAAGTAGGTTACATGTACTTGACTCTCACTAACTCACTGCTCAAGTGCCTGCATTTGCATTTCTGCATGGCTTCTTATGGCGTGTGTGTGAGTGAGTGAGTGTTTCTTTTCGATAAAAGATGAAGTTGTATTTTTGTGGCTATTCTTGACATGAACAAGTCGTCTCTTTTTCTTATAATAAAAATGAAATGAGTATCTATTACACGCTAACATCTATGTAGACTATTATGTTATGTTAGCTCTGTTGCTGACACAGCAGCAAACAACAAAACAAAAAAAATTCTTATGCATACATCCGATCGCGATATCCGATCCTAAAGATGTTTCTTTTCTAACCCTTTTTTCTTTCTTTCTTGTTGTCTTGCTACTAACTTTTTCTATATGCTTTACTAGTTTTTCTTCATTCTTCTTGTCTTTATCATCATCGTCTCTGCTCTGCACTACTCACAACAAACTCGTGGTGTTATAGTGTTTGCTTGCGCTATTTTTTGTGAAGTGTGAGGAGAGCGTGAGTGCAATAAATAAAAACTTGTGCTTATTGTGGGAGCTTCACTCACACAAAAACCAGCAGCATTGAACATTGCAATATTGAATATCAGCGACCAGCGTTGTTTGTTATCATCGGCAGTGGTCCCAGTAGTTCTCCTCCATCTGTGTTGGATCATATACGCTGCTGTTGCTGCTCTGCGTCTTGCGTTTGTTGGCGTAGTATCTATTTTGCATTTTGACACAATATGTGTGAGAATTGTGAGAGGGGAAGTCCTTTGTCATAACAGCTTTTTTGTTTGCCTTGGTCTTCTAGGTACCTTATCTTCGGCACCGCATTTTCTAGTTTTTCATCTCAATCATGTTAGTACACAATGTACCTATTTGCTGTTCTGCTCTTTGTTATAGAGTCGGTCAGACTGCCACTGTGTCGATGATGAGCTTGTTAATAATCTATTATCGCAAAATCGCAATATGAAGTCAATTCGTTCCTCCTACTGCTATAATTAAAACCGTTGCATTTATTGTGCATAAAATTAAATAGCAAATGCGGCATTGGACATTGGTCGTTCATGAAACAAAATACAGGATGATGATTAATGATAAAGTGTAAAGCAAACAAACTCTGCAAATAAGCATCATGTGCAAAATTTCGCATGCCATTCACTCCATATATGCATGAAAACATGAACAATGCTATGGCTTTCATAAAAATTACATGACAAGACAAAACTGTCGATCGCAAAGTAGCATGAGTGCGTGTATAACTCATAATCACATCATTCATTATTATTATCCTATTTTTCATCATCTCACAATGCCCCATAATTAAATTATACTGCGATTATTATGTGTGCCGTGTCATGTTATGTCATAATAGTCATAAAACAGCTCTTTCAAGCTACATACAAACTACTTTTATTACAACGGTCCCCAACCACAGAACATATTTATCCCCGATCTCAATTAAATTAACTCTCAAGCCACAAGAAGTACATACAAAGAAGTGGTTACAAACAGTTATAAAGTTTATGGCAAGCTTTTGCTTGACATTTTTATTATTACGCTGCTGGCTGTTGTAGTCACATTGTAGCGTAATCGTAATACGCTCAGCGTATTATTATTTTCTGCTGACACATGAATGAATTGAATATTGAATGAAGCCGTTAAGGTGCCATATATACATTAACTTGAACACTGAACAGAGCAGCAGCGTTCTCACAGCGTCGTCGTACACGTCTGTGTCTGTGTGTACATAACTGTTTTTTCTCTCCTTTTCTGCATGACTTACTTTTTTGAACTGTATATTTACTCAGCAAAACCATTGACGATGATGAACATCATTATCTATCGTCAATGTTTAATGCAGCTACTTACCAACCAAACCATCTTACCCATTATTATGTTATCATCATACATTATCATGGTACGGTAAGGTGTTCTGTGTTCTGACGATGTTAAAAAAGTAAAAAAAATAATGAGTAACAAAACAACGCAAGGCAAACGTAACAAACTGTTATTAACCGTATACCTTACAATGTTTTAGTTTTAAAGGTGCATATAATATATATTATTGCAGTAGTAATGCATCAGGTAATCTTACATATTATTGTTCTTTCTTGTGATTTCACAAGTTTTGTTTAAAACCATATCATAAAAAATTATATATGTATGCATGTCTTAATTCAGTCGAGTTTGTGTGCAGGTAAATCGCATACCCAAAATTTTCACTTTCACTATAGACCCATTCTTATTGTATCATCGACTCCTACTACTACCTATATTACATCTTGCAGAAGAGATCAGATCAGGGACGATAATCCTTTCTTCTTGTTCTTCTTGTCAATGCAGTTCTTCATCTTTCTTCACCTTGAGCCAAAGATGTGACTTTGTGAATATACGCGATATTTTATAGAGCTCTTCAAAAACTAAAAATACTTCACAAGCTTGTCTAAAAACAGCGCAGAGAAGCGTCTGTCAAGCGTCATCTCTCCTTCACAACATCTTCCTTTCCTGCTGTTGTTAAATTTGCAAGGCTGTTTTGTACTGTTCTAACTGTCATCTCCTCACACAACCACCACATCTGTTTTACCTTAAAAAGCTCAAAAGCGTACCTCGGCTCGTGTGTGTGCATCTCGTTATCGCTGCCAGCGTATTATTACCAGCTTGGGAATTTAATAGTGTCGTAGTCGCAAAAACGCATCTTTTGAAGCCCCCTGATTCTAATCTCCTCAACAAAAATAGTTGACAAATTTGTTTTTATCGCTGCGGTGGTGGTGGCGAGTGAACTTGAGTACGCTGCACAGTGCGGTACGTACTTAATTGTGTGAATCTCACTATAGATCTGTTTATTATGTGAGTTTGGATAATATCATCATCACAAAGTTAGCTTCTCTCGCGTGTGTTTGTGTGTGACTCACGTTATAGTTAAATAATATCTTCAATCTTGTTGTTCATTCATAATCGTAATATATTTAAGTTAAGACGGATAAGGATCTTTTTGGAGGAAGAAGATACAAAATATAGGATAAACTTGCTAATTAATTTATCGCATGTCATTTCTCTGGTTTTGGGGTGGTTGTGGTTGCCTCCTATCCTAAGCTGTTACTTTAAGATGACATGACAGGGAGATAAAATAAAATCATGGTTATTGCGTGTTACGCAATGCTAATGTGCAGCAGAGGAGAACTATTGTTCTAGTAGTGCAGTTAGTTGTTACAAATTGAAAATTGTTATATAGTTGTGTAGTGTAGTTGGTTGTTTGTTAGTATCATCGTCATCGGAGGAGTTTTAAAAACGCAACCTGTGACCTGAGTGCTATGGTTGTGCTTGTGTCTGTCAAACCGCACGAGCGAAAGAAAGCACATCACTTTTTAGGTTAATGATTTACATAATTTATTGTTGTATTGTTACAAGTTGAGTGTGTGAAGGCAGCACGCAAAAATAGTTTTTTTTTAGTTTTTGTTCGAGTTCGGACGTTATTGCTTTAACACTACGAGAGAAAAGTTTTTATTGATCTGAAAATTTCTGCGAGAAATAATTAAAACAATCAAAATGGAGAAGAGGTGCGGTTACTGGCTATTTTGCATTTTTACGTCCCTGGGCATTTACTTTGGAATCACTGTGTTCTTCCTGTTCACTTTCTTCTATCAAAATAATCATGCGGGAACATGGGGTCTTATTTCAGGTATTAATTTAATCATTATTGTAACATTTTATGTATTTTAATACAAAAAAACTATGATGAAATGTATTAATGTTTTCTTGTTTAATTTATAGCCATGTTCGCCGGAATTTGTTTGCACCTGAAGTTGCTCTCTTCAAACCACAGGCTCTCTGGTTAGTTATTTTCAGTAATGCAACATCTTACGGCTTTATTTTTCCAATTAACTAAATACCCGTTTACTATGCGTATTCTTGAACATTTCAGTTTGGTACGGTGTCGGTCAACTGCATGCCCTCGCAGCGTTTGGCTTCATTTCCTTTTGCTTGTCACTTGGCTTCACAGCGTGGTACATCATCTATGCAGCATATCATCACATTCGTAAGTTTTCCGACATTAATATTCAGTTGTATGAAATATAAATCTCAAATGATACAAATTGAAATGCTTCCATTTTTAACCTATGACCGTTCTTTGTAGCAATGTTACCGGCAGGTAACAGCTACTATCTGGCCGCGGTTTGGTCCGCCATGACATGCAAGTGGACAATGTGTACGTTTATCCAGAGTTACCGCTACGCCCGAATTATTCGCTACAATACTCCATTCCTGATAATCCAAGAGGATGCCTAAACAAGGTCATCATCTCAAATCACTTTCTTCACCTGAAACATGAATTCTACCAAAATGACTTATAATGTATGACTGATGGAGTTGTTCTTTGTATTAATGTATCTTTTATCATAACTGACTAATTGTAAATGTCAGTGTGTGAATGTGCAGACATGTTAAACTTGCTTTATAGTTTAATTTAACCCATTTTAATGAAAAACGAATACCTATAAGCGTTTGATAATATTTTTAACCAAAAGTATATAATATATGCTACTCTCCCGTGATTGATTTCATGATTACCGAACGAAAGGTTTAAAATCACGCAATGTGCTAATTTATTGCAGAGTCTGCACCATGTAGTCCATATAGTTTTAATACGATAGTCAATTTTTGTCCTGTAATTGCGGTTAGTTGTAATAATGAATGAATGAATAGAATGAATATCAAGATTTCATGCGAGACGTATTTATTTAAGTTTATAAAAAATAATCATAATAATTGTATTCATCACATTTTATATTATGCCGTTCGTTACATTTCGGATACTTTAGTCACGTGAAACTATACTTGATTAGCGTATAGTTTATAGTCCCTAATATCATTATCAATTGTGTATCATTTACGTTAACAAAAAACGCATAATTCAGAACTTTGCTAAACGTCTTATGTATTTCCATGAATTAAAAAACAATACATAGTTAAAATAAAATAAATTATTGACGTCAGATTAAAATATAAATGCAGTTAGCACTTTTGACATGTTAAAAAATTACCTTATAACAACTTACATTTGTGACTTGTTTTTTGACGTATCATATTAATTAATCTTTTGGTGAAAAGTTTACAATGCTAGGAACACAATATTAGCATGTTGAGGTTATTATGTTGAGATTAGACTTTTGCAGATATTTGCTAAACATTGTTTATTTTGGCAAGTTTGGTTTTTTCTCTTCCGTCTGAGGTAATGGGGATATTGGGGTGAACGTTTCCAGATTATCCAGATCACCAAAGAATACGGGATTGGGGTGTACTTGTGATTGGTGTTGCTGCTGCTGCAAGGGCACGTCTTTTTGGACCGTCGCTGGAAATGTAAATGTGAAAGATGGTGGAAGGTGTACAGTTGTAGTTTCCGTAACTGGCCTTCTCTGTAATTGATGCAGTAATGTCGTTGGTTGTTCAAGCTTCACTCTCTGAGAAACCTTTCCAGAATCGGTTACATCAAAAGTAGGAGGTTCCGTAACCATCAAATTCGACGTTGTCGGCTGGGGATGAATATGTGGAGGAGGCGGAGGTTGTACTTGTTGATGTTGTTGTTGAGCAGAAGGAAGTAGTGGAATTAGTGGTGAAGCAAAGTCCAGCTCCACCAGTGAACTTAATCGCGTCCCTGATGAAATTTTGGTCGTGTTAAACTGCCGGTGGTACGTGCTTTTGTGCACTTTCAAGCTGTTCTTATTTTTGAATGTCTTCCCACACTGCGGACAAATTACTGGCTCAACGGTGCCCGCTTGTGCGGTTTGGGCGGTTACGCAACCATGCGTATGGAACTGCTCTGATGTTACACTCTCCCCACATTTTCTGCATTTCATCTGGAACGTATCTATCAAATCTAGGAAATTCACTGAACCACTGCCCTCCACCGGAAATTCCGTCTCTGTTACTGAAATTGAATAATAGAAGCTAAGAAATATATGAAGGAAAGGGCCCAAAAAGCACAGCAACAGCACTCGTAACAAAACAACGGGGAACAGGACTGTTTTATCAAATGTCGGTTCACAAATTCGGTGCACATTTTAAACAATTTGCAATGAGCATTTATTTCAAGTGTTGCCGTTTGATGTGTCGGGTCAAATTTGATTTATAGAAAAAGCCCCCACAATATGTACAAATTCGATATTTTGACAGCTGCCGAGTTTTTGACAATTTCTTTGCTTCCCTTGAAATATTTGATACTTTCCTTTCTGCAAATAAAAATTATAACCAAGAAAAAGTCTCTTAATTAGTACAAATGTTTCTAATCCTAAACCAGTAATTTTTCTGCACTTTTGTTCAAAACGTTTCATCTAAATTGTTCTTGAAAGAGCGTCGTTTCTCGGCCCGATGATACATGGAAGTGTGATTATTCAGTGTATTACGATTTTTAAAGTCCCTTCCACAAAAATTACATACAGGTCGCATTTCACTATTATTTCCCTGAAGTAGAGTTGAGGAGCCACCTCCACCACCTCCACCACCCAATAACCCAACAGTACCACTGACATTTCCTAAATTAGAAGCAGGTGGGGCAATGAGTGACACTTCTCCTGCTCCTTGGGAATCTGACAAGGAGTATACTTCATTCAAGAAAAGGGCTGTTGGTGATGCCGGTCTACCCGTTGAAGAGGAAACTATGGTGGACGGTGGTGGACAGTTAACAAGTTCATCCTTGTGGAAATCAGTGGCGAGGTCTACGAGCATTTCTGTATAACATGGCATCATAACAGGACATTCAGACGAGTTGATCAAATAAAAAAACCTCAGGCATGCAAAATAAATGTCAACACAAACCCTACATTATATGCAATGCCTTTATGACCACTTAAAATATATTTAATTGCAATCATGCTATTGGAATGAAGGAAACTTTTGACAAAAAATTAAAATGGACTAAATGTATTCTAAACCAAACGATTCAGACTCGGAAGATTCTAGTTGCCGTTTCCTCTCTTTCTCTTCATTCAGCACCTCGTAAAAGTAGCTAATATGGTGGACCTTCAAATGAACCATTAACTTGGTCGCGTCCCCCTTTACGAGCGATTTCTTGGAAGGACAACCGCCTGGAACAATGCAATACGATCCGTTCATAGTTTTGTCGTATTTGAAATATTTCCAGACAAGACGCTCCCTCCTGCGACCTGGCCTTTGTTCTGTAGGAGAAGCGTCGTCAGCTTGATCACCAGCCGTCATCACAACTTGATACCCTACACAATTTATATGAAAATGAAGACAACTGATCAGTTGGAGTTTTTGGATTGATAAAGTACAAAATACTTCTTATTTATTTCACCCGAAATTTATATACTGCCTTGAATTTACAAAAAAATACCCTAAGAATTGTGAAATATGTATTCAGGAGGGTCCAGAATGTTGATAGAATGATTGTCATTTGCAGGAAGAAACCCATTTAGAGATATCATATTGTGTTGTGGTAATGAAAAGGTGGCTACATTTTCCCTGCCATTTCTTTGCGTTCTTCCTCCAACGCAGAAATTTCAACAAACTCTTGACTATGATGTATTTGTAAATGTCTCATGATTTTAGTTCCTGTCCCCTTTAAATAAGGAGTTCGTGCAGGGCAACCCCCTGGAACCATGCACCTTGACATGCCATTAACTTTGTCATATTCAAAGTACTTCCAGGCGGAATGCTCCTTTTTCCTTCCACGTCTTGCATGAACCTGCTCAACGAATCCCCACTTCAGCCCTAAAGACAGGAAAAGGAAGCGAAAGGAAAACGAGGATTAAAAGTGGAATTCTGCTGCTGATGTTTCATAGCGCAAAAATGTCATCATCTTCCTCAGCACCAACAAAATTGGAATGTGGAAGTAGGGATGATTGGTCGTTAGTGGTCGTTGGTGGCGTGGTCACTAAAGGATTTATTCTAAGTATCTCCCGTTCCTTTCGTTCTTTCTCTAATGAAGCGACCTCGAGAAATTCCCTTTTATGATGAGCTTCTAAATGATTCATTAAATGATATGCCCTTCCTCTCACAATAGGTCTTTTCGCAGGACAACCACCAGGAACAATGCAATGAGACTCATTCCCTCCGGGCATGCATTCAAAGTACTTCCAAACTACATGCTTCTTTATGCGACCACCGCCTCGTTTTGTTGCAGGGTCTCCGCCCGAGCCCCATGGGTCTACCATCATCATTGCTTGACCATCACCACTCATCCAAGTCAACCCTACACACATATATGAACAAAGCAAACAAAGCCACGTTAGTGAAAATGGACGGTGATTTAATAGTAGTGGTGAATAGTGGTGCGGTGATGAGTATGGTCACGAGAATCATTCAGTAGACAGACAGACAGTTTCAATAACCATAGTCAATCAATGGCCTATTTATTTTCATGGAATAATTTGCATTGGGACTTTGTAATTACAGCCTCAACTTGCTACCAAATTAAATTGAATCCCTATGTTTCCGCAAGTTTTCCTCATGCGATACTTTCGTGAATATGTGATGGTGATGAGATTTCAAATGTCTCATCAAATTGGACGCTCTTGAAGCCAATACCACATTACACCCGTCAGGTTCAACAATGCATGTTGACAGGTTTGACGCTTCATCAGTTTGAAAATAACTCCAAACAACGTGCCTCTTCCTGAGTCCACTTGGTCGTTCCACGTACAATTCAATGTCCTGAGCATGAATCACCGTGTTCGAACCTAATAAACCATAAAGGATGGAAGAATACTAATATTGGAAAATAACAGCAGCACTCTAAATTCGAAACCAAAACTGTCGTTGTTTCAGTCGTTTAAAAAAATAATATCTCTCAATTTATTTACGTCAATAAGATTTCGTCCGACAAAAATGCATTTTTATAAACTATAATCGAAGGTCAAACACTTCATCTCCGAAATCTCTAACAATCTCCTCGCAAATATCTGGATGAAGAATAACCAAATGATCTTTCATGGCCGAGGGGGACTTGCCCGCAATGTTCGAGCCGCAGCTCTGAATAAGGCAAGTAGAGAGACGTGTGAGTGCATTGTAATGAAAATACTCCATGATCGTTTGTCTTAACGATTTATTGACCCTGCGCTTTCCCCCTGACTCCGTCGTTGAACAAGAGGAGGAAGTGTAAAACGAAGACAAAACTCCTACACAAAAAAATAAAAGAAAAAACTATTTTCAGGGGAAAGCCAAACGGACACAGCATGTGACTAAGATCATGAATGAAATGAACAGTAGCCTCGAGGTAATTCTACAAACATTAATGTGCAATTTAATATCCCTGCTAATGGATCAGCATTAAAAATCTCACATTCTTATGAATACGTTATAAAAATTAGAAATGAATAAACAATATCCGCAATTAACAAACTATCTTAACAAACTGCCTATTTTCAACAAACTAACAATAATACAAATGTAAAATAAAGATCTTCTGGTGGGGGCGACGACTTCACAGAAATCATTTCCGCTTTTGGTGATCGTCGTTATATAAAATTTCTGTCAGTCTTCATTCTTGACGCACTTTGTTTATAAAGAATATACGACTCGAACATGTCCTTGTGGCCGTGCTGGAAAAATTTCAAAACATCTCAAGATGAATGAATCAGCAAGGTGTTGACAATGGACAAGCTTATGCATATTATTTGCTGCTACCTTAATGTGAGTCGTAAAATTGGAAGTTGGATGGATTCTTCCCTGAATAGTACGTTGGCAAGTCATACAAGTGGCTTTAACACCAATGCCCTTTGCCTCGTGATCGATGCTTAATATTTTGAAAAACTTGCCATCAAGGACACGTGGAGTACGCCAGTGAGATATCGGATTTATTGCTGGATTTAAATACGAAACAAATATTTTCCCTTTTATAATTGCCTTTATGATAATCACAGGAGATTTGCCTACTTACATTAACGGTGGCTGCCCTTTCACAGATACAATTACGGGTACGCCACCACTATCAACAGAATAACCTCCGCTACAAAGTCGACACATGATAACGAAACTACTATTGTCTGCGGTGCCCGTGACCCGACATGTCGGTTTCGCGCACGTGAAGTTATTGCAAATTTGACACCGCGTTCTTGAGACTGTCTTAAGTGGACAAAGAGAACATCTTCCCCACTTTCTTGAATCATGTCCAGTAATTGGTAAACGTTTGAATTTGGAAGCTAGAAGTGGAAATTTCGTCAAATATACTACCTTGGAACATTACTACAGTGCCAAAAAGCGAAACATATCCATTCTTAAAATCCCTACCCCGCAGGCCAAGCCTACCTATCAATTGTCCCCGGTAGAACTCTTATACTTTGTATGCACACGCTCTAACTTATATCTACTCAACACTAACTAAAATTAGTAAAATTGCTGTACATTTGATTATTGTTAATTACCTGGTGGTTTATTGACTGTCCGTTGAGCTGATCCAGGCTGCTGTATTCGATGCGACTGAATGCCCCCCGAAGAGGGACCTGGTCCAGACGGTTGACCCATGGATGAATCGTAATTGTGGTAAACTATGTCGAAAAGATTTCAAAGTATTGATAAAAATGTTATGGTATAAATTACAAATATTTTCATGCTTCTTTACTAATTGTACCATTCGAGTCGTCTCCGCCGTGGTGGTCAAGACTGTCTTCATCTTCGTCATTCACCGTGTACACAGAAATTGGTTCGGGTTTCACTTCGTCCAAACTAATCATCTCCTCTTCTTGCTCATCTTCCATTTCTAAAGGATCGTAGCTTGGTAATGGAACGGAAGGTGCGGTACTTTGTATCTGGTTCACTACGGGGGTAGATGGCTGCGAGATCTTGATATTGGAGGATGATGATAAGGCACTAGTTTGTACAGAAGTCGTCGGGATGCTTGTACTTTGTCCAGTAGTAAGACGAGATCTTTTGATTGGTGGTGCGCCGCCACCACCACTGCTGCTGGCACCACTGAAAGCAGGTAACCTGGGAGTAGTAATTGACTCGATTGTAGACGTAGATGGCTTGGACGCGTCACTCAACTGCTCTTTGGTGATAGTATTCAATGAATTTGTATCGCTTCTCGCTCCCTTTTAAAAAAATACAGGATTTATACAATATACTAAAGTTCCGCCAATCTACGCCGTAGATAAAGCTAAAGTTTTCACAAATTTTCCTTACTGCTGCTTCCATCAATCCTTCAATTTTCAGGTCATTCGCTGTTCTCAGGAAACTATTGAGATCTGCATTGCTAATGTTTACTTCTCCCTGGTAAATGAACGTGATCAGGTTCTTCAGGTCCTTGAATTTAACATTAGCCAATACAATGAGCCCACCGGTTTTCTCCATGCGATACGTCTGTATATAATTACGACACACAATGATCAGTTAAGGTATACATAGAATGGGTAGAAAAAATAAATAAAATGTTGTCACTTAAACAACTACAGCTTGTAGCTCACCTTAAAGTATTCCTTAAAGAAAGGACTACACACCGCCAACGCCACTTTATGCGCCTGAATGAACTGCCCCTCGCACGCCAACGTCACATCAGTCATGGAAAACTCATCGTTTAAAAGTTGGGCCAATCCACTTGTGAGGTATGAATGATAATGATTCCACTTCAGAGAATACATTTCTCCACATCCGGAGGATGACGGTACCGAACTCCTCACCGACATCCTGAATTCCACTTCTAGAACTTCCTAGCTTGCCTTCTTGTAACTGAAAACTTTTCAGTGAAAAGCAACATTTAAAACACGGTTCCCATCAAATATTCATGCCTCACAATCAACATTACAAAATCTTAAAGAATGATTTTTAAAAGTGACATCTTTTACACACACCTTCAACCTTTATTCGAGATTCACTATATACCGGCGAGTCGCCCAAAACGGTGTCCTACATCCAAAAATCCAATTCTCCTTAACCACTTCTCAATCAGTTTAGTCAAGTTAGTTATCACGATTTAGTAATTACGAGGTTTTACAATCTAAGCTCAACTAAAACTTTAGCACTTCACTCCCATCCAAAATCCGTTAAAAATAACTTTTTTGCTTCACGTCACGTCAACGATATTTGTACGCAGTACATTCCTATCCAGTCCACATAGCACAATTAAAAATACTTTTGGTCGTCACAAACGCAAGCTTTTTAAAATTTACTCAAAATCGTTTCTTCCTTAACCAAAAAATGTGTCTCTTCTTTTCTTGTTGTCAATTAATTGTTTACCGAAGAATTACACTGGTTTATGTAAATACACACTAATAAAAACGCAGAAAGTGGAGCTGTGGAAGAGCGTCTTATCTTACCTGGTATTCTGCTGATAAACGCAATGTTTGCGGACGGACGCGGATAAGCATGGATATGTATGGGGCTTGCTGGCGGATTATTAGGGAGCTTTTTTTACTGCTTGCGTGACTTGGGCTCGAGTACAGACAAGATAGAAGAAGCCCCAAATGCCATACGTGCCAATGCCAACAACGTATTACACATCGCAATAACGTAATAGTAAAATATTTTTATTGTATGTAAAGCACAGGTAAATTTTTTGTAAGTTTCCTCTTTTCTGCAGAGCCAAAAGTCTTTAATATTTCATTCCTTTAGCACACACGGAGTTTTCAGTACCCAGGCCACTGTATTTACAAATATGAATGACTATTATGATTTTTGACAAAGGAACAGCAGAAGAGTGGGTGTGTAGACAAACGACATGTTAAATAACCTTTTTCTATTGTCAAAAACTTTTAACAGATAAGAGATAACAACAATATGTGTAGGTTGTACAATAGGTACATATATTTCATGTAATAATGAATGCCATTGTTGCATTGAATTCCGCCTTTGTTGGTCATTTGAATTTGCACAGGTTGTCCGTTGTCGGCCGTCGGGTCGTAGACATGCAAATTGCAAAGCACGAAGGAGACGTTTTTGTGTGAGAAGTGGGAACGCAATAACGAACAAAATGCAAAAAAAAGCATGCCTTTATTTGCATAGATAGACTTTGTATTCGTTATTATCACATCATCATCACAATTTGTGATTCATAAATGAAACGTTCCCCATTTCTTCCCGTAGACGACATCTGAAAGAAAACTGACTCCTCGTGTACGACTGTCTCGTGGCATGCCTGTGCATATAATTTGCTTGCTCATCGTAATAATATGAACTCTCTTGGAATTGGATTGTGAAGTCTTGTCATTTTGTCTAACAACTAATAAAGTTGAAGTTGTATTAATGAGTAACAAAAGTGCAGGGAAGCATCCGCATGAATGAGTTGTATTTTTGCTAAAAAGTTTTTAGCATTCTTAAGAAGAATCAATCTGTATAATATAACATACATGAAAAATTTCATGTTCTCACAATGCCCCAATTTAAACGAATGCTTAAAGCCTATACTTATAATTGCGCATGCACATGTTTAATTTAGGTTTCTTAACTAAACGAATGCTCAGTCATGCAGTTCAATAAAATGCACGCCTTAGTTTTAAGTAATTACTAACCATGATTTAAGATAAGCGGTACATTTTACTGTTATTTTTTGATGTTCAATATGGCCTTCAAATTTAAATGTTGTATTATCAATTTGTATCCAACAGGTGCATAGTTATCAGAATAATGTAATCGTAACTGTAATCTTTTAAATGTCTTGATTCGGCAGTAATAATGAACAAATTGGTCGTTAAATTTTGATCGAGCAGCAATTCTTCTTTTCATATTGTTGCGATTTCGAGTACCCTCTCAAGAATACTCTGATTGTTTTAACATCATTCAAGAACTGAATTCATGGAACTGCAGAAGAACCAAGAAGATTGCGGAAAAGCAAACCGACGAAATTATCTCGACGACACCTTGTTTTCGAGCTGTTATCTTATCAATTAGATATCGTATACATTTATGCGGAATTAAGCAATCAGGGAGCAATTACCTTTATCAAATTGTCAATTGGTTTTAGGATTTGAATTTAGCAATAAGAAAATTAAAGTACTTCAAAACGTGTGCGTGAGGTCCAGTGTCCAGCAAAATAAAATTGAGTACGTCAAATGACAAAAATTAAACAAAACATACACACTTCAATTAACACTCGTGTGATTTCCAAAAGTCCATTAATTTGTTTTTGTGGCCAGGCTCGGTATAATTTAGTGTATGTAGGTATTGCATCATAATTTTGGGTTTCAAATTTTGATAACACTTTCATTTACGTTTATCAAATCAATCAAGTCGGTGTCTGCGATATGTGTCATGATCACGGGCCTTTTTGATCAATACTCCACGCGATTCCAAAAGTCACCTCATACTCGTCATCATTCACGTTTTGCAATGCGTGAGTTTCAATAAATACCAGGAATCTTTCAAATAAACGGCACAGTGTGTTCACTTCATTTAAGCAATTAGGAACTCTGCAGATATTCCTATTTTTACAAATCACCATGTCTCACGCAAACGTAGCCGTTGTCCTCTTCCTCGCGGCCGTGGCCCTCGGAGGAGTACAAGCCCAGGTTGGAATTCCCTGCCACAGTAGCTTCTTCCAGTTTACTCCTCGTCACAATCTCAACATATCCGAGGTACACCATTAAACTACGCTTACATTATTAACAAATTAATTTTCCAGAGAAAAATAAATGAATGTTTTAATTATTATTTGCAAAAACAGTACATGGGCACATGGTACAAGCACGAAATTGCTGGATCCGACATTGGAAACTTCCCTGCTCCCAGTTACAAGTATGAAATTAGAAGTTGAATTACTTTGTATCATATTATAATTTTTTGATGACGAAACTCAATCAATATTAATAAAACTTTATATTTTATAGATGCGCCTCCCGTTCAATGACTCTCCCCAACGAAACCGATATTACTAGCATCAGTGCAGTTGACACGTTAGTACATTTAATTTCCCTACAAGAAAATCTTCGCTTACCCCAAATTCATCCAAGCGATTTTTATCTACTCATTCTTATGTCTTTCCCACAGGTTCGTAAACTCCACAACTGGAGCATCCATCGTTGAGTCCGGCTCCGCCGTCATCAACAACACCAGGTCGCCCTTCACTGCGATGTGGTACTTGCAAAAAGGAGAAGGTTGGCTTTTATTCATACATTCTACTATTATATTTTTGTTTCGCCACTCATCTCAAACCTCAATGACAAGTGCACTCTCATTCAGTTTCCCAGTCGTTATCATTCTGTATGTTAGAAGATTACACGCTTTCGCTCTTACTTCCGCATGGACTGCCTGATTAGATTAGAAAAAGCTTTAGTATGCGTTCTTGGCTGGTTCAATGGATTATGTTTGATTTTTATGATGTTATATGCATATTTTTTATGTCCACAGTGCTAAACGACGTTATCATCCTCGCCGCTGACCTTGAATTCAAGCAGTGGACGATTGTCTACTCCTGTGGACACATCCCTCCTTATTTCTACAGATACGAAACCGTAACGGCAATGACTCGCTCTCGCACCATCACTCCAGAACTCCGCCAGTTTCTCAAGGCTCTCATGGTCGGGCAAGGATTCCGTATTGGAGATCATCATCCCATAGATCAAACAGATTGTGATGACTGAATAAATACAAATGCTACTACTACTGCCACTGCGTAGTTGTATCCTATGAAAAAATATATGTACAATTACGCAATATATTATTTGTATATTACGGTGTAACAACAATGACGAGTGGGAATAAAAAAAACACAACACAATGCGAAAAAAAATTCCAAGACATGTACTGAACTGAACTACACAAATAAAATTGCCAACGAACCAAAGGCAAATTTATTTTCTCTCTCCCTTTCTTTCTCCTTCTCACACACAGCCAACCCAGCAATAAGACCATTGTGTCGGAAGGAAATAATCATCATGTCATTCTATTCACTCGTTCCGTTCGTTCGCCTCCATTCCTTTCTTTTGGTCCTTCCCCTCCTCGTCATCATCAGCATCATCATCTCAATTGAACCCACATTTCAACCAGTCATCCGTGCAAAACTGGGAAATCAATGAGAAAAAAAGCAATATCCAGTAGTCTTTAAGGAGATCTCCGCGAATCATCATCATGAATTTCTAGACTATAGTACTACAAGAACATGTCGCCATTAACCCTTCTTCTCTCCCTCCTCCGTCGAAAAAAGAGCATTTTCGCCTTTTCCTCCTCTATCTTTGCATAAAAGCTTTTCACTCACTTTCTCTCCCTCTCTCTCACTCTACTGGCTCTGCATAGTAATGCTACATGAAAAAGTCACTGCCACACTGCTCCTCCATCAAAGAAAACTGTTCGATAACTCCAAATTCCTCCATATATTTTCCCCATACATACCTACTCCTCCAACAAGTTGAGAGTGAGAGAGAGTTGAGCACACAGGTATTAAGAAACCATTCAATATTATGACGCTGACTCTGGTGATGTGATGCCGATGTGAATGGAACCAATAGAGGCAAAGGTTATATTCTGAAGCTCTCTTTTTTTCACCACCTTTTTCAATCTATCCATCCATCCATCCAAAAAAAGCACACATACAAGCGAAAATAATATCGCTTATTCTTTGTCCTCCCACCATCACCGTTACCGTTAGAGTACATACACTTGGTTGGTAGACCAGTCACTCTTGTACTCACTCAGTCGTCCTCTCGTCGTCAGTACTCCAGTGGCAACTTCTTTTCTCCGCCACCTAGAAAACAAACAAACATCATACTACTCAACTCAACCAGTATCGGAGAAAGCAGAAGAGTAGCATACACACTTTACTTACTTTTTAAGCTCTTTTGCCTTTCTCCTTTTCTCTCTCTCTCTCTCTCTCCTAAAGTCAATATAACATTCAATTCACGTCATTATTGGACATACAATATCCATAACGTCATCATCATCCTTCTCCTCATCGTGTGGAATGGACAGAGTTTTCACAAGAAATGAGAGCCGAGCAGAGAGGCGAAGGCAGAAGAAAGGAAAAACTCTTTTGGCAATGGCATTGGCATTGGTGGGGGTATAGAATTCTATGAGTAGAGTATTTTTTGATCGACTAGAGTTAAATGGAAAGAAATACTAGCTCTTTTATCCATTAAGGCATGTAATATACATGTACATAGTCAGAGCAAAATGATGATGGAGACTGTATAATATATTTTTTTCCAATAATGATAACTTTGTTACCTTCACCTCACTATTTTTCTAGAGACAGAGGAGGTTTTGCTCTCGCGGCTGGTATGGTTTTCCCATGTAAATGTGCAGCGTAATTTTTTTCTTCTTGTGAATTGCCTAGTAGCTACATAGCTTGTGAGTGAGCACACAAGTGCTTTTCCCGTTATTTACTGCAATTTGCATACAATATGAAACTGTTGGATGGTGGAGGTAGACATGACACAAAGCTCTGGTGGAGTAGTATAAATAGTGGATTTTACTGACACCGTGACACCATAACATTTTGATATATTTATTATTATATACCAGAGAACTACCTTATAGGTAGGCACGTTTCCTTTCCGTGACGGCGCATATAAACTAGGAGCATGGTATTATTATTTTTCCTTTCGATTTCCCAAAATATGAAATTATGATATGGGCTCATAATACTCTCTCTCTTGCCACTCACTCCACTTCTCTCACTCTCTCTCTCATGTTTCTCTTGGTTGTTGGTACTTAACCAAAGTTTGCTTTTTTTTGCCAGAAAAAAAAATATCAAAGTAAACTGCCTGGGTGGTTTTCGTTCAGGTTCTCTGTTGATGACAACGATATAGGAGAGGAGCAGTAAAGCTTTTTAGTGACTGAGCCTCTCATTCTCATTTCTTCTTCGTGACGGGTAACGTTTGCTTCTCTCTCTTCTTTTTCTTCCTTAATATCCCCTGATCTCCTCCCATATTCGCAGCATTTTATTTGCAAAATAACCACTTTTGGGGCAATTTTACCTTAGCCACTCTTTCCTCCTCATCACAACAGTTTGTTCTAATACCTATATTCTATGTACATATATAGGTTGTTCGTGTAAAGTCAGTGGCGGTGGTGGTATAGTGGTTGTGTGGAGTGAATGAGGAACTCTGCAGGAGGGATTCGTAAAGCACCAAACCAAGTTCTTGGCTTCCAGAGAAAAAGAGAGTTAAAATACCGTTTTCCCATCGACAAACGGGCTCAGTCGCACAAGAGCAAGCTAGCAAAGCACAACGCATATCGTCGAGGCATCATCATCATCATCCTCATATTACCTATATACACAACACACAGTGCACCTTATCTTGTGTATCCTTATCATCATCAACAACATCATCGCCGTCATCATCAACATCAGCCACTATAATATTTGTATACACGAGTCACGCTTCTATTGCAGCGACAGCATCACCAGAGGCATTAAAAAAGATACCTTCCGCTTTGAACTTTAAAAAAAACTGTGCTACCACCTTGCTTACACAGTCAGCAAGAACAACACTTTGAAGTTCCACTTGATCCCGTCGGAAATTGCAAAGAGAGAAAAAACACTTAAAAGTGACGTTATTGTCAATTTTACACACGTTTACTGTGCCGTTTCTCTTTCTCCTCCCATTTGGTTCGCAGCAAGGTGTGATTTGCATTTTTTAACATCAGCAACGGGATATTCATCGGCAGAAAGAGAAGATATAAAGGTAAATGGTGATCTCATCCTCATCTTGTTGTCCTCATATTCCTATCGCATCTCCCTGTTTTATGCACACGCAAATTGCACGCTATTTGTCTATCCATTTATCTATCCATCTACACTACGCTACAAGTTTCCTCTCCTCTCCCCTTTATTTTAGCTTGCTCAGCACTTTTTTATTTATTTATACAATATATTGAACAACCTGTCATTGTCATTCACTTTATTCTCCGGCCCGATTCACACACTTCATTCCACTCCACTCTGTCGAGTCATTCACTCTCTCCCAAACAACCCATCTCCCTCTCCAACTGACTTTACCATACTTTTACTGCGTATCCCCCAAAAAACTAACTAACACTCAATCAAAAGCAGACAGAGAGAGAGAGAGAGAGAAAATAAATAAATAGTCCATTAAAGTAGGTAAGCGGTACTCCTGTTTCATGAAAAAATACTAACTTTTAATACACTTCTCTTTCTTCTTCTTCTTCTTCTTCCTATTTTCCCTTTCTAATCGCCATTCCCAACAACCTAACTAGTTCCCTCTTTCAAAAGCAGACAAGCTTGGAAGAATGTATATGTACTTTCACTCTAGCTATTGTCCATTCATTTGCGATTTTTTAAAGCGTTATTTTCCCTACTTATTTTCATTCTCACGCTCATGGGCTCACGATTCACGTCCCTAAAGAAAAAAAGCGATTAGAAAGTAGGAGAGCAACGAGCAATACCAGTGGCGAGAGAGAGAGGATATATAAAGTGGAAGTTGTCCTTTTTCAACAACAAGGCAAACATACACACACACTACTGACACACTACACAAGTTTTACTTACACTTTTTTCAACTTTTATTATTAAGTTTCTTTACGAAAAAATATATAGAGAGTAGTAGTTGTAAATGAGTTTTTGTAACAGACAAGACATTAAAGTCCATCTTTCCATCCATCCTTTCCCTGTGTTGCCGCGTATTCATTCCTTCATTCGGCAATTCAATGTAACTTTCACCTTTTCTTATAAATAAAGAAGAAAGAAGTGAGCATTTTCTCTTACTTTTTATGTATTTGTGCGTCTTTTTTACAGGAAGGAAATTGGGGCAGCTGCTTTTTGTGCAAAAAAAGAAGGCTGTTGTGTGTACATTTTTTGAAGAAAACTTCCCACTCATCGCGTCCTCTTCATTAAAATCATCAAGTGGACTGTTCAAGGCTTTTGTTGGACAAAGTCGGTAGGTACGTATGCCCGTGCAATTTCTCACTGCTTCTTTTAATCATTATCATCATCACTCCAGTGTTTGCTTAATTAATAAAGAGTGGGTGTAGTTAGCAGTTCCGTCAAAATTGTTTCGTTACGTATACTGTTATTATTATTTATTATGATCCACCAACCAAGTGGAACCTCTACTACACGAATTTAATTCCACGTTTGTATGCAACGGCATTCTTTCCAAGAAACGGTAGAGGTGGTAGTGGTCATGATGGCGAAATGTGTTATCATCGCGCTTTTTGTTTTTATCGCTCCACCAAATCATCATCGCTTATATGTACCTATAATAGGCAGCAGAAGTAGCGCACTGTCCTGTCGATCCAATAATTTTATACTATTATTATTACGCTGTTGTTTAAGCGTTAATCCGCTTTACGCCTCTTTTGTTTTCCCCCATTGTCTGTTGTGCAATATCGCTTTCCATGCTTGCCCCCTCCCCTCAAACCTTGAATATGATAATATTATGGCGTAGTTCATGGAATACGTGTTTACTTTCATTTCTGTTTGTTTTTTTTTCTAAAAAATTCACTGTATTACTGTTGCAATGAAAATATCTCATTAATATGCAGTGATATTAGTCGTTACATGAACAACTCCAAAAAGAAGATGGAGCTTTTCCATCCAGCAGCAGACCTGCTGTTATACTGCTGTTGCCTCCTTCCTGTTTTTGTCTGTTTGTTTCTTCCCATGCATTAATCGCTTTCATTTCATGAATCCATTCTCAAACACAAAAGGCCCAGAGAGAAAAATAGCTTGAGAGTAGAGGGATAGAAAAAACGCCAAGAGAAACAAAACGAATTCTCATTTAATGCTCACGTTCATGTAGTTTGTTAAAGCCCTCGTATTGTATGCATAGACAGGCCCAGGACGACAACAACAGCGAGAAGTTAAACAAGTATGCAATAAAGCCGTAGTATAACAGCAGTAGTCACTAAGCACACCAGTCACTATAATGTATACTCGGCTGCTTTCCGTTTTTCTCCTCTACTTTCTCCACATTTATCTTTCTCCCTGATCATCAACGTGGTCGTCGTTGTAGTCATCATCATCATTACGCTGAGAAAACCAGCATGTAATTGCAAATAGCAGGAACAGGAGAGTAGCAGCAACAACTAACAACTTACTATTAACCTGACTTTTGTAACTTGTCTCCCACATTTTCTTCTTGCCAAGCTGCTTGTTGTTATGTCTAATGTTTACTCTGAATGAATAAATAATGGTCGTATGCATACGTACAGTCTCAGGCTTTCTTTTCATACCTCTTTCTCTTTGCATCACGATTCCAAATGTTCCAAGAAACGATCAAAAGGAAATAGCTGCTACACTGCTTGAGCACATGCAGGCAGACAGGCATGTAGTTACAAGGAAAGGCGAGTTTTTTCACAGAAGAGAAAGTACACACAGAAAGTAGTAGTGATGATGAGAAAAGGTGTGGAATTGGGAGAACGAGAGAATGTGTGTCTTTTACAGTTTCTGGCATTTATCAAGTAGGAGCAAAGATCATTATTATCATCACCTCTACTAAATGCTTAGGTAGCTTGGAGCTGTTTTTCTTTACACTTCTCAAGTCCTGCTGCCTATTGCAAAAGTGTTTAGCACGAGATTCCTCCGAGTGGGAGTCGGAAAGGAAAATGAATGACCTTCATCTATTCGTAATAATTACTCCAGCAGCAGTACACACATATACCTACATAGCTGTGGGTGCAATCGTCCACGAAATTGACTTCACCCACTCCCTCCCTACCTCCCCACCTCTCTGTCTCTGTTTAATATCGTCCTGGCGCTCTTGTGTGTATGTCCCCGTTTGTTTTTTCTCGTTGTCTACAGTGGAATTCAATTTCTCTTGAGAGCTAAAAAGCATATATATCCCGGGTCACACAGATAAACCGGGATTTTTCCATTTTGTGAATTACATCCAAGAAGGGAGAAAGCAAGATTTGTTTTTGCTTTTGTTCATGCAAAGCCAAAGCCGAGACAATTCCGCCCAAGGGAGAGTATATGCATGCATCAATTCATTATCCTCTTTGTCTCTGTTATTTTAACACATTATTCCACTCGCTCCAGTATTGTTATTTTGTCTAGATCGATGATGATGATGGTGTGGTGCTTGAGTTCTAGAAAGTATTTTAGCCTTTAAGATTCTCAGAATGGGAACACCATTTTCTAAACACCAAAGAAAAGAATTGAAGCCGCAGTGAAAGAATTTGTATGGTATGAGTGTAAGATTGAAACAATAAAGTAATTTATTCAGCCACACCAGACAAAAACACTTTTGTTGCTTCTCGCTCCCTTTCTCTCTCTCTCCCACTTTCTCCATTTCTCTCACTTTCTTCTTCTTTTCACTTTTGTGTATGACTTGACTTGAAAAATAAACATGCACGATCTGGCATTATTGGGAATTGGGAAATGTTATTTAAAAGGAATTTAATTCATCCACTTACCCCACACCAGCACCGCCACCGCTCTCAAAAAAACCACCTTATATTCATCCTCTCTAAACTAAACAGTTGCACAATTTGTGGCTTTGGCTTTGCATTACAAACAAAACCCCCCACGCCCATTTACATTCTATTATTATGATTATTACAACTGCCTCCTATTTTTTTCCATGAACATATGTTCGAACATGCCATATAACAATAAAAAACATTTTTATTTTTGTTCACAGTAGTAGTACATAGTAGTAAGCTGTACGAGAACAAGAGAAAGGACAAACGAGAGAGAAATTCATGAAAGGAAAAGATTAAAGTGAAATATAATCTATTATTGCTAAAGTCCTTTATATTATTGCACTACGACTACTACTACTACTATCCTTTTAGTATAATATGACCATATCAATTTTGCGGTTTTTACCCTTCTCCTGCTGCTTTCACATTCACAAAAATATGTTCTCTCTCTCGTCTTCCTCTCATCCGTATCCATCCATCCAAAAAAAGCGCAAATGCATGAAAAATACGCGACCACCAGCAGCAGCAAAAGCAACGTCCCGTGTGCTCCTTCTTTTGTAAAAAGTTATAGAGGAACGTTCCGACATGATGATAAAATATAGAGTATAGGTCCACCACTGGCTTCTTTTCTCCTCATCACTTAAATATTTCGAAAGACTTTTACTGCTCCTTTCTCCCACCACCCATAGCACGCAGTGTGAGGTAATGGCGTGGCGGTGGTGGTGGTGTGAGATCACTATCGCCTTTCTTCTTTTATTCATTTCCAGTAACGGAGCTGCTTATTTTATGCTCTTACGTATGTATACGTTTAATATATTATTATAGTCTTCTCTCATTTCCACTCTCTCTTCTTTTTTTTGCGCATTAGTCATTCAGAGATTCTTTATCATCAGTCTTATTAACAATGAAACCGAGCGAGAGAGAGAGAGAGAGAGAGAGAAAGAGGAGAATGAATGAATGAAACCAACAAACGAAATAACGAACCCATACCCGGAGAAAAACAAGAGGAAATGAATTCTTGCAACGTGTTTCTCCTTGTACACGTACACATTATACATTATTCCCTTTCACTAGTATTTTATTTCTCTTTCAGTTAGCTTGAACGAATGCACGCTTGAAAGAAAATATATTATGGCTTCTCTTCTCTGCCACACCAAAATTGAGAATGTGTCTGATTGTGAGTGATAAGATCTATTGACTATGAAAACTGAAAAGGAAAGAAAAAAGAAATATATATATTACTACTATATTGCAAAAAAAGAACAAACTGGAAATGGTGATGGAAATGTTTCCCAATCAAATTTGCAGTTGATGTGTGATGTGAATGTTAGGAGGCATGTTATATTACAGTGGTGAGTTTGTACACGCAAATAAATATTTTTTTTACATACACGATTACCGCGCGTACATTTACAAGGCTGTTGTTTTATTATTATTTTTTACACATCAAAATGCCCTGTTCAATACGTATTTTATTTGAGGCGTAACGTATAGAAAATTTATTTCGTGACAATCGACACTTATCATCCATCATACCACTTTCAAAGTTTATAAATTTTCCTTTCGTCTACTGTACAGCAGCAGCCTTTAAGTTTCTATTGTCCACACAGAGTCCACAGAGAGCACTTTTCAACTAGGTAAAATATTTATTGCGACTTTCAAGGCTACTTTTTATATGTCTTATCGTAAATGCTATCTGTAAATACGCCTTTTCAGCCGTCTGCGTATATCATCGCTTTAGTGCGTCCGTCCTCCCTTATCCTAAAGCACACCATATATCATTTTTCTCTCCTTCGAGTCTGTCTGGCACGTACCTAAGTACGGAGGAAAAGGAGACAAATTAGTTTCCAGCTCCCTGCAGTCTGTGCTTTCGTTTACCTTCTCTGTTTTTCTTGATCAGTTCAGTTCGGTTAAGAGAAGAAATGCAGCAGCAGGAACAACATAAGATGATACGATACTAGCCAAAAAAAGAGCTTTATAAAAAGCTTTTGCGTTTTCTTGCTGTTGTTGGCTATATCAGTTTAAACGAGCCAGTTAGCCAATTAATGTTGTAGTCTGTTCCATAGTTTTTTTTCTTCGTTCTTTTCCAGATAGTTAATGCTGTAATCCTGGTGGATATACGTAGTATTAAGTTACGTGCAGGTCAGAAGCGGGCTAATATGCCAGTAGATTTACCATTGTGGAGTTTATATAGCATAGCTATTAGAAAATAGGGTGAAGTAAAAGGTGGGATCATCATTATCATCACAATTTGCTGCTACTGGCCTACTGCTGCTGTTGTGAATAATATACTAGATTGGACGGAATAATATACTGATCTCTGATGCTGCTGCCACTGCTTCCATTATACGCTTCTCTGCTAGAAAGTCTAAAGTAGTCAAATGGGAAATCCAATTTTCTCCTCTGCTCCAGCGTCCCTGGGTATTCCTTCGTTATGTGTGTCTTGTGGAGGAGTCTAATGGAGGTTGAGGTTGCATTTCTCTAGAGAAGCTGCTAACTACTTCACTAACACTATAGAGTTCACACACAGGCCAGGCCAGGAACGTAAAGCACGTTACTATATAAGTCATGCAACAGCAAAAAAAAACCTGTTTCCTCCATTTACTTCTTTCTTTTTTGGAAATACCAACAAAACACAATCTTCTTTTTTTGCAAGTCACGCTAAATACTATAATTCTCCCATCTTCTTTTTGCTTCCTAGTTCATTTTCGTCTATTTGCTATAAAGTGGAAAGAAAACTGAATACGACGACATAAGAGCAGAGTCTCATCCACACCAGATTAGATCACTATATATGCATGCATACCCATTCAGCAGTTTATGTCTTGCTAGCAATTTTTTTCTTTTCCTCCTTCCTTTGAATGAGTTCATTACGAACGAGAGAAGGAGAAAACTATAGGAGCCCCTATACTACGACAGGGAGCCATCTTCTTGTCCCGCGGCTACTGAAATAAAATGTGGAAACAGGAAATTGCATATAGGGCGGGTGATGACGACCATGATATTATGAGGAGATGAGGCTGACTAAAATAACAATAAAATGGTAATAAAGATGAATAGAATAGAATGTAATAGAAATAAGCTAGAGAGAAAGTGACTCACAGAAGCTCAGCACGGGAGCACACACGAAAAAAAAACACATCCTCATCAACGTCTCCAACAACCTCTATCTCATCATCAGCATCCCACCACCCAAAAATCCTTCCACTCCCACTACCTCCATCCACGACCATCACGTTCTCACGCAAATTACATTTCCTTCCCTTGATGTCTGTTTACGTTCATCTCTTTCCCGTCAACTTATATAGACGACTCTCTATGTGATGATTGCGAACAAGAATACCTATTATGAGTTATAGGCAAAATTTGCAAAATTTTGTAAACAAAATCAATTCTGTTTTTCTTTCATAACCATACCTATTCTTAAAACACACACCACAATTATGAAACTCTGCATGCCAAACTAGCCGTGACCTTTTTTATATCCCGTGGCATCGCATCAGCCATTAGTACCACCAAAAGCATTCACACGAAGACACGACCCACGTCAATCCATCCAGTCAGTCAGGGAGAGGAGGCATGGCATGATCAAACAAAGGGCTGATTTACATATAAGTTCATTTGTACCAGAGCATAAAAAAATTGCACGGGAAAGTTTACTTTCACTTCTCGCATCATTACCACCATCATCACCGTCATCCTCCTCCTTGTCGTCATCCTGATCATCAGAAAAGCGCGTCTTGTTTGTCTTTCTTGGCTTTTCATATTCTCCATTATATGCCTCGTACAAACACATAACGTCATTTTACAGCGAGCTACTCCTACTCCCGTGAAAAAGGTAAATTGACTGAGTGATAAAAAATATAATAGCTCGCGCATCACACATCAACTCACTCACTCACTTGCACAGAGACTCAATCTACTCAATCTACTTTCTCTTGCCAACTAAAACTTTTCCCCTATACATATTTGCTCGTTAGTTGCATCATCATCAGCAACCTTACAGCTTCTGTCATACAGAAGCAGCAGCAGTAGTAGCAGCAGCATTTGTAGTCTAATAATTTGTTTGGATGAATGACTACCTACCTTAAACTTTAAAACATTTTGCTCACCAAAAATATTTTTATTGACACACACAAGCCAGCAGAACAGTGTCTACATCAGTTCACATTGACATTCTACTATTATTATATTTACCTTTCCTTTTCTATTTACTTTCTCCGGCAGCAGTGGTAATAACTGGAAGTGAGTGTGCAATACGTATATTCATATATATACGACGAACGTCAGCCAGCTCATTATTATTAAATAGGATGCACAACCGAGTGATCACAAGCGCAACAGAAGAAAAACAAGTTGTTTGCTTTGCTAACCTAACCATCCATCCATTCGCTTGTATCATCTATCATCTTCCATCTCTTTCTCTCTCTCTCTCCATTTCGTTTTTTATATCTTATTCCTTTATTACAGGTTAACTGTATTGGTAAGCCCATTTCCGACGTCGTCTCGCTCTATACATTTTCTTCCCTTGTCCTGGCCCATTATTACTGCCATTCTGCTGTGCTTGCAAAAATACATCCTAATAACCACAATAAGAAAAGAAGGAGAAAAGGGATCATCTCTTGTCTCCTATCTCATATTACTTAAAAATATATACTGTAAATAGAAAAAAGAAACCTTACAAAATATTTTGCCAGAGGCAGAAGAGGTATATATTATTATATTATATTGCTGTTGCTATCATAAGATAATACGCGTCACACTTTCTCCTTCCATTTTTTTCGACTTTCTCCTCCTATCGTCCTAATATACAATGCAGGCAGACAGAAAAGATTTTCTTGTCTTGATCCAAGATTGTTGCTACTGATGCTGTTGTACTATTGCACGCTGCTATCTTGCTCCTTGTTCGTGTCCTTTCTCCTCTCATCTCATCATCATCATCCTCTTCCTTGTCGTCTTCATCATTTCAACTCCATCTGCTTTTTCGCTGATCCGCTTCTTCTCCTCTCCACTTTCGCTCTACTTTTTTTGACAGGTACACATCACATCACCACAATCGCAGAAATCAGTATTTTATTATTAAAGAAGCGTAATATTCTATCGTTAGTGAGCAGTATGCAACCCTTCACTTTTTTGTGTATTATCATAAATCATGATAGCAGCAACCTGCTTTACCGTTCTGAGCTGCCCACGCAGAGAGTTAACACGTCGCATCACATCACTCATATAAAATATATATCTTGACATGCCATGCATTAGAAATACCGGGGGAAACCTGTGATAATCCCCGATCCTCTTTCCCCTGTGCTTTCTTCCTTCCTGTTTTTGCATCTCTTTAATTTCCGTTATGTGTATTATGTATGTACCCTAGAAGCAGATAAAATGCTGAATAGGGAACTAACAAATAAAGTTGGGCAAAGCTGCTGTTCTTATAACAGCAGCATCTCAAGGGAACATTTTCTTTTGATGATATTGTATACGCTCGTGTAAATACACAGAAGAAAGGAACAAATCATGAATTCCAAGTTAATTGTGGACATTACTACTTTTTTCTTTAAATCTTTCAGATGACTACTACTACTTCTGGCGTGTGGGACTAACTGGCAGGTTCATCTTTTCCTACAGCTCGGTTTACTTCCAAAATTATCTACTTCACTACAGCATCATCATCATCAGCGGCAGCAGCACCAGCAGTTGTAGCTGACTGACAGACTTTCTTTTGAAAGAAAATACAACTATACCTACCTTTGTACTTTCTCTTCTACCAAACCAATTTTATTTTCTATATGAAAACTAGCGTGCAAAACAGAGATAGAATTTCAGAGGAGTGGAGAAAGTAGAGAAAAAAAAGAAAGAATTTCTTGTCCATGGTCGTTTCCTTTCTGTATTGTGATCTCGTTCAGTGAGCAAATAAAATTGACTGCTTTGACTAAACACATTCACTTCACTCCACTGCCAGCACATGGACCAGTAGATTTCCCATTTAATAACAGCACCACAAAAAAACTACCAACAGAGCAGAGCAGTTGTGACAAACAGCAATAAATCGAGCTTGTAAAAAAGCAGAAGCAAAGAAACAAACTTGTCTTTTTTTACATACAACACCGCCAACGCCGCCACTACTACCACCACTGATACAACCGTCAGCAGCAGCAGCACAAGTGCAAAAACCACACGTTGAGGAAATAAATATTTGGAGCTGGAAAAAAGAAGAGTAGAACATAAAAAAATACACACAACATTCTTTTTCACTTTCTCCCTTTCTCTCTCTCTCTCATTTTTTTCTATACAAAACTTTTTTTTTCAACTGACTCATCTCAGGCTAGAAAGCTGGTTCGGTTTGCTCCAGTTTTTTCTTCTTCTGTGAGAGAGGAAAAAAGGGAAAAAAAGAAGATTCTCTCATCACAGCATTGTTATCAAACTCGTCAGTTTTGTGTACTTGTTCCACGAGTAAACTATCCATCGCACCATTTTTTATGTTGTTGGTGGCGGCAGTGTTTGGAATGTATGTGCGGAATACTCGGGAACATTATTGAATTCGTTGGGTCGTCTTCTTCCTCGTATTCTTCTGGAAGACTTGATAGTTTTGTGCTGTTTGACAACAAGAAAGAATTTGTCCAAAAAATCCATGTGCAAAAAAGGATAGCATTTTTGCAGCAAGTACATATATACTAGAGAGGAGAAAGCACATAGTCTGACGAGAATGAAATGATGAAAGGAGAATCTGAAAGAGACTTGTAAGTAAAAAAAACGTTACTATTTTTCTCGTTAAGAAAGAAGAAAAGGAGAAGAAAAAAATAAAGTATTAAAGAATTTGAATGGTGCGAGGCGTGAGGACTTTTGTAAATAAGAAAAGAAGGAGAAAAGAAGAGAGTGATTCATGAATACTTTCACTTTTTTGAACTATAATAACAGCTAAAGTTCCTTTTTCTTGAAAAAAAGAATTCCTTGTTTGGTTCGCGGAATAAAATAGTAATAATAATAATAACGTAAACGTAAGAAGAGAAGGTTTACTTTTAAAAAAGGAGAGGAGAAAAAGCAGTGCCGACTCGACAATTTCTTTTTCTGGTGTGTATGTACATAAGTGAGGGCTCATTAAATCACAGTCAAGTCCTCATTACTTTCCCAGACACATAATAATAATATTTTTTGTCCAACAAAGTTAAAAGGGGCTTTACTACAAAGTACACATATTACAGCCAGTTTTTCTATTGTGCCGCTCTGTGTTCGGAATTAGTGAAGGAAAATATTTTAAAGAGCAGTTAACATACTTCATAAAAGCTCGCCGCAGTAGGGATCATTAAGCTGGAAAAATCTGCCGAAAAGAAAAAGGAGGAAAAGATGCAGGCGAGGAAAATCATCTTGAAACATCATTTCGACGGGGAGCCGACTCTCAATAATTTTGATATTGTTGAAGAAACGCTTCCTGCCACTTTACGCGATGGAGGTAAGTACCTACAACAAAATAACTATTATTGCCTTGAAAAATTTTATAGTGCAAATATTTTCATACATATGTGTATATTTTCCATTTACATATGAATTGCAAATTTAAAACCGAAAGAAATGACATGAAAGCCTATTAAAGTGGGAGGATAAAAAACGGCTAAATCCTATTTAAACGGACGGAGAGAAAATAAATTGCTTGTAACTTTTTGTCTGGAATATTTGAGTAGGGCAGTGTGCATACAAAATACACGCCTATTATATTTTTGTAAATATGTGTGTATGTAAATAAAGTGCAAATTCTGCCGTTTACCTTTCGTTTTCAATGTTGACCCAAAGGATTTGCGTTGAACAAAGGACACTACAGAAACACACACGGGGAGAGAGAGAGTGCGAATGCCTATTTCACTTATTTTTTTTCTCTCCGCAATTTGTAATCAGAGCAGGCGTAATGGGATAGGGAAAAAATAAAATGGAAAAGTCATGAGTCATGACAAGAATGACAGGATTGTATTAAGTGGACTGTGAACAGACACATGCAAATATATCACGCATTTTATATAATAGCCTGCTAAATTCTAAGGACATCATTCCTCTCACTCCTCTCTGCATTATTAAAAAATTTCAAAATATCATTCAAACCCTTTAAATTTTATACCCTGAGTAACGAGTTTCTCCAGCAGCTCAACTCAATCTCCTTTCAACAAATTTTAATAATACAAATAAACTACGTGGCCGTGTGGCTATGTATATTATCATAATAATAATAATGATCTTGTAGTATGCATAATATATCTCATGGCCAATGTAGAGAGGGAGAGATGCTAGTCATTTTTTTCTGAAGATATTATCTGGACAAACTTTTTTTCCTTGAAATAAAAAAAAATCTCTCCAATTTTGACTTTACTCTCTATCCCACAAAACTTGCGAAACAAGCTACTAAACAAACAATAGGCAACAGCCGCAGCACAAGAATGGGAACAAAATCTCATTTTAATTTACTTTGAGATTACTATGCTAGTAGTACTACATACTCCAGCTCTGTTCTTTCATCAGCCCAACTCAATTTAGTTTATTACCCTCATCGTCAGATCTAGAGAAAGCTTATTAATGATGATTGTTAGAATGCAGCTGGCGCTACACACAATGCGCTGTGTGTTGACTAACCGACTCTGCTTCACTGTTAAAGTACCTTTTATTATGTAATGGTGGTTGTGACGGTTGTTGGGAAAGTAAACAAAGTGAAGAAATGCGACTATGGATAAATATCTCCAAGCTGTTCTCCTCCTTCTTTTTTTACTTACATTGCTTTCTCCATCTCATCATTTTTTTGCAATCAATCCCAAAGTTCGTTATTTTAACTTTTAAACTGACTTACTGATGCGAACAGGGAACAAAGGAATGATCGAAATTAAAAAATGTCTAAAAAACAACTTTAAACGGAAAAAATGCGTGCAGAGATACTTTTCTTCCCATAGCCCATCCCAGTCAATTCCGATTCCCATTTTATCTCTCTCTCTCTCCAGCCCGTTGGACAGTAAATGACTACTTACAGTTTTTTCGCCAAGAAATTCAATTCCCAAAGGATTTTCCAGGGAAAATCATGATGACGACAACGAGAGAGTTGAGTAAAGTGCATTTTGCTTGAAAGAGAGCCAAAAACGTTATATACAATCCGAGCAGCAAAGTAACAAAAAAATGTCCCATCGAGCTTTTAATTAGTCTTCTCCTCTCTTCCTCCACCACCACTCTATTTTTTCCTGCTGATACTCCATTTTCCTCTCTTGTGAAGGTCCTCTCCCCACTTACCCATTCCCTTTTCCAATTTGTGCCGCGTACCATTTTTTTCTCTGATGATGTTGTTGATGATGACAGCAGTAGCGACTCGACGGCACAAGACCTGTGCTTCGGCTAGCCTTTTTTCATCTCCACTTTACAGTCTCTCTTCACTTTCTCCTTTACTTTCTCTTCCTGTCCACGTCCTTCCGAACCAATTCATAAAAATGGCCTTCTCCCGGAGAAAGATGTATGTGCTCACGTACAATTACTTTACCTTCACACCTTAAAAATTCAGGCTTATATTATATACCCATGTAGTAGGTAATACATAATCTGGGCATAAAAGAAGCCCAAGCACATACTTTTTTATGACGTGGGCATTTAATCCCCTATTTTCTCTCCTCTCCATCGTCCCCTGTTTTCCTCAATCTATAATATTTTCTATTATTATTATTAGTCTCTCTCTAGCAAGTTGTATCTCCACTAGATTTTTGTCCTTTCTCTGTTCCCTTTTCAATAATAATATGACTGACTATATATGACATTTTTGGTGGCCCTTTTGTGTCCCAACCATTTTCGTGCTGAATGAGCTTTAGAGGCTTAAGTAACGACATGCCATGTTATTATTATTAGTGCTAAAGAGTGAGTGGCATATGGCATCAGCGATGCAGTGTGGAAGCGGAGCATAATATTAGACCGTGCATGATTACTCTTTTTATTTTACTTTCACCGCGAAAACATGCACTCACACTCGCGAACATACACACACACACACCAAAGCCACCACCGCAAAGTGGACTGGTGTGCATGACGGTTAAAAAAAGTTTTCTCTCTCTTTCTCTCTCTCTCTCTGTCTGTTATAAAACATGTATGCTCACTAACGTTTTGTTTGTCTTTGTTTTTTCCTCTCTAAACCACCCGACACACAGAGATCCTGATCAAGGCAGAATGCCTCAGCATCGACCCCTATATGAGACCATTTGGGAACCGGATGAATGTGGGGGACGTGATGGTGGGCTCGCAAGTGGCCACGTAAGTTACATAAATGAAATGAAAATGTGTTCTTAAAAGTCACTTTGTGCGCTACTAATAGCTCGTCGCTTTTAATCTACCCAACAAAAAATTGAACTAATGGGCGAATGAATAGGGTTGCTTTTTTATGTACTCGACAAGTAAAACGGGGAAGAGAGGAGAAGAAGATTGGAGAAAAAGATTAATTTCCTGTTTTGAAAGATTTATATGGCTTGGCGTATTTATGAGTACATAAAATCCATAATAATAATAATAATGCCATAAGCGAACATGTGCCATGACATGATTTTCTTAATATCCCTCCTCAACCTTTCTTTTCAAATAGCAAATATTATTACGAAACGATAAAAACGATTGACATTTTCCATTTCTTTCTGATGACTGCACAAACGATGTGGAGCTCACGACACTTTATAGCTCCTCTCTTTCTCCCTTTCTGTTTGGACGAGATGATTGTGAGTGAATGGGCCGTTATACATGGCAGTAGTACCGGAAAACGACAACGGAAACTCAATTTCTGGGATTGGAAAAAATACAAGAGGAATAATGGGCTCAAATGCTAAAATGCGAATGGGTTTGATTGGGGACTCTATAAAAGTCGGAGGACTGCAAATTTTGCTTGACGAGACGAGAACAGCCAGTTTCGTAATCGTTTATAATGCATAAAATAGATGAAACATGGCTTGCTATAGATGTCGACCGGCGGAAGTATTGTTGGAGTAGCTATTTCTTCTGAAGAAGCATTCTCATTCAACGATGACGAATATATCCTATCATATTTTGCGCTGTCTCCGTTTTATTCTATAGAAAAAAAGTTGAAGGGGAAAACGTGCATGATGTCATGTGCGTGCATAATAGTCTAATAGTACATGCATATCTGCTGCTCACATGTTGTAGTAAGAAAAAAAAGTCACGAGAGAAAAATATATAAGTGATCCCATCATCCATTCGGTTCGTATACTCGATCAGTGCGTTTTCTCGCTTCTTATTTTTTTAAATCTGCGGGAGTGGATTAGATAAGGAGTTGAATAAGGAAAGAAGAAAAGGAGAGAGAGAGAGAGAGAGAGAGAGAAAGCATCTCTTTCTATTTTGGTGAATCTCCGCTTTCGCAGCTGGATACTTATATTCCCCAGCGGGGAGCCTATTTATGCAAATTCGCAAGAAGGAAGGAAGGAAAAAAGAGAGGACGAGACATATAAAAATGCAAGAAAAGGAAAAAAAATGATTCATTCATTTCATGTTTCTTTTTTATGGCCTGTGGGTTCCAAGACAAGTTTTGGGAGTGGAAGAGCAGAACAGCAGCAGCAGCAGTTACGTATAATAATCCAGATCCTCTATTTGTATTCCCGAATGAATACATAAATAGCAGCAGCGCGTATGGTGCGACTACCTGGTCCAGAAATAGTGTAATTATTTATTCCGGACAAAATTGTGCCAAGTAAGGTGGAAAGGATATTTGAACAAGCTTTTGGCTCCACTTTCTCTCTCACACTCGCTCTCACTATTCAAAAACTTATGGAGGAGGAGGAGACTTTTTGTATCCCTTTTAAATCCACCCAGTAGACCCTGCAGCCACTATTCTAGCACCACGGACACAAGCTGCCATAATACAGGAGCTCCTTCATTTCCTCAAAGACATACACAGAGTCACTTTTTTCGAATGGGAAACTTTGCTACTCCAGCGTTTTTGTCTCAAATCTCCCGCAGCGAGTGAAAGAGAGTGAGAGAAAGCAGAGCATAAAAGAAATGAGTTTAAATCCTTGAATCCTCTCGTTCGTTCCTGCTACTCCTCTTCTATTTACTACACACACACAAACGGCAACTTTCTTGCCCTGTTTTCGTTTTGCCCATCATCATCCATACATTTTACTTGGTTCACTGGGCCTACCACCACACAGAAAAAGAGAAGAAGGAAGGAAAAGTAGGCTTTCAACTTGACAAAGTTTTTTTTTCTCGGGGAAAGTGGAAGGGGCGACTGGAAGGCCAGGGAAAAAAAACAAAAGGAGCTAGATGGGATGGAAAAGAAGGGGATCATCGAGAATGGGAGTCGTGGCCCATGGCTTATCAACCTTCCATTTGCAAAATATATTATTATCTCCGTATATAATGTAAACTAATGTTGCTTGTTTGGATGGACATGTTTATAGTCCCGAAAAGATAATATGGATTTTGTTTGCAATGTTCTGGTTTCGTGTTGTGCCTCCTGGAAAGTAATAAATAATCTCATCTGGCTTCGCTAAACCAAATGGATGGATGTACGTGGTTTTTTATACGACCATGTAGTGTTGTCTGACTAACTACTCGCGCTGCTGATGTAACATGATGATGGTCTTTAAAAATGGATGTGACGGTGGTAGATAGCGTGTACATTTTAGTGCGTCTATTTTGTGTAGTGCCAACCATCCAGGTAGGTAGATTATAATGGATCATTGATTGGCATTCCTCATTCCACCCACCTTTCCTTTGTATCACCACCACCTGATCTTCTTCTCCTTCCCCTCAATAACATCGCGTTGTAGCAGAAGAACCGTAAAATTTTTAATTACAGTTTGGGTGATAGTGATAATTTTATCCGCTGCAACGAAATCGCCTTACCTTGCACTAGTGCTCGTGTGTGGAAGGAACAAAGGTGTACTTTGAACTTTTATGGGGGAATCTTTTGCTTGTTTTGTCTTGATGGCTAGAGTAGGTATAGGGCAGAGATGAAGAAATTGCTGGCCATGTTTGGTTTTATGCCATAAAGTAATGGTTGTTGCTGGTGAGAAAGTGAGTGAAATGGAAGTAAAAACTAATGCACAAATTATGTGATGTGGTTTGGTTGAAGTTGAAATGAAGCGGTTCTCCTGCTATACACTCGCTCACCATACCGCTCCTCTCTGCTTTCCCCATCTACACCACTTGGCTCGCAAATCAGGCTCAATGAAATCCATTTAATTCGACTTTGAGAGAGAATTAGCCAGGCATAAAGTTTCTCACAGGGAAAAGTTTTACTTTCCCTCCACTTGTTCCCCATCTACCATTAATGCTACTAGAAATCTACTTACTTATACTTTCCCTCGCGCTCCGCTCGTTTCGTACGGACTACCTAGGAATGTCTATTAATTTGCACTTTAAATTGACTGGCTTAAAAGTTGAAGAAGAATATTATAATACACTTTCATCATTCGTCAGCGAGAAACATTGTATAGATAGGTGCATGGTGGAATCCCTGGGATCAGACTTCAATTAAAAACGAAAGAAGAACCATTTCCGCAGTTCCTTCCCCAAATCCATTTAATTTAAAATGCTAACAAGGCAGAACAGAAAACTAAATGTGTAAAATGATTAGCATAAAAAGTTACATGAAAGATTGAAGGGGGTATAGCGAAAGATGGAAGTTTTTGTAAAGTTAACGAATTTTACTAATAATTAATTTTTGGCATGCTGACGATCGTAATCTTGTAACTAACTTAAATGCATTACCAAAACTATATAATATTATTTTACAATATTCAAGGCTCTTCTATGTAATCCTGTTACTCTATGATTTCCGGTTCGTAGAAAAGTTATTCTTTATCCCAAAATCTTTTGAAATTCAATGCAGTGAAGATGATATGATTAAGAGGCCTTTCACCATCATAAGATATTGTTGTTTTATCTCCTCTTTCCACTATTTTTAGCCATGTTTACTTTTCCCATTCAATCTCATTACGCCTATCTAATTTCACAATGATCATCATCAAAACTTGTTCAAGTTTGTTTTCAAAATCCGATTTTACACTTGTGTGTATTTTTTCCTTCTTGCTTGGCCTTTCTCCTCCCAGCGATATATTTTTACTATTATTATTTTTGAAGTCAAGGCCAAAAATATCGTACACGTGCACATTTTACTTCCACCGAATAATAAAAAAAACTTTGTTCCCACGATGCTTTCTCTCATTATGATCCACATCCTTCTCCTCCTTCTCGTATTCTACTCATCTGCTATATAACAGGAGCATCAAAACGGATTTTTTTTCGTCATCGACACATGCTCCCTCTCTCACTCACTCATCTTCTCTCTTTCTCTCTCTGCCTCTCTGTCAAAATCTCAACTTTATCCACTTAACTTGATATATTGCAGACAGGAAAAACTTGTTCATCTCTCTCTCAGCTCTCCCATTCTGCTTCCTGCTCTATTCTCCGTGTACCTATCTGGGAAAAGCGAGTTTTTCCTTATCCCACCACGATAACGATATGCTAGAAAGCAGCAGGAGCAGCGGCAGCTTGCCTGGAATGATATCCCAAATCACATATCATTCTTACATCTACTTCTGCTACTACCGTATCAATTTCCTTGCAATCCTTTCCATGCCATGAAAATTGGTTGGAACAGGATAAAAAGGACTTTGCGAGTAAAGAAACCAAAATCAAACTGGATACAGCAGCAAGAGGAGCATTTATATATGAACATCAGAAAAGAGAAAGTGAACCAGATTTCCAGTCAATCCTCCTACTCTTCTTCTTCTAAACCAAACTTTCCATTTGCCCTACTAACCGTTTCCCATTTTATCCATTTTCGCTTTTCACTTTGTCATCTATCTCACCTGTTGTAAAAAATGCTGCTACTACATACCACTTTTTTATGAATATTTTTTTTTCTTATGAAAAAAAAAACCCAACTGCGTCGGCAGTAGCAAAAGAAGGCGAAGGTGTTTGCTTTCACTTTTTTATGTTTTGAAATATTTTTCTTCGCTGCATACTCACATATACATGAAAAAAATGCCTTCCACTTTTTTATGTCCCGTGCACAAAAAAAAAGTAGATTGCCTCTTTTGCTTGCTTACAATATGTACTTATTATGTACCTGTCTCATCGAAAATATTTATGATTTTACGACCTTCTCAAATGGGAAAAGAAAATATTGCCATTATTGATCATGTTCTTACGTGTGTCGTGCGTTTTTGCTTGTTTTTCATTCCAGAGTGCTGAAGAGTCGACACCGGGGGTTTCCTGAAGGCAGTAAAGTTGTTGCATATGTTGGATGGAGAGGTATGCAATCAATTTTTTAAGGTGTTCTTTATGTGCGATTCAAAAGCTTTTTATGATCATTTGAACGAAAGAAGACGAAGAAGAAGAAGGAAAAAATCGAGAATATTTGTTCACTTCTCTTTGTTGACGCCTGAAACGATGATGTTGATGATTATCAATCATCATCGATTGGGCTGAACACGATCATGATGGATGACACTTTTATTCTTTTTTTTGTTAAAAATTGAGCAAGAGGAAAAATAATGGGTTGTTTGCAAAGAAAATATGAGAGAAGTAAACTTTTATAATGAGCTGATATATATTGTATATATATTGCTGATGAATTTTTTCACTCCATGTACCTGACTGACGCAGAGTTTCATTGTTGGCCTGTCTAACTTTTACTTTCACTCTGTAGATCTGACAATATGCTCACCGGATACGATGAAGGCCATGTTCTCTGCCGTGTACCCACTTCCAGATCTCAAGGGTCTTCCAGAATCCTATGCACTAGGGGCTTGCGGATTGACTGGGTAAAAAAGATAACATATTACAAAATCTCTGAGAGAAAAAAATATGATGAGATGATGACAAAAAAAGTTGAATATGGTGACCCAAGTTCTTTCCTAGAATAAGGAAACGACGACGAAGAAGTAGGAAAAAAAGTTCTCGGTCTTGTTTGACTTTCCTTGTAGATATATAGATGGGATCGATGGAAAAGTGAAATTGCAAAATATTTATGTCATGTATTTCGTCGATGATGGATTTCTTTTTTGGTGTAAGTAAGAGGAAAAAGGGGGCCGTGTGTGCAAGTTGAAATGTCTTGATTTAGTCTACGGGAAAAAACTTGTTTATCATCTCATCATACTATTTTCTCTTCTTTGCTTTCCATTTCCTTCAGAGAATCCGATTTTTTTTCTTCTGTAAAAGTCAAGTGCAGTGGACCATAAACTTGTGACGTTGTTGAGAGAGGATGTCAATGCTAACAAATTCAATATGACAAAAATTATATGCCTACACATTTTTTTACATGTGAAAGTTGAATCGAAAAATTGATTTCATTTTTCTCTCTCCTGTGTTTTCTCTCTCGTTCCAGATTGACAGCATACTTTGGCCTATTGAAGATGTGTCAGGTGAAATCCGGGGAAACGGTGGTGGTGAGCTCGGCTGCGGGTGCTGTAGGTCACATTGTTGGTCAAATTGCACGTCTCAAGGGTTGCAAAGTTGTGGGTTTTGCGGGGAGCGATGAGAAGGTGGCATGGATTAAGGACGAGCTGGGATTCAAGTGTGCATTTAACTACAAACAATGTCATTTGGATTCCATCCTGAAAAAGTACGCTGTTGAAGGGGTCGACGCTTACTTTGACAATGTAAGTCAAGTAGTAAAAGTGTGTCTGTGTGTGTGTCATAATATGGAAATTTTTGGAAGTAAAAGCAAAATACTTAACAACATGACAAGGGACTTGTTTCGTTGATTAGATTTAAAAGATATTATTTATGATTATTATATTACGGTACGCATTCTCCTTATATAGGTGGGCGGAGAGTTTACCTACAACGTACTCAAGAATATGAATGAGTTTGGACGTGTTGCTCTCTGTGGGGCCATCAGCACATACAACTACGATCCCAAAGAAAGTTACAAAGGTAAATGAAGTGACGTGAAAAGAGAAGAAGAAGAAAGAGAAAATGGTTGTGAAATGCACAACTTCCTTTTTAGCATGCATGCATGCCAACTCTTACACAAATGCCAGAGCACAAAGTGACATGACTTTTCCTTTTCCTATTTCCAGTTCCGTTTGACTATCAGGCCATGATTTATAAGCAGATTCGAATGGAGGGCTTCATGGTCAACCGATGGTTTGCAGAGTTTCCCGAGGGAATTGGCCAACTTGCAGAGTGGATTCATCAGGGAAAGCTAAAGGTGCGTGAGACGAGAACGGAAGGATTTGAGAACATGCCCCAAGCGTTTCTAGATCTCTTCAAAGGGAAAAATTACGGCAAGTCTATCATTATCGTATAAACTGGCGAAGCGCGAGTGCAACACAAAAACTTGAATACTATCTAAGGCGGGTTGACTTCACTATCAAAATTGGGCAAGCAATCATCATCATCATCAACAACATAAATGTTGTGTTAGGTATAGGTATCTACCAACCTAGCAAAAACTAAACTATCTAAAACATAGACTTATAAAATATAGACACCGAAATGTCTATCAAAATATTAAAAAAATGGATAATCACCGTACTTTCTGCTAATGAATCTTTTGTTGTATGTACTACTACTCGGTATGTAATATATGTACATTATCTGTCTTCACATAACATAAAATATTACAATGTTTGTATATATACTTTTAACGTGTCGCAATTAACTTTCTATTTAATATGATTTTTTTCATCGTACAATATGTTGTAAGGAATGTAATGAAGCTTTATTCAAGGAAATTATTATCATTACCAACCCAGATAGGTGCAATCCAAAAATCACACAAGAAAATGATGGCAATCAAATATATATGGCGAACCATATTTACTAAACCACTGTATACCAATTACCAAAATTATTACCTTATGTAACTTAGCCGTGTGTGTCCACACATCATCATAATCATCATCAACATGTCGTGTAATAAGTAATAGTAGATCTATACTGTAGAGAGCTAAATGGCCATACTAATTTGATGTCTGGTGGATTATTTGTTCGTGTGTGTTTGCTTACAAAAAATGCAAATGTCCATTTCATGAAGGTTGATTACCCGTGAAATATGAGTTGAGTGGGTGAGATAAATCTTGTAAATTATAGCAGCACAACCATAACCACCACCAGCAGTAAACGTAACTCTAGAAAACAAGTATGTATACAAAATTGTGTAAGGTGAACAGAGAAAGTCAAAGTGAAAGTACCTAGCTAGAGCTTGGCTTTTTTGTTGATGCTGCTGCAGTGGACAGATGAAAATATTATATGCTATTGCCATTGCCATAAAATATTCTCTCGGGTAAAAAGAGAAATTTTGTAGGCATTCAAAAAAATATTTCTAGTGCGTAGCACGTAGAACGCTTACTGTCGTATTTATTGTGATCATTATCGTGATTCGCGTGATAATACTACCGAAAAAAAATACTACAACATACATTCAATATTTATAAGTAGAATCGCGTACTTCAATAAAAATATTATTATGAATATCACCGTGTGTGGAATGTGTGGACATTGACTTTGTTTAATGTGTCATCATTATCATCATAGTCATAGGCAGCAGCAGAGCAGAGCAATTTTGGGAACCATAAAAATGAAAAAAAATGTAGAGAACTTATTACCGTGCAGAGTAGTAATTTTAACAAAAAACGCTGAGAACACAATCAAAAGTGACGCTATATACATACCTTACCTACCTTTTACCTTATAGAAGAGCTCTCGTACTTCAATAATTTGTAATATTAGCGTACTACGTTGTACATTTGTAATATATAGAGCATTCCATGCGTGTAATTTCTATCAATTTGTCTGAAAATTTAATATTCCACGACGTGTCATTGTCATGCCAGGGTCTCTCACCTGTGATCATTCTTTCATTCCAGACGAGATGCATAATATTACCTAAAAACTTGTATAAAACACCAAATTATTATTATTATTATCATCAACATCATCATGATTATGTATCAACCAACCTTGTATAACGTATTTCGTCATAATATGATTTTCTTCAAATTACATTTCGTCAACCGTACTACTACCAAGTAAAAACCTATATGTGTATATTGTATGCATGTATGTCGTTATATGAATTGTCTGAAAAGTTTCCGTCGCTGCTATTATTATATAATAAAATCTAGTGTTATGATGTAGAATATTGCCACTAAATATGTATCCGTGCGTGTAAAAGCTGTACTGAATAAATGTCGAGATCCAATAAAAAACAATTTATTGAAAAACGAAATGAGAACAAGTGTTTTGTATTTCTTTTGACGATCCTTATGATGATGAGCATTTCATTTAATATCGCTCATGAAGTTTTATGCAACAATTTTAAAATGCCACTTAGGTTGGGTGTTTTGAGATGCCTTGTGAGATTTCATTGCATAAAATGGAAAGAGTAGCTTTCACCACCTTCATTCATTGTCACTTTGTCACCGTCCCGTCCATTCACCTGCAAAAGCCAGCCAACAATGAAGTTTACCATGGTTTAGCTGGCATTGCGTTCAGCACGCAGCAAAAGTCTCCCCGTGTCTCCTCATGTCTCCTCTCTCCTCCATCTCGTTTCTTCCACTCCACGCCCTGTCCTGTCATCTCGATCCCAAAGTGAAAAGAAAAGTTTGTCCGATAAAACCAACCGATCAGAAGATTCAACGAGTGTTCTCCTCTTTCAGAATTTCTCAACGACTCCAACTGTGAAACATTTGCAAATAATAGATAATCATGGGGTTTGGTAGGATTGTTGTTTTTCTGGCAATTATCTTCATCTTCATCTCCGCTATCGTTATCGTTATTATGTCAGTACCACAGCAGAAGCAGGATGTGTTGGACCCATTTCGCGTTCGGGTCAGCGAGATGCTCCTTTGGTGGGAACAATTTGAGCCGATTTGTGTCAACACAACTACCGTTGTACATCATCATCACTTTGACTCTGGAATGCTGTTGGTCCCCCTGCTCATCCTCGTTCTTATTCTGGAGTGTTGCGCTCATGTAAGGAGAAAGTTCGCCCAATGATGTGTGTAACAAGAAGTCCATATATGTACAGTCATTCACTAATCTTGCAGTGATATCGCTGTCAGTCAAAAATCCTAACTCTTTCATTGTCCATTGTAGAATGAATTTTTTCGGGATCAGAAAAAATGTGACAAGGTGCCTTCCCAGGGGTTCTTCTCAAGGAGAACTCCAAAGAGGCCAAGTTTTAAGGAACACCATGTCATCCCCGACTGTCCAAGAATCCCCTTTTGATGTGAACAAGGAAATAGCTGGGCCCATCGTTTAGTATGTAAAAGTAAATTGAATATTTAGTTGAATTGATAAATTGCTTGCTATACGAAATACTCCTGCTGTCGGTTAAATGAAAGGTATTGCCATTATAACTTATTTCAGTGATTGGTCATTTACTGCAAGCGTTGTGCCAGTCCAGGAATTTGCGAAACAGGACAGTGGTGCTGGAGAGGAAGATGTCGGTTGCCCGGAGTCCCTGCAGAAGGCTGAACCTGAATCTGAGAGCTCCCTCGCCCAAGAACAAAATGCTTCGAAGAAGGTGATGACACGGACACCTAATCAAGACTGTGGGGCAAGCTGATACAATTCATAATTTATTTATAATTTAACATTTTGATATTGTGCATTATTTATGCAGGGTTATGAAAAATCGAATGGCATTAGTAATTGCTTTTGGTTTTTTCATTAGATGATGAGCCGAGCTGATGCTTGCGAGGTCCTTGATCGGATGGTAGCGGAGGCGTATGACCATCAAATGGCAATGTTTCAAAAGGTTTTCACTGCCACGATGAAGACTGTGAACGATTCCCCATTTGCAAAGTGAAATTATGATGTAGAATGGACTTATTTCGTTTTATCTGTTATTCTAAATTGTAGCTCAACTATTTTAAAATGTAACACAGTGCCCCATAACATTATACACAGTGATTTTATATTGTAGTTTAAGAAATTTTTAATGAAAACCATCTAAAAATAAAAATAAACAACTTAAAACATTGTTCCCAATGATTTGCATATATCCGAGGACGTTGGTCGCTCAGCCTAACCTTTAACTTAACTTATTATGTGTACGATATCAAGTATTGAAACAATGCTGCATTTTGCGCCCACTTTATTCCATACTGTCCCTACATCCGTTTTTAATTAAAATCAAAGAGACTTCCTTGAGAGGAAAGACAAACTTTGGAACATCAAGTTTTAATTAGAGAGATGAGATGAGTAAACCGAAAGTAAACCTTTCGCTGATCATAAAATGAATAAGAAAACCAACAAACAAAGCAGCAACGGCAACAGTAAATATATAGATAGTTCCAAAATATCAAGCTCATCTTCATCTCATGTCTTACAAGCAAGCTAGAAGCAATTCATAATAAATATCCCGTCCCTAAAGTGTACTTTGTTCCCGAATTCCCTGTCCAGAATATCGTTTTAATGCGAAAGCATTCAAGAGTAATGAATGTCGAAAACTGGGCCCATGACAGGCACACAACAACATAGCTTTATACTCTCTAACAAGGGAACGTTGTGAGGTGAATAGAGCCTAGAGAGAAACGAAAATATACGTCTGAATCAGATTTTTCTGCTGATTCGAACGGTACCAACGTTATTCTGCAGAAATGTAATCTGTGGATTTTACGAGCACTTTTATATTTATGTGTTCAAGCTGAGTTTGCAGGTAGATTGGAGCATACCATGAATTGAAATTGATACCATAACGTGTCTTTTATGCATGTCTTAAGTTATCTTCATGAATATTTACTATAAGCATAATTCGAGATTATATAGTGAATAAATTTTTCTGAAGTAGTGAGCACATGCAGAGCTCGCTGTATGTACATTTAGCATCTGGCCTGATGTCAGTACCTCATATTGCTGGTAAGCATTCTGACAAACGGTTTAGCTCACGCTGACCAACATATGCATACATTACGTTGCTTACGTACTAGTAATAGATCCAACCCATCTTGAGGGCACGTCATACAATGGTAAATTTGCCAAAAACAATATAATACTGGGCGTTTTATAATTGAGCTCATAAGCCCGAACTATGATTATAGCAACGCAACGAAATATAGTCAGTCGTTATTGCAGGAAACATGGCGTGAACTATACAAATATGCATAAACCTTATCCTGGATACAGCACTCGCAGAACGTTGTAGGAGTTTCGATTATGTTGCATAAGAGATCAAATTCATTTTCAATTAATATAAATCCTGTTGGTGTATTGTGGGACTCTCAAAATAATAGATATGTAAATATAAAAGTGCTTGTAAAATCCACAGATTACATTTCTGCAGAATCAAGTTGGTACCTTTCGAATCAGCAGAAAAATCTGATTCAGACGTATATATTCGTTTCTCTCTAGGCTCTATTCACCTCACAACGTTCCCTTGTAAGCTTGTCTTGTGGCTTCTCTTACGGGCCGAACCGTACTTTGGTCTGGCCTGGGATGATGATAGTTGGAAATCTGTTTTGTTGGTACGAGGAAAAAAATGACCTTGGGATTTCTCACATGGTGAGTTCCACACAGACGACATGAACATTCAGTAATGGAATGGGACAAGATTGGGATATTATGAGAATATATATATTCTGGGATGATGACACCACTTCTCTGTTGATCATTCATAGAGATACATCTTATCCAACACCACTACTGCTAAATACTTACTGACTCACTCAATATGTATATCACTATCACAAGGGAATTTTTGGGCAAAAACAACATGTCTTTACCGAGGTTTTCTCTGCTCCTGAGTGAATTTTGATGATACTGCTGGCTTGTGGTTTCTCCAGCTCCAGAGCTCTCTTCTTCGTCTTCCTCTGCTGGATAAAATGACAAACGGCAAATGACAAGCCTCGTTAATGCCTTGGTTTATGGAAATTTGTCAACGAACGTGAAAGGAATATCTAATCATCGTGTGTGTCGGTTTAATATAATATACACGCTATATACATCGCCAAATTATCTCTATAAATTTTATATAAAGTGCAAACATACATGGATCATATATAATTTTTACGTGTCATGTTGTTGTTGCCATCAAGTCAAATCGATATCGATAAGACATTTTTGACGAGGACTCCATATATAAACTTTATGGTTACGTGGTAGGGTAAAAATGGGATGCAGCAGTGATAGTTTCCAGGATCGATTACCGAAAATAATGGCATGTCATATTAAAATATTAGTATTGCTTTCGGATAATATGTTCTAGAGTGTTCCTCGTCGACAAAGCCGGCATTCTTGTGTTTCCAAAATATACTTTGTTTCCCAATTTAGTGCATCTACATGAAATCACGGTGTGAGTTTACACATTACAAATGAGCGAACAAACAACCTCTAGAACAACACTTGGATATTGGCCTTGACGCAGACTCCTGTCAGCAAAAAAAAGATAACCGCGCTGTTGTATACTATCCCATGGTAGAAAACTGAATTGAATTTACATTTCATTGCATATAATTTATTAAAAAAGTTGATTTCTAAAGTGTTGTACATGATATTTCAAGTGGCGAGTCTCGTGGCCAGTTTTGTATCTCGGTCACCCGAACAGATTGTTATAAAACATCTCGTGTGATTCTATTCGCACATTGTACCGTCCTCCAATCTCACACAGTAAAGTAAGTATAGTGCTTCATCATCATCATCGTCATCATCACAACTCCATTATTGTCAGTCATCGAAATAACCAGCACATATAATTTGATTACACGTTACGTAAACCGGTGAAAAAAACTCTCCTGGCTTTTTTTGCTCGTGTGTGTCCCTCTCTCCAGTTAATTCACTCTCAGAACTATTACTTGGCTACCCAAACTACTTTTGCTAGAGAATTATGGCCTTGTACAAAAGTACATTAAGCCGTGGTTTACGGCATGTATCTCCCATTATCGCAACAGCGTCCTCCCATTCTTCCCACGGCAATATTTTCGCTCTATCATCATCATCGTCATCCTTAATCCATCAAGGACAAAAGCAGAGGCGACTTGAAGCCGTTGTGACAGGATACTACTATTACACCACAGCCTCATTCTCTAGCAGCAGCGACAAAATGCAAGCGAGAAAGTTTGTTCTGAGCAAGAACTTCCAGGGTGCTCCCAAGCTCTCCGACTTTAGCATTGTGGAGGAAACGCTGCCTCCACTCCAGGATGGGGAAATTCTCTGCAAAGCAGAGTGGCTGACGGTGGACCCGTATATGAGGCCGGCCGCAGATCGGATGAAGGTTGGCGAGCAAATGCCAGGAGGACAGGTTGCTCGTGTAATTCAGAGCAAAAGTTCAGATTTTCCCGAGGGGAGTCAAGTTGTTGGAAATTTCGGATGGAGGGACCTCACCATTGCCAAGGCTCTGTCGGCGAAGGATAGGACTTTGGACACGTACTATGCCATGCCCGAGATGAAGGGTCTTCCAGATTCGTATGCCTTGGGATGCATGGGAATGCCCGGAAATACGGCCTACTTTGGACTCACTCGAATCTGCCAGCCGAAAGCGGGAGAAACTTTGGTCGTTTCTGCGGCCGCCGGCGCTGTGGGTAGTTTGGTGGGACAAATTGGCAAGATCATTGGGTTGAATGTAATCGGCTATGCGGGAACTGATGATAAGGTTCAGTGGTTGAAGAAACTGGGATTTGATCATGCCTTCAACTACAAGACTCAAGAGTTGCCTCAAACGCTCAAGGAGCACGCTACAAAGGGAGTGGACTGCTACTTTGATAATGTTGGAGGAGAGTTTGCATATCATGTTACCCGGAAAATGAATCCATTTGGAAGGATTGCTCTCTGTGGGGCTATTAGTATTTACAATGAGGATCCTAGGAAGCCTTCAAAGGGTAAAGAAACGAAAACTTTGTTTACAGTCGCATGCACATAATATATCTACCTACCAACTATCTATCTATAAAAAACTTTAATCAATGTTTTTTATCGTTTCACAGTTCCTGTGGATTACGTGTCCATGATTTACAAAAACATCAAGCTGGAGGGCTTTGTCGTGTACAGATTCGCAAGAGACTGGATGAGCGGAATAAATCAGTAAACATATAACATCAATATAAATTGGTTGTGTATAGAACCTCTTTGAAAATTTATTAATTACAGAGAATAATATGTACAATTTTGTATTTTTTTATAGAATGCGCGACTGGATACTTGAGGACAAGCTTAAAATTGAAGAGACAAAATTTTCAGGTTTTGAGAAAATGCCACAAGCTTTCATTGACCTGCTCGCTGGGAAAAACACCGGGAAAGTGGTCATTCAGGCTTAATTATATATCATTCAATATCTTTAACTAAAAGACTTCTTCTTAAAAGATGATACTTTAAAATCAATTTTTGGTGATAAAATAATGTATTCATACGTATTCGCAGTAAATTAAAAGTAATTGTACAAAACATTACAAAATAGTATTGATATTCAATCCTCTGTGAATTTATTTTATCTATTATGAACATTTTTAAGATGAGTCGTAAGTGGTGTCCGTTGAGAAAAGCATTTACCGCATACCTGACACTTAAACGGCTTCTCACCCGTATGCGTTCTCTGGTGAACTTTGAGCACTTCTTTTCTCAAGAAACGTTTATCGCAATCAGGAAACGGACACTCAAAACTTTTGACACCATTGTGCTTATCAGCACAATACTGTCTGGATTTACTGTCCTTGAATTGCTTCCCACAAACTTCGCAAATGTACATCTGCCGGTTTCCGGTATGATTTTCCATATGCTTGGTCAGAGATGATTTCGCTGCAAAAGCCTTCCCGCATTGGGTACACTGGTGAGGCTTCGTTCGCTCACTGTCGTCCAAATGGGTTTCCATATGTCTGGCAAGATAAGACTTTTCAACGGTTCGGAAATCACACTGAGGACATTTCTCCGGTTTCTCCATTCCGTGCTCATTCACCATGTGTCGCTGGAAAGTTAGCCTGTCGGGCATAAATTTGTTGCAGAATTTGCACGTGTTTTGTTGGAGTCGACGTTCCAGGTACTCGGGCTCACGACGACGACGAGTACTACTTTCCTTTTTTGGACCGTTCATGGGAATGATTTGAATCACGCCTGGGGATGGATTAGCCACGGCGTAGTAATTGAGTGGTTTGCATTTGGACGAGGATCTTGCTGGAATGCCGTGCTCAATCTCCTTCTTCACTTCCCGCAATCGTTCGCTAGCCAACTTTTGCATCTCCCCAGGATTTTTAACCAATTTATCTGCCGTACTGGTTTTCACCACATTTATCACATTATTTACTCCAATCTCTGTGCCTGGTCGCACATTTCCGCTTGAAGAATTTCCGGAAGAAGAGGCTGCTTCGCCACCTGTCGTCTCTTGTTCCTCAGCCGCGTCTTCATTAAAGATATCCAGATCTATAATAAGATGAAAATGAGTATTAATGATCTTGAAATGATTATAATGCAGGGATATTTCAATTACATACTATAGCGATTTAACCATTTACTTACATCCGGTAGGATTCCTATCCGCGACCTTCTTCCGAAACTGCCTCACGCACTTCATCACCTCGTGTTCATTCATGGACGCCTCCTGAAAGATTATCAGATCATCCAAGCTCTCCGCCGTCCCATCTCCTCCTCTTCCCCCTCCACCAATAATCCCCCTTTCCCCCACCGACTGAGCATTCTTCTTCGCCGAAGTCGCAATAACACTCGTAATACACGCCGTAATTTGCTTGCTCAGCTTATCAATCGCCACCTCATACGCCACAAACGCATCATACATTTTATGATAATACATCGACTTGCATTTAACACACAAAGGCAAATTTCCTGGAAGAAGTCTACACTCCCCCTCCTTCTTACTCTTCCTCGTCATATGAAGCACTCCCTCCCCTCCTCCCGTGTCAATCTCCAGATGGTTACAAATGTAAAGAAACAGCCTTTCACTCGTTTTCACCATCAACCGTCTTTCCGCCTTGGCCTGCTCGCCGTTATATCTCGACACTGGACTGTAGCAAAACAGACAATTCACCGATTTTTCCACCGCCAACGGGACACTTTTGACAGCTGTCACCAGCTGCTCCCCCTCACCCTCCCCCACCTCCACAGTTATTGTCGTCGCCATCCTTAATTAACCCTTCCAAAATTGATCCTAAAATTAAAAATTAGGTGATGAAAGAAACAAAAAAAAATTAATCTCGCTCGACTCGACTGACTGTTGCTGCTATTATGATGAGCTGAAATATCCTCTACCCACCTCTCACATGGTTTTGTTTTCACACTTTCAACATTGTCAGTCTGCCATTTATTTGAAGCCCTCTATTCTCACAAGCAAAGGTAACTTGCAGTTGTTGTAAAAGACAGCTCTATAGGGGATTTTTGTAGAGGTACATACATAAGCCTATATGCAAGTCAATCACACTAACTGTTAGAGTGAATATGTATTTCTCTTGCTACCCATTTTACACAGCGAGAGAGCAGAGCAATCGAAATGGCATTTGGCGACTCTGGAGCGCATGTCTTTTGTTTGTTGCTTTGCTCCTCTCTTTACTCCCGTCTTGCCATCTATTTTTACGGAACTCTTTCCTGCATTCAATCCACATGGCACGGTATACGTACTCCACGTTATAATATTCGTTCCGTCCGATTTCCAACAAAATTCAGTCCCTTTTTCTGTGTTTTTGTAACACACAAGCACCACCACCACCGCCGCAACGCAACTACTAAAAGTGCCCACCATACATGCTTTCCTGTAATAAATGCATAATATGCGAATGCTGTTGAGTAAGTAAAGTAGCGTGTATGTAGAAAGCACAAAAAGCATGCATGCAAGTAGGCAGAGTGGAGGCGAAGAAAGAAGGGAGAATTTTTCTGTATTTTTTTTTGGGAATCCTCCGAACAATCCGCCGATTCAACTGCCGATTGGTTTAGTTTAAACGTAGCATGAATGGAGGAAATCTCAGTCGGACGGAGAGTATACGGAGGAGGAAAAGATCGTATTATCGTGACGTGATAATACTCCAAAACGAACAAAAAAACTTGTGTGGTTGGTTGGTTGGTTTGATGGTAACTACTGACTAGGAGCTTTTTTATGACTGGTGAATAGAGTACTCCAAACAACTACTTGGTTTGGAGTGTGAGTGAGTGAAAAAGTATTCATGTAGGATGGATGGTTGCTTTCAAATAAAATATTATAAGGTTTTCTCAGTCGGGTTGGCTTGTTGAATAGAAGTTAGAAATAAGCTGGTGAGCTACTAACTGTCTTTTGCTTGTCGTGTGTGGAGCTCTCGTCGATGAGGTGGTGGAGGAGGAAATAGAAGAAACGAACGGGGGATTTTAATCAATCACTAGAGGCGAGAGTCGTGTGTCGAGTAGTCGAGAGGAGTGTTGCGGAGTTGAACAAGTCGAGTCGTTTTTTTGGTTGGAAAGGATAGGGAAATAGTTTTTGGGAGGTAAGCTATAGAATATTTTTGTATTGCGTGGTTGGTTGGCTGGTTGGTTGGTGAATATATATATATTTTATCAGAGTTTAAATCAGTTTTTTGGAGGTGGTGGCCATTTTGAATATTTTTGATTGTTGGGTTTGGAGTGGAGACTCATTTTTGTGTGGGACATTCATTGATTGGTGTATTATTTTTGGTTTCAGGTGAATTATCATAAATAAAGCTGCAAATTGACTGACGCGTGGGATTTTTAGGAAATTTGTCCAGGAGCAGTGGGAAGAATTGTAATTTGTGGGGAAAATGGAGGAACAACATGGAGATTCCAATTTCGATTCCCCTCCAAGTGGGGAAGATGCAGAGTTGTATTTGTTGAAGTGGAACTCTCATCAGCATCACTTTGCGAACAAGTTTTCCGAGTTGTTGGATGAGGATGACATTTCGTTTGCGGATGTCACGTTGGCTTGTGAGGGGAATTTTTTGCAGGCACATAGATTAGTCTTGTCTGTGTGCAGTCCCTACTTCAAAAATTTGTTCAAGGTAAGATATGGAGTTAAAATGTGCAATTTTTTGTTAAGTTTACGGAAGTACTAATTCATCATAACGTCTAAATCTTTCTGTTTGCTCAGGTGAATTGCGCTGAAAAGGGGCCAGCGACAATCCTCATGGCCAACGTTCGGTACACAGATCTGGAAAATATTCTCCACTTCATGTATCGTGGACAAGTGAATGTGCGGAAGGAGGATCTCAACAAGTTTCTGGAGACTGGGGAGCAACTCCAAATCGATGGTCTCATGGGCCAAGGGAATGCTGCCAAGCAGTGTAACAACCCTGCCAAACGTCGATTTTCTGAGGGAGGTCAAGTTAGCACTGGGGTGAGATCGGCTGCACAGCAGATCATGACCAACAGAAATGGGAGACCACAGCCAACCCAGTATAAGATTGTCACGAGTGGTGCTGGAGCCAGTGGAAATGCTACTACTAGTCGTACATTGAGTGCTGGAACAAATTCGCAACAGAATCTGAATAACCACGTAGATAGTACTCCGGTAAAGAAATCTCGAATCTCGCCGACAGGATCCATACTGAAGCAAGAGACAGCTTCTAACGGCACAAACTCCGCTTCAAGACGCCCATCAACGTCCTCTCATGTCAGCACTGCCAACAGCAGTAGCAGCCCTTCTCATCTTCAGAAAGTTGATGAAGTTGACGCTGAATTGGTGGAAGCCAACAACGGAATTAAAATTTTGGCAGTGGCTTCGATGAATGCAGCTTCCGCTTCTGCAGGATATGATAGTCAGGGGAATGAGGTGTACGAAATTTTGGATTACGAAGGGGAGGACGGCGGAGACTTGGAAATGGACGGTGAGTCATGATTCCATAATTCTAATAATTTGTCAAGTTTATTCAACTTCGTGACAATATGTATATTTTGCTTTTGTTTCCCATAACAGATTCTGATCTGATGAATGCTTACGGGGATGACGGGGGAGACGACAGTATGTATTACTATCAGTCATCCACCTCGCCGTATGGTCGAACAGGTGTAAACTCCTCTCAACAACAGTCTCGTCTAGGTCCGCAAGTCACAGCTCGTTATCCAAGTATCATCGATGGAGTCCACTTTGAACTCATATCTGCTGATGAGAAAAGAGTCGCAGCTCAATGCAAGCTCTGTCCTGGAGAGAAAGTCATTCGGGGAAGTGGACTCACCAGTTCAAATTTCATTTCGCATTTGAGAGTAAGTTTGCAGTTTTAACGAGATAATTATTTAGTTGCGTCGTTTGATGTATGAAGCACTCAAACTATAATTATGACTTTTGTGATATTCCTCCAGGCATTTCACAAACGGGAACTGGAAGAATGGAGAGAGAAAAGAAAAACGGAATCTCGGAGACGTATGGATTAGAAAGATATTATCGCACTGCAGATGGTGCAGTTACTACTATAATTACAATACTTTTCAGATCTATCATCACAAGTTTATGTCATTCTAAGAATCTCTTGCTGAATCTAAGCGTTACATTTTTGACATTTTCTCTTGACAGAAGGAATAAGCTATATGAAAAGATTTTCTTATTTATAAAATAATGTAAATAGTTTTATAGTTACCTCCATATTACCCATGCCCTTATATTAATTAAGTTTGTCTCCACTCTGGCAAGACACAAACAATACGTTTATAACTATTCAGTTACCTCATAATATTTTTTAACAAAGCCCTTATCATGATTTTATGTATTTTTTGAAGTATTATCGATTTTGATTTTGAATAGGACTAAAATATTACGATGATAGTATTTCGAAATCTGTACTTAAATAGGATCTCATAATCTCATCATCACTAAAACAAACTTGTATTACAATTTACAAAATGTTTTGTTTTTGACCAAAGGTCACAACGTAAATAAATAGCTTAAAAATATCGCTGGTCATTTAGGAAAAGTGAAGCACATTAATTTACAAATATAATATGCACTGATTTTATTGATGTAAGTAAAAACGACTAAAACGTGTACTGGAATAGATAAATAGACAGTTATAGTAGTTAGGCAGTTGAGCGTTTTATTTTTTAGTATTTTAACAATACATCGTAAAATATTGAAAGTTAGACTTTTTTGTTTAATAGCTAGTTAAATGTGCTGTCAAGTAATTGTTCTACTTCTGTGCGGTACACACGCCCAATTCCCACCGCAGGTGCGGCTAATGGACCCCGACCTTTGTACTTGATCTACAAACAAAAAAACACAAATTTTCTCAATGTTATTATATAAAGATATTATTGTAAACTTAGGATTTTATTATTATTATCGTGAGTGTTAAAGCAATCCTGCAATAAATTCTCATTATTTCTCATTTACATAAAAAGAAAAAAAATGATATGATTTGTTTCATTTTAAATCATTTATTCTTACCTTGCATCCTAGAAAATTTTCAAATCTTGGCTTAATGAAAGTCCACGCTCCATAATTTCGATGCTCCTCTTGACTCCAAACCACTTCTGACGCGTTGCTGTAAGTACTGAGTATTTGCTGGAGTTCTCGTACTGGAAAGGGGCACAATGATTCCAGCCGTATTATGGCAACATCATTCCTTTTCAGCTCCGCACGCTTTTCCTCAAGGGTGTAGTAATGCTTCCCGGAAACGAAAATGAGACGCTTCACTTGTTTCGCATTCGCCTGCGCTACAGAGTCGTCCAAAACTGGTTGGAAAGTTGTTCCAGGCGCCATATCAGATAAGCTTGATGTTGCCGCTGAGAGTCTGAGTAGTGTTTTTGGCGCAACGACGATTAATGGCTTCCTAAAGTTTCGGATCATCTAAACAGGCAAGACAATTTTTAATCTTTTAGAACTTCGTAATTTTCGTGGGAAAGGTTTGGAAATGTTCGAACCTGTCTTCGGAGCAAATGGAAATATTGTGCTGGCGTTGTTGGATTGACCACTTGCATATTATTGTAGTCTCCGTCAACAATTCCTTCCTCGTTTGAATCAGTTAGCTGAAGCCAGCGCTCTAATCTACAAGATGAATGCTCAGGTCCTGCACCATCCATGCCGTGTGGAAGCAGCATTACCATTCCATTTTGCATCATCCACTTTGCTAAAGATAACGCATGAAGAAATGGAAATGAAATTTTAATTTCAATGAGAATTTATTTTTGAAATATGTAAACTTTTAGTTCAGTTCATTACTTTCTCCGGAGCCGACCATCGTGTCAATAGGAATCTGAGCTCCATTGAAAAAGTCTCCAAACTGCGCCTCCCAAATGACTAGGTTATCCGGATGCTCCACACTAAACCCATATTCAAAGGCGAGCACAGCCTCTTCCGACAAAGTGCTGTTGGCAATCTCTAATTTACCCACTGGGCTAGTCTCTTCTTCCGGTGGCACCAGAGAATTCAATGGAATAAACATTTCCCCCGTCGTTTGATCGACCAGCATGGCATGGCGCTGGGAAAATGTACCCCTTCCAACATCTTCCCCACTCAACCTCACATGGAAGCCCTGATACAGCAGCGATCCAAGTGCCATTGCTTCCGCCGTAGCCCAGTCAATTTTCTCACCTTCATTAACTTTCGTTAATCGGTTTTTCACATAAGTTTTGGCGAGATGGGGATGTACATTAAAGTCTGCTGGAAATTGGACACTCTTATGACCAATGTACTTGAGAAGGGAAGTATCCAATCCAGTGTCCCATTCTGTAATCACGTCTCCCGGTTGAGAGAGTCCAGACCATTGCTTTTGGAAGTAAAAATGAGGTGGCTGGAAGGTCTCGGCCTTTTTCAGTTCTTTGTTGAGATAAGCAGTGTCCTTCTCTATGATTTCTTTGAGTTGAGACTCTTGGAGTAGTCCTTCAGCAATTAATTTATCACTGTAGATATCGGGAATGGACTTTCTAGCGTTAATTGTTTTGTAAATGAGGGGATTGGTAAATGTGGGATCGTCAAGCTCATTGTGGCCCCATCGCCGGAAGCATATTAAATCGAGAAAAATGTCCTTGTGAAATGTCTGCCGGTATTGGAGGGCTATCCTGGTGCATTTAATGAGATCCTCGGGGGAATCCCCATTGACATGGATTACAGGACAGCCAATCATTTTGGCAACGTCGGAAGTATATCTGGAGGACCGACCTCTTTCTTGTGGAGTAGTGAAGCCCACTTGGTTGTTCACTATGAAATGTATGGATCCCCCAACGCGGAAGTGGGGAACGTAGGCGAAACCGAGCGTTTCCTGATTGACACCTTGACCTGCAAGAGCAGCATCTCCGTGAACTTGAATGGGAAGCACGCGAGGATTTGTATTGTCGCTTTCTTTCCCGTAATCGTAGCAGTTGAGCTGCTTCAGTTTTGCACGGACTTTCCCAACCACCATGGGATTTACAATTTCCAAGTGGGAGGGATTTGGGAGAAGACAGAAGCGGACGGTTTGGCCGTTGTCGGATTTTACGTCGACGCTTGTGTCTGCAGAGTAAAATAGTTTGGTAAATTCATGTACAAATCAGTCACTCACATCATTTCTACATTGAGAGATTCTTACAGGTATGAGATAGAACATCCCCTGACGCTCTGGCATCACTCGGAAACTCTGACATCCCTTTCATTTTCTGGAACATTCGACAAGGTGGAAACTGAAGCAGACCTGTCAGCAAATTCAACCTTCCTCTGTGGGGCATTCCAATAATGACGTTGTCAATTCCTAATTCCGCTGAAAATCCAATTTCCAAACAAAATTAATCCCTCTGCTCTGCTTTTTACTGCGTTTATTCTATTTAGCCGGGATAAAAGTGCCTTACGTGAACACCGCAACAGCTCAAGAAAAAATGTGACCATTGACTCGGCACCCTCTCCCCCATATCGTTTCAAATTTGGAAATTTGTTTGCCAGGAAATGGTCGAAATTTTGAAACTTGGCCATTTCAATGGCTAGTTTTACTTGATACTCGGTTGGAATAGGATCGAGGAAACTGCTTTCCACTTGATTTGCAAACCATTCTCTTTCCGTTTCATTCTATATACAAATTGGGAAAAGATTATACGACTCGTTCGCATGAATTTAATTTGTGTTACTTGCTTTGGTACAATTAATTAAATACCTCAATGTGCATAAACTCAAACCCAGTTTGTGCCGTATACGTTTTCTTGAGGAGCTCGACTCCTTCCGTTGACGGCACCTCTACCTTCCCTTCCACTTCCTTCCAGTAAACCAAGCCCTCTGGACTAAATCGCTCCAGATTAACGAATCTGTCCAGTGCTAATTCCGGTACCTCGTTTGGATCCACATAAGCTAAAGGATTTACGTTTGCCACTCGATGACCATGCACCCGAAAATTTTCCACCAGCCGAAAGAAATTTGCAGCCGCATTTCTATTTATTGTGGCCACGTCTTTCTCCCCAGGCGTTTTCGGCAGTGTACCCGGAATGTCTGGACGATGTCCATGAACCCCAACACGTCCACTGTGGTAACATCGACACTTTTGCTGAAGCCATCTTGACGAATGGCTTCGAATTTGGTGGGAAATGTGGGAAAGTTGAGGAGGAACCATGATGCTTAGAATTTTGCCTACCTGCCTATAGACCAAATTCTTTGGAATGTGTTAGTTTCAACCAAAACCAAAATGGTTATAATTCATGTGAGGTTTATGAAGATGTGTGCTGATAAAATATTCATTTTTAATCGAACGATTATTTGTATAAAAGCATGGTCTATTAAATGGTGCCATGATCATTATGACATATAAATGACACAAGACACTAACAAGTTGGAAAAAGCTTGAAATTGCAAAAGCACGTGTAAGATAGCCTGCCTACACACAACCGAACGCTTACATAACCTTTTTTCAGATGATGAGTAAAATAGTCAAAGTGGAATTTTCATATGAATCTCTTTTTTGCTGGGATTCATGTGAGTGAGCGAGCCTAAGCGGCATATCACGGAGGAGGAATAATACGAAGAGCTGGTTTATATCAGCGCTTATGTCACAGTCATTCAACTTTTTAGGCAACCCAACGCTATGATAATATTCTTCCTTCCCCACGTCTAAAAGTATGTAGCGAGAAATTGTACAGCTTAAAGCTGTACATTCATTTGATTACGCACTCGCAGCAACTTTAATTTGTTACATGATAAAGTTGCCGAAAACTAGCTAAAGATTAAATGAAATCATGATTACTTACGTACTATATGAGACTCGCTTCGCATAATGTACTAATTATCAATTAAGTTATAGCCTAAAGTAATTCTAGTGATTGAGAATGCTACTAAAAGTTATTACTGCATCCATATATATATGATTTTCCGAGATAAATTCGAAATAATAATTTTATTACATGGGCTATATAAAAGACAACTGTGTGGCAAACTGACAATTATCATAAAAATTGGCAAAAAAAATTGCAAAAAAGTGAGGGGGCACTCGGAGTTGAACCAAGGACCTATCGATCTGCAGTCGATTGCTCTGCCACTGAGCTATACCCCCTGTGCTTGGAATCACACTGCGTTTTTACTGGGTTTTCACAGAGTTCGCTATAGCCTTGCCAACAAAGAAACAGTATGGCTGGATGCAATGGAACGCTCATCCTCGTTCCTCGTCCTAATCTCCTCAAATCTCACTCACTCGACAACAACCAACAAAACAGGAAAACTCGAATACGTACTCAAAAATTTGGATTAATATTATTGACTTGAATGACCATTGTCCACTATGTTCGTTGACCGTCCACCACCACCACTGCTGCCCACATAATAATCCGCCCACGCTCAAAAAACATAATCTGCATGTATGCACATATTGTAACGCATTGTATGTATGTAAAGTGGATAGCATTAAGGAAAAACGGATCTTGCTATACAATTTGTATAAAACAAGAAAATCGGCGAAAACTACGTATTTATCATAGTTGATCCGAGTAATTTACTTGCATGTAAAGTGTTGAGGGTTCTTTTATTTTATTTTAATACAAAATTCATAAAATAGTTTATTGTTTTTATAGTATTGAATTGTTTTGTACTTTTTACCACAATCTAAATACATACTTCTTACATTAAACACAACATTTCCTATAATAGCATATTTTACAGCATCAGATTGAATTGCATGGGAAATGAACATTTAACTTAATGATGAATTCCCTGTCTCCGATATTCTGTATGTGTCTAAATTGTAAAGTATACGTTTGCTATCTACACTGTTGCCGGCGGATGCACTGGCAGCCATTAAATTGAGATCATTAATTAAATGACGGAAAGAGTGTTTATTTGCTGAATTTTTATTTGGTGACGAGAAATGATGAATATCACAAGGGAATCTCATGTCGGTTGCCTCTGTTGCTGGAAGAAAAGTGGAAGATGCTGTTCCTTGGAAGTCTCGAGAGTGGGAGAATGACGATGAGTCCTTCTCACGTCGAAACCTTGCCCGTCTGTTTTGGAACCAAATTTTGACCTATGACCAAACAACAAATTTTGAAGTTTAGCATGCATGTAAAATTGCTGATGAATCACACGTTGTATGCCTCATAATTAAGTTTTTAACATACCCTTGTTTCTGTCAAGTTTAAAGTTTCTGCCAGCCTTCCAATGGCGTCACTGCTGAGGTACTGAGAACTAATGAAGGTGCTCTCCAAAACGGCGAGTTGGTGTGTGGAAAACGGAATGCGAGGACCACGACCATGTCTGCGGGATGTACTTTTCCTTCGAGTGCCTATCAATACAAATATTTAAAACACCGATTATTCATCATTGAATTTTTAATCGTCTAATTAAACAGCATTCACTAAATAATTCAATCATCATTTTAGTTAAATGAACTTTTTATCCTTACGGGGCAACTTGGGAGGCTTGAATCTTGTGCAAGTCAACCAGGCAAACGTGCCATCCGAGGACGAGTCTTCACCCCGGCCGTCGTCTGATTTCCGATACATTTTCTCATCATTATCGTCACTCACGCTGATAAGCTCTTCATCCTCTTGGGGCTGAATTTCTACTTCACTCTCTTGAACACTGACATCACTCCCTCCAGTAGACACTGGAAAGTAACTGAAACTGTCTTGAAAACGGACTGGAGAATTTGCAGTTGAGGTGGATAAAATATTCGAATGTTGCACAACGCCCCGCGATTTTCGGCCAGAATTGCCAACACTCTCGTCATCTTTCCTGAGCAAAGTTTCTATACTGAAGTCAGCAAAAATTCTGTTTTTTCTTACGTTGCCCCTATCCATTATCATATTTTAGTAATGAGCCACTTTCCACACAAAAGGATAACTGCTTGATGATATAAAATATATTCTGATAGCTCAAACTATAGTTTAAAATGGAAACAAAAAAGCCCGAAATTGTTTCTTGCTACAGAACTGACTGACCACTCCAGCTATTGTTCACTTTGGAACTGAATTTGAAATTCAAAGTGACCCATGAATATATACTGATTTCACAAAAAAATGATATATAAGGGAAACTTGTTACATTGTTGCTTCATCATAGGCGCAGGGTCATAAAATGCAGTAGGTAGGTGAGTGTATAAACAAAAGCGCATTAAAAAGGGCTCCTCCAGTTCGCATTTTGTACAGAAATTTACATGTTAAACTGTTAGGAAGGCATGTATGTAACTAATAAATGTGCATAGGGATCGACACAATAGAGATGGACACTTGATCAGAAGAGTAACTGAAAAGCTCCTCCCATTCACGGTTGACGCGTATTGGATCACTGAGGTGTGAAAGGTGGGCTATGGGCATGTAGGATTCTACTTTCTAAGGTTTCAGCCACTAACTATTCCCCTTCACATATCCCAAATCTCTCTGCAAGCGAAATCCGAACCCTAAATTTAAAGGGCCTATCTTTCTAATAAGTTTATAATAAGCATTCAATGCAACGAAAGATCCAAACTGTCAACTGTCGTAACTTGTAGCGAAACGTAACTCATTTGGGCACACGTCGACTAAAGGACATCATCAAAATTTCGTTATTGTAACTTCTATAAACTCTGGAATGGAAAGCTGATATTATTGTATGAACTAGTTAAATAATTTGTTGTGAGCTTCATCATAAAATCATACAATGATAACAATATCGGAAGAAAGCAAGATGAACTTGTCATAAAAGATCTATCTCATCTTCTCATCACATCTGCTCGTCCTAATGTTTAGTTTTAAATCCTGATTGATCCAAATTGCATGATGCATTATTGAGTGAAAATGTTTTCACATTTTGATCTGTATGTTTGCGTACCACAACAATGACACAGAAACAATAATAATATCATATATTTTTCTGAAAGTAATACTGAAAAAAAAGAATATAACAATACAATACGGAAAAAAGTATCAAATGTTACATATTATTATATTTGTTTTCAATGACATTATTCATTATCCCAAATTTACCACACATCAACATGCAAAAATGAACAAGCTCATCTTCTTCCTCATTTTCATCAAATTAGGATCAGTTTCAATCATACAAACAACATTAAGACATAAGCAGCTATTATCTGAATCCCTCTTACTCCGCAAAGAATTCCAGCCTTTTCCAGCGCAGATAAAGATAAAATACAACAGATTACATGGGTAGGCCATATGCATTACAAATTGATGATATGTAACGATTTCATTGACCAAAAATGTAGTCCACGAGCCCCTTAAAATGCTCCTATTCAGAAGAAATGAAATGGATACATATCTGGTGGGGATGATATTATGATAATCTGCTGAAATGATACATAAACTGCGTGTACACAAGTTATATAACCGGAAAAAATGAGCAAATGGATGTTTCTACCAAACAAAAGGATTCACTCTAAGTAATTTTTACAATCCAAATATTTGTTTGTTTTTCCATTGTTGTTCTAAACCCCCTATCTCTCTAATCCCACTGTACTCCAAATGATAGTTATGATAACGATTATGAAGATTGTGTGAACTCAGCCAATAATGTAATGGGATACGCATAAGCTATAATGCTTCTCTGGAAATTGAAATGAGCAACAATGCATATACATAACTTGGCCCTCAGGGGAGCACCTTTTACCACGTCATTTTTCATGCACTCCTTCATATTAACTGATATTCTCAGCAGGAAGGATGGAAGCAAAAGCATATTAGCGTCATTTTCTACAAACTTTTGCAAGCTATTAGAACGCTACTTCACTTAAATCACACATGCATGCTTGAGTATTGGATGAAATACCAAAAAGAACACATTTCTCTGTCAGACACACGTTCCATCAAAAACCATCGGTCAGAGAAACAGGAAAAATGAGCATTCCAAAAGCACATCATGTCATAATAATATTTTGTGTATTTATTAAAATTAAGCCATCAACAACAATGATCACAAAAGCGGATTATATGGAGAGGGGTATGCTCATCTTTTCACATTTCATGTCTTCATTATCTTTGTATCTTGTTGCATCATCACGAAAATGTCTCTGCGTTTTACGAGCCGGTGAGCTCAATCACACGCATGAATAGCCAAGAAAAATAGAGCTCGCATCTTTCATCAACATCATCTTTCCAGGTTGGTTTAAGTAATCTGATATCATAGGTTAAGCCCATTCCGTCCGGGTCCATCTCCTCAAAAACCATCTGAAAATATACCAGCCTACTAGCCACTCTACCGTGGCTTACTTGTAGAAAAAAATGTTTTACAAGTTTTCCCCCTGTAATCCAAGCTTTAAGGGCTCATCACTGCATATCTGAAGATAAGATAGGGTTGTCCTGGTCGTCAGTGCCCCTGAATTTGTGTTTTTTCAGATCACCAACACAAGCAACCAAGAAAATACGACAATCTATCAGATCATTAAACCGTGAAAAAAATGACATGACATGCCATACCGTTCCAACCCTTTGCTTCCATCCAATAAATGAGTTTTGAAAATTCCATTTTAACTTTTTAAAGATTAGTAAATGAAACGACTTTATTTTCATTTTTATAGTATTTCTCTTTTTGCTACATTGTACATACAACATAAATGTATTTTTTATCTGTATATAACGATAATAATAATTTGATTTCTTGCTTCCGTATTTTTCTCCTTCTTTTTTTTCTTCTCGCATCTTTTTCATTATTGTTACTCCATTTTCCTATAATGTAATAGTCTTTACACAGTAGTAATAATAATAATTTTATGATAATCATAATATTTTAGATTTCTTCTAGATAGCTACATAATATTTGAGTTTTTGATATTGTATACATGAATTATACAGGATATTATAATAATAGGTGATACCTCTATATATTTTTTACGCTGTATGCGTGCAAAAACCGTTACGTTTACGAATAACAATTTATTATATGTTGTTTTGTGTACTTTTTAATTAAAATATTTTTACAGGTTTGTTGTTGATGTGGATAATAGCACAAAAGCTATTAATTAATTACTCTAGCTTTTTTACAGGACATGTTTATAAATAATATTGGTGATGATGATAACATAATAAATTGGTTATATTATTGAGAGGTGAATATTGTGTGATTATTATTGTGATATCTTATGGTGAGTCATAAAAATTATTAGGAAGTCGTTGAAATGCGTGCATGTTGTATTTCCATCATGCAAAATACACATGTCTGTTGAATCGGATTGAGTAAAATTGTGTGATTATTTGACATTTCCACCTGCCTACCCGCCACCTTATAACTCCAAATGATAGCGTGTCTATGTCTATATTTTAAAAATAAATACGAATTCTATAACGGTCAGTTTTTAAACTGTTTAACGGCAGTTTCAAGTTAACATGCTACGTACAAAGGGTTTGGGAGACCACAAAGAGGCAAAAAATGCTTACGTAAAAGTAAAATAAACTATCAACTGATTAAAACAGCATGATATGCTGTGACGTTTGAGTAGGGTTGATAAATTGACAAAAAGTACAAATAACTAATAATAATAAAACAACAATGAACTAAAATATTGTACTACACAAACGAGCGTAAATAAATTATACACGTAGAAAAAAACAACTGCAGTTTTACCTAATAAAATCCCAAACAATAATATAACAATAAATTATTATACAAAAAAGCTGACTTGAAAACAATAATTACAACATAACATTAGTATATAATTATTATAACAATGAAAATGAGGTGAACACGCAATAATATAATATATTTATATTTTAGTAAGCCACACCCGAAACCAGCTCAATTACCTGAAACTGGAATCTCCATTTGTTTCTCTTTTAGATTATTGCGCAAAACGCAGCTAGTTTGCTCTTTGCTGTCACACAAAACAAGAACCTCAACAAATCCCTCATCTTTCTTTTACCAGTGCGTCCTTCATAGTGTCCCAAACCCCCCAAAAATATGTAATTATTATAAAATCGATAACAAACTAAAACAATCATAATTGTAAAATTTTACATATAAAATAATAAAAAGAGAACGAACGAAGTTCACTATCTATTTTTATGATCTATTATACGTACGTTATTTTTTCATAAATCAAACAATTAAACTTTAGCTAGGAAAAGAGATTCTTACGTTTTTGATGGCACATATTAAATCAAAACAAAAAAAGTTTAGTATGATCAGCATATCATCATCGTCAGTCCATTCTGTCTCCATAAAATTATCATTTCTTTACCAGTTCACTATATTTATAACCCCTTTTGAAGTTTACATACACGGAGGAGGATGTATAGGGAAAAAGTTTTAAAGCCTTTTTTGTAACTGCACAGTTAAATTGGTAGTCAATTTGATGAGTAAACTAAAAAGTTAAAATTCAACAAACTACATTTTTCAATGTAGAAACGGGATTGACAGCAGAGGAGGGCGAGGATTACCTATTTCAAAGGGAGTGACGAGTAGCGTGAAGGCGAAATATCGATTTGGAAAAGGAGATACGATAAAAAGTTAATAAGAAAAAAGTAAAAAACTGGAATAACATTAAATAATTTGATGATTATCTTTGAGAATGTATAAAAATAGACGGCTTTTCCAAACAACAATAACAACAGTAACAGTAGTAGTAGTAGTACAGTTTACACTTAAACAAGATTTTTCATAACCATCTGCGGCTTTCTTGAACGTGTACCGTTTTTTAAAATAGACATATAATTTTTTGGGAAACATGGTTTTTAACAATAATAGTTGTAATTATTGGGAGTTCCTCCTCTTTTTCTCCTAAAATACTTTCCTTCTTTTATATCTTTGATTTTTAATCCTATTTTATTTACAAAGAATACATTTCACAATTCGCAAATATTTTTAGGTATGCTTACCTTTTCAATAGTTTTATTCTATGTATTTACCTATCCAGCAAAATCAGCTCTTGCGTGTGTGTGTTTGTTGTGTGTAATTATTTGTAATCCTGAACAGAACCCAATATTGAAATTGAACCTACGAATAGTCTAAAGCGTCATTTTCTTACGATTATTTGAGAAGATTTTTTATATAAGCTTTTCTGTGAAGGTCCCTTGAAGAGAAGCCAACCCATATATAAATATTCATTCATGTAAAGTGAAAGAATTAAAACTTCTTTTTACAACTTTCCTCTAAGTTACTACTCTACAATGCTATATTATTTCTGTTTCGTAATATTGAGTTTGGTGGGCTAAAAATTGTTTTTTCAGTGTGTATTGCGTTTTTTAAATGTAAGCTGCACAAAAACGGCTGGTTTCGTATCGTCAGTTTAAAACTGACATCAAACGTAAGCCAACCAATCATCGCGAAATTTGGTATTCTCTAACAATAACAATACATAAAAATGATTGACGACACTATCACATCAACTATCTAAAATAATTATGATACTTATACCCTAAGTCACTTTTCAATAGAAAGTGGAAATTAATATTCAGTTTTTTTTGCATCGTGTAGGCCGATAAAATTAAACATAGAAAAACAACAACCAACTCAAAGTGATAACCGAGAAATGTCTATATATCCGCGGCGTGCATTTTCAGTCAACTTTTTTTCTTCAGAAATCCGGGTGAATGAATACTAGGTTCAGTTGCTTTTTTAATTCACCAAATTTTTGTAATTTCCCTAGCGGTCCTGTAATCTCAATTTACCATCAGTGTGTGTGATTCGATTGGAGGTGATGAGTCGTAAAGAGTGTCCGTGTCTTGAGTCGGTTCCCCTTGAAGCTGACATTGGTTGCTTAACGTTCCAGCGCCACAGTCGCAGAAGAATCTTTACTCAAATAAATACATGCATTTTATTTCTTCCTCTTCAAATGATTTTCAAAATGTTTGTATACATTTTTTTATTTAAAAAATACGTACCTGTCGTGTCGTATAAACTCAGTGTCATGTCCAGCATGACATGTGCGAATACAGTTTACACAAATGGCATTCCGATCTGTGGTGTTACACGTGCGGCAACGATAAAAGTCATGCATGGGGAAGCTGGTGTACGAAGAGATTTTGTAGAGACACTGTCCGTTCTCTACAGCCTTCTCGACGGCGTCTTGATTATTGAATATCTTGTTACCTGAATAAAACAAATTACAGAATTATTGAAATTAAACTATAACCACAATTTTAATTTTATTACCCGCAATTTGTTATCAATTAATCTTACCTCTGCAAGTAGGATGAACACCACTAGCCAAGCACAGTCCGCCAAATCTATTATTAAAAATTTGATTATGCTCTAAGGTGGCCGTTGCATTGTTCGTAATCTCCACCCCCGCAGCAAGTCCATCAAATATCCGATTCCTCCGTAGCACAGGATGACTTTGTGTTGAAATGAGAACTCCAGCCTGGGCATTTCTGCATATATCATTTTCCTCGAGGACTCCCTTTCCTCCATTGAATATGCAGATTCCCCCGTCCCTTCCATCGTAAATTTTATTCCGCTTTATAACGGGATTGGAATCAGTTTTCACCCATATGCCGGCCATCGCATTGTCAAAAATCTCGTTGTTTTCTAGCACTCCTAATCCCCCGTTGTACACAAGTACCCCTCCATTCTGACCACCCCAAATCTTATTGCCCCTGATTACAGGATTACTTCCGGTTCTGATTTGAACGCCCGAGTACAAATGGTTGAAAATATCATTGTCTTCCAGTTTCCCTGTAATGATTAAAATGATTATTAATAATCCAACTCGTGCATGTTAAATTGCTTCTGGTGACGGAATCGAATTTCTTCTGATATGCTTACCATGCCCATTGTCATAAAAGTAGACACCGACTTGTTTCCCTGAGTGAATACGATTGCGACGGAGTACTGGAGTTGAGCCTGTGGTTATCCATACTCCTGCCAAACTGTTTGAATAAACCTCATTCTCCTCAATTAGCCCTTGTCCCTTCTCGTGCACGTAAATCCCACCGTGTTGCCCGTGATGTATTTTATTATGACGCACAATGGGGTCGCTGTTTGTGCGGATCTGAATTCCTGCAAGCGCGTTCCCGTAAATGTTGTTGTGCTCAATGAGACCCCTTCCCTCACCAAAAATGTATACCCCTCCTTGATGTCCGTTAAAGATCTCATTACGCCTGATGGTGGGATTGCTATTTGAGGTTATCCACACGCCGGCAAAATTGTTTGAGTGAATCTTGTTCTCGATGAATTGACCCTGTCCATTTTCGTGAACGTAAATGCCTCCCGTTTGACCGTGATGAATTTCACAATGAACAACAGTCGGATTTGCACCCGCTTTTACTTCAAAACCAGCGATACGATTGTTGTGGATGTCACTTGCTTCAAAATATCCCAGTCCGTTGTCAAATGTGAATATCCCTACATCCCTGCCGTGATGTATAGAATTCCGTCTCATGATAGGGTTGGCGAAATTCTTCACCCATATCCCGGCGAGGGCATTTCTACTGATTTCGTTGTCTTCGTACGTCCCATGAGCATAATCGGTAACGTACAGTCCAACGTTTTCGCAGTCGCTAATATCGCAAAAGCGAATGTAGGGTTCCGCTCCTGAGCCATTTACACAGACAGCAGCTCCCACCGCGGATAAAGATCTAATCACACAGTGATCCACAGTCGGCGAACAATTTTCTCTCACTTCTAGACAGTAGTGCTTGTGATGGGACGCCGTTGAGCCGCCAATGTCAGGAGCAAAACGTAACGTGATGTAGCCAAGATAAGCGTTAACAGCTCCCTCCATAAATACAACCGTTGACTCCCGATCGGTTTCCAGTACCACGCTTTCCGCGACATTTCCTGGTCCGGCACCAATCAGCTCAACGTTCTTGTCGACGACAACCACTTCATTATTGTATTTGTTTGCGTGAACAAAAATGAGAGCACCTTCCGGCGCGGCGTTCAGTGCTCCCTGAATTGTGTCGAAACAGCGAATTTTTCGACCCGACAGATTGTCAGTGTAGATGTCTTGGTAGCCTTGACGGACGTGAAGACCAACATAAAGCTGCTTGAAGGACTCTTTCCACGGATTATCATACTCACTCTCGTCACTCGGGATCATTTCAAACTTGGCGGAACCAAGACGGTACACTGGGAGATCGTATTCAAAAAGCCTTTGGTATACAGTTTTCCTGTTGGAAAAGTAAAGCAAATGTGAACAATTAAAATCTATACAAAATAACCTGCCTAGTTAATTACAAACGAGAGAGACTGCTATTGAACATACCATAATTTACAGTCGTTGGCTATACTTTGGAAGCGCTTGCAAACCTGTGTCACTCGACACAAATCCTTTTCTTTGAGATACCCAAATATTGTCAGTAATACTTCATCGGGGAGCTCGTACTGAAGATAATGCGCTGCGATACAGTTGCCGGGCGTTCCATCGCTTGTCACGGAAGCACATCTGCGAGGTCGCTTACGAGCAGGGAGCAAACATGCAGCCGCGGCTGCTGTAGTGTACATTGTGGCGGTGTCTGTCGGGCAAGAGGAGTGTCCTGGCGGACTTCCAGCAATATAAGTCGGCGTTGGCGTGCCAGGAGTTGATGATCGCGACGAAGGTCCTGAAGACTCCGAGCATGGTCCTGAGGAGGAGCACACAGTTGCTGACACTGACACGGAAGGACCAGCAATTGTGCCGCATCTTTCGGGTGCGGGAACACCACCACCAGGGTCCTGTGCCACAAGCGGAGGTGTTGGCCACTGACTGCTGCAGCCACCTCCACCGGAACTGAGAACATGACTCATTCTACTAGAACTGGCGGCGGTGGTGGTGGCACTGGAAGTAACACTATTATTGCTGCTGCTGCTGCCTTCTGAGACAACGAAAAAGCTTGTTGGAGGTGGTGCCCCTCCCGTCACCGTCGATGAGGATGATGACGCGGAGCTTTCCATCTGATGAGGGGACTTTCTCCGCAAATCATAAGGGGGTTGATGTGAGGAGGCCGTGCATACATTTTGAGAAGGATGGGAGGAGGACGATGACGAGGATGTCGATGAGCATGATGGGACGGGTGATGAAGATCGCGGTGGGGTGCTGCTCTGCAAAGATAACCCACCACCTAGGGCACCTCCACTCCCACTACAGCTAGCGGAAGAGGACGCTGCAGCCGACGAGGAGCAGCCTGGATTACTGCTCACCATTAACGGAACAGGAATTGCTGCTGGTGCCTGCTCCACATGGATCGGCTCTTCAGAACCTTCTGTAAGTGGCAACAAAAGAATAATATTTCAAAAATGGACCATTGCAACAACCATTGTTAAAAATTAAGTACTAATTTAGTAGTGTTGTACCTGGATTAGCATTAGCTGGTATTGATCTTGTGCTCAAACCGGTTCTCCTCAAAGGTCTTCTTTTCGACCTTCGGGATCTATTCGACGTAACGGAGGCACTAGGCATCGCGATGATTAATTAAATATCGCAGAAACTAAAACTACTAAAACCACACCACCACACCTACTTAAAATACGGTCGAAGAAGGTAAGTACCTAATTGTTCCAAATATCATTTACATATTTTGGCAAACTTTCTCAATACTAACTGCCGTGTAAAAAGAACACTCAATAAAACTTCCCAAACAACTTCCTTCAACTTAATTACCCTTTTGTTCACATATTTTTTGCGTTTTCCGTATTACAAATTTCCAATGAAAATCCACCTCGTAAAAAAGTTCACAGAGTTTACCGACAGTTGACGGTCGGTCGTCCTCGTCACTTCAATTACAGTTAAAACAAAGTGCACAATAGCCTTTTATTTTTTCGGACAATACAAAATCGCTGTCGCAATAAAACCCGTAGTTAACTGTACTCATATAACTACATTATGACTACTCCAAACTCCCACCTTGCGTCATATTTCCACCACCTCCATCTATAATTCATTAATGATAATTATGACGATTTACATAGCTGCCTTATTGCACATAGTCACTTCAATCAAACATTCTTATTAAGCTACTTCAGCCAACCATCACTTAATCAACGATTAAAACAAAAGACAACAAAAATTCATGTAGGTAGATAGGAGATCAATAACACAATTATCAAATTTATTCTCGATTAATAAAACAAAATCAGGCTTTTAGAGTCGTCGTCGTGGCCGTATGCCTGTTCTACACCAATAATTACCAATTACTTTAATTTATCGTTAAAAAACCCCACGACAAGAAATTATAACACCTCTCTTTGCACTATAACAAATTTAATGAATGACAAGACAAAAAAAAACTTGCTTTAAGCCAACAACAAAAATCCACACTCACCTCCCACACAACCAGTATAATAGCCACCAGTTAGTTTTAGTTCACACCAAAATCAACTTTTATTTAATCTTTTAATTCATTAAACCTCTTTACAACAAAACAGCAACGTTAAAAAATCTACACTGTTCCTTGTTCTCTCAATGATTCTGTATTTGTATGATGCATTATTGCAGCAACTTGTTAGGTTCATTAAAGTTAACTATACCACCATTATAATATCTATGTACACATTACACACGAAACAAATAAAGCAAATTTTTCAACTTGAGATTTTTTTGCAGATAACCAAAAAGTTAACTTTTCGTTAAGGTTCCCTTGTTATCTTCCCCTCTGCTGCTTTGCTGCTGCTTTATTGTTGTTGTTTAAAAGGGAATATTTATTATGATAACTTGTCTATTAAATAAATTTTTTATATCAAATCTGTGGGTTTTTAGGCAGCATAACAGACTATTACAGAAGATAATGTTATTTTTGTGTGTTGGAGAGTAATGTAATGTCTTGTCTTCCTCAGACTGTGACTAGTCCAATTACTTATTATTTTGCTCGTATCGTATACATTATATTATGCTGTTAGTAATAATAATAAATTTTTCTTTCGCCTATTATTACTTTACTTACTGCCACATAAAAATACATTGTTAGACGAGCGAGAAGGGTTCAATCAAGATCAGATTTTTGCTGAGAAAGGCTCTCTGAATATGTGTGAGAGCTTCAACAACCTAATAGGATACTCTACTCTATACATCAATTCATCATGTTATAATCTCTATAAACCTATAAATATATAAGAGATCTTTTATTATAACACTTTACTTTGTTTCTTTTAAACTCATAGACTTATAGAATATGGGCTGTTATTATAAATGTTTTTTGTATGTGTGTGTGTAAATACATACATATCATTAGTATAGCAATTTAGACAGATATGATTATTATGCATTTATTAGTGCATTGCATTCATTTTCATTATTATATCATCTCGGCTTTAATAATAATGGTGTGTTGTAAGACGGTAAGGTAGGAGAGAGAGAAACAAAATAGGGATAAATTCAAGTAGTTACAACAATAATATCCTTAGTGAGTGAGTGTGTGTATCGGAATGGGCTCTCTTTTCTTTCTTTCTTTTCTCGTTCCTCCTTAAAATTCTCCGTCTGCTCATCTCGGTTATGCAGTTTCGTTAAATATATTGGAGGTATATGTCGCTATGTAGTATGTAGGTTTATATTAATAAGTACTTTGAGTACTTATCCGTATTCCTTTATCCAACAAAACATTATTCATCCATCAGCCCAAAACCTATAACGAGAATTGTGTGTTGTTGGTTGTGTGTAAAAACAACTTTTGTGTCTGAGAGCTCTCGTCTCTCGTATTCATACTCATACTTTTCTTATTGCAGCATATATATATATATGTTATAATGCACGATTCTCTCTGGTAAAAAAAAAGTAGTATAACATTACATTACAATGGACAAGCATTTAAGGATGTAAAGTAGTGTTAGTACTCTGCTAAATAACGCAAGAGACAAACAATACAACAAATTGATCATGAATATGTCTGTATGTCTGTGCCGTGCTGTATTTGATATTGTACAGTTTACAGCAAGTAGTAGTAGTGCCAAATAGCCAGTTTTATCCAACAATGTAATCCTAAATCCAACACTTTTTTTCTACTTTACTTACTCACTCGACACCCAGACAGATGTCCGTAATTCCATAGTGTTGAGTTGAGCAGCAGACATATAGTTTTCTGGTTAGTAGCAGAGTTTTGGAGTTCTCTGAAAATCTGTATGACTCTTTTCCATGATATTTTTGAACTGTTCTTGATAGTAAATAGCCGTTTGCCGTAACATTATCATTGCCTGTTCATTAGGTATTCGTAAAGGTCTCTTCTGTCTAGTCTCTCTTCTGGTGAGCTTTTGGCTGTTGATCTTGGTCTCGGCTATTCTCTGTGTCCCCCAGACAGAAATATTTCTTACACACAGACAGAGTCACAAAAAATATATGATTGTGTGAAAATGAATGATCTTCTTGGTCTCCTGCTTTATTGTGACTTTTGTGCTTTAAATACAAATCCATACACAAACCTTACATAACACTATGCATATAACAGGACTGAATTGTAGGGAAAGAAAGGGAATTTATAATATGAAGACATACGTTTCAAATGCATCATTGGTAAAGCACAGGAAAATCAGCTCACTTGAGAATCTTTGAATTTAAAATGTTATTCGTGTAGGGATGTCATATCATATCATCTTATCATGGATGGATGGGTTTATATAGAGTAGAAGGAATGAAATGTAAAGGAACTTTTATTTGATTGGAATACAAAATACAAACAAAAGTTATGAGAGTTTCATGTAACTTTTATTCGCGAAGTAACATTGTATGTAACTCAATATTGTACGACATGATTGCTTACATGCAAAATATATATTTACTATTCATTTCATACGAACATGTTGGGAAAGAGTAGGGTACGGATATACTACATTAAAATTGTTAACAAAGAGAGCATGAATTCAATTCAAATCGTGTAGCTGTTTATTGTAGAATGACAAACTGTAAAAAAGAGCATACAGTGAGACACGGAAAGAAACACTGTTATGCTTTTAACAACTGAGACCACCGCACCGTACCAAATTCGGCATTCGGTGAAAGGTGGATATGTGGATGATGATAAACCATTATTCCCAAATAGACTTATGGTAAGGCTAGCACGTACACAATATTGGCAACAGAAAAAAAGGGTTAATCCAATCCCGTTTCTGGCTTACATGCATTGGGCACGTAGGAAGATAACTACAACATAAATGTGAAATGAAATGATAATATATTATTTATAGGAGCGATGATGATCATGATAATATGAGGCGTTTAAAAAGTAGGGAGATATACTGCGCCCATGCTTTTTCATATAGTCCCTCAGTTAAGATTACATCATTATGAACACAAGGGGAAAGTATTTGTTCACACTTTAGGTTTTTTTCGTATAAAAATATTACGCGAAATTGACACGTTGGTGTTGTTGTTGATAAACAACCGAGAAGAATGCGTGCAAGAGAGAGAAAGTCAGGATGATCAAACAGCTAAAAGGACAGCATAATAAGTACAGATGGTGACGGAAACAATGAGAAAGTTTGGTTAAGGTGAAAGTTGAAAAGGTTTAGTTTGGTGGAAGAAGTAACCGGAAGTTAATTAAATATTATTGAGTGAAAGTCATATTTTAATTTACTTGATACTTTTGTGGAGAAGCTTTCACCAATTATGTAGGAGTGAGGTAGGTGGTTCGAATAAATTTGTTATATCAGCCAGAGTGCCTAGTAGAGACGAGACTGGAGTAGAGGAAATAAATATATTTAGCACAAGTTCAAAATGTCAACGGAGGGCAAAGCCACCACCGGAGTGCCTGTAGCGGCTATAACGCCAGTGTCATCGTTCGAGTGCAGTTTGGCGTATGTGCCATGCTTTATCCTGGCCAGTGTCTATGTCGGCAGCTTGTACGTTTGGAAAGATAACAAATTGCCGAGGTAAGACAGTTTATTCCAAATGATTATTCCAAGTGAAGGTCTTTCTCCGATTGGGAGTCGGGAGTGATGGGATTAATTTAAATCGCAACTTTCCTTTTCTCCGTTTCCAGCAATCATCCGCAAACAATTAAACGGCGATTTCTCAGTATTTTCTGTGTCACTTTGATCTCTCCATATTTTGTATCGTACTTTATTCATCCAGACTTGCTCAAGGTAGTAATTTACTAATGACTTCGATTGGAAATTCAACTGTTGAGTACGAAAATTGAAATGTTTCGTTTCTTTAAATTAGGAGCATTCGCTGTGGAAAATCCTGGGGTTCAGATTGGAGGGTTTACTTCCTGCCATACTCTTCCCTTTGATCCTGACGGCGATTCTATTTCTGGGTCCAATTAGCATGGAGGGTTTCACCGGTCTTTGGAGTATATACTTAGGTAATTAATTATACTTGGAAATGCTTCGTTGTAAAATATGAACTGCGTATCGCTTGAAAGTTGCAACAATATGTTCTGTCACTTTCCAGAGCCACGCTACTGGCTGTCGTACATGAAGGAATTGGTCTGGATCCGTAACTACGTTGTCGCCCCAATTACCGAAGAATTCACGTTCCGAGCCTGCATGCTCTCCCTAATAATTCATTGCACAAACCCAACCACCGCCATGTTCATCTGCCCCGTGTTTTTCGGTGCTGCGCACCTGCATCACATGAGGGAGCAAATCAAATTCGGGGTCAACTGGACAATGGCCTTAGCCACGAGCTGTTTCCAGTTTGCGTACACGTCCATTTTTGGAACCTATTCTGCTTATCTGTTCCTGCGCACAGGACACATCATTGCACCGATTCTGGTGCACACCTTTTGCAATCACATGGGATTTCCCGACTTTGGCACGCTGCAGGTGATGCAGCCCCTTCACCGCAAAGTTAGCATAGTCTGCTTTCTCGTCGGATTATTCCTTTGGGGCCTACTTCTGGAACCGATGACTGAACCTTTCATTTACAGAAATGATCTGCCTTGGAGTTCCAACATTTAAAAAAAATAATGATTCTCACAAAACTTATGCAACGTTAATAAAATTGATTGATTAATTTACCTATGCACACATCATAATGAATTGTATATGTACTCAAGTTAATTATACGTAACTCTCTAATTTAAATGTACACCTAGATGTTTCGTTTAATTCACTTACAGACAATTAACGTTCTAGTCAAGTTTCTTTAATATGAGCTAATAAAGAATATTTCAACAATAAATAAATACGTCTGGAGAAGAAAAGTCAAGAAACATTCGCATTTTTCATATAAAATCTTTCTTTTATTTCAGTTGGTTTTTCTCATGAGATTTTCTTTGGCACTATAATGCTTTTTCATGTATATAATCTCAACATTAAATGCCATCAAGGATTTTAATTTTTTAAGTACACAGTACATACTCATGTGTTGAAGGTTTTACTAATATTTCACGGTAGCACGTACATACGTAGAACGCAGGTAATAAAAATCTCTTAACAATGTATTTAACAATAAGAATAGAATAAGCTCTTTTAAAGTATATTAATATGTTAGCTTCGCAAACATAACGCCACATGAATGAGACGACTTTTGTTTGTGACATACATACCTACACAGGTAATCTTTCTGTACATAAGGGTACCAATTTCACACAATAAATTAATCACACATAAATATAAACGTGATGATGGTGATGATGAATTGATTCTTTCATAAACTCGCTGATTAAGTAACTTGGTATGTATGTTTTTTATAGCTTTATTGATAAAAAGGTAAATGCTTCCAAAAAATGGACTGATTTTTTATGACTGAGCGGCTGGAAGAGAATACGTTGTAAATTTTAAGTACAATTTTGTTAGGTTTCAAAAATTACGCCTCTTCGTCGTCCATCTGAAGGTGTAAGTACGGATACTTTGGAGGTACTTCGGAACTTCTTCTGTAACGAACAATCAGGAGAACTGGCACGACAAAAATGAGCAAAAAGACGAGGAGCCCGCCAACAATTAGCCCTAGAATGGATCCTCCCAAAAACTGGACAAATCCCCCACTATTACACTCAGCGTTCCAATCATCAGGTATAATGGGCTTGGAAATTCTTATAAAGTCGTCAATCGGACAAAGCGGCTCGCACCCAGGCAAGGTTAAAATATACGGCTCCTCTGTTGTCGTATTTTTAAAACTAATTCTCACTAGATTTTGGTCGGATGTTTCATTCTTGAGGAGATCGATAAGCACCAGGGACGCGTATGGAGGAGGGATCATGTTGTAAATGTCCAGCGTATTCAGAAATGTCGCCACTGTCGTATCGTGAGCAGAATACATGAATAGCTTGCGGCGCGCATCAAGTTTCCCAGAGATTCTGTCGTTCATGTGCTCAATCATTTCCTTGACAAGGGGCCCTCCCTTCAGCCGCTTCATTTGCTCTGTGTACGTAATCATTTTGAAGCTGAACGCTGTCAGGTTTATAACGCGAGGGTCCTTAATGACGTCTTGTGCCCACAGGGGAATATGTTTGTGGTATAAACTCTGCACAGAAAAATTTTTATATCTTTTAATTTCCCGTTTAAATGGAAATCTTGCATTTATTAATGAAATGCGGCTTGATCGATAAGTTACCTCGATGAACAAGACATCGTACAAATAATCCACTTGCGTTGGATCATGGACATTTCGTCCGGAATGATTCGTGAGCATGTCATACAAGTCTTTATTCTCTGCATCTACTTGCTGCATTACTTCAGAAGAGTGAAATTGTTTCTTCAGTTCTTCATACCGAGAACAGTTTGCATTTAGACGGAGTTTCTATCAGATTAAAAATGGTCAATTAAAAAAAGATTTAATGAGAGTAGATAAAGTAATTTATAAAACAATGAAGCTGATTATACTCACATTATCTAATGGACTATACAAAGAGTGAATAGGAATTGGCTGCCAAATCAAGTCGGGGTTCCATGTGCTGAAATTATCAACGGGAGGATATAGTCCGGCCAAATTTGCAGAGGCACTCATCAGTGCCCGATCCACGTCTGAACTTTGGACTAGAATTTCATACGGCGAGTAGTCCCTGGAAATGTAGCCATTGTATCGTTTTCGCAGAAACTGCCCAAGCTTGTAATGTTGCATTTTCCCACGCTAAGTAAAAACATAAAAAAACATTACATATTAATATTCTTGGCACAACGCAAACGTATATACATAAATGCATGTCGATAAATATGTGACCTTTGGAAAACTTACCTTTGTAAGTTGGCCGTACCCTTCAGGCCAAAATGTTTCATTTTTAAAGGGATCATTGGGATACGGATCGATTGGATTTCTATCACCATGTCGGAATAGCTGCAGGAATAGAAAACGAGAGAGTGTCATAATTTCAAACTTCAACTTTAGCATTAAAAAAACTATAATCAAGGCTCTTACCAACTGCACTAATTGAAGCGTTAAATCAGACTCGGCATTATCACTACCAGTTGCAGTAGTACCACTGCTTATTGCATACTTTTCGTTGCAAACTAAAATGCACAAAAACACTACCCATCTTGTAACCCTACAGCAATGCATTCTACCTAATTATATTTAAATTATACACACACTTTCTTAATTAATTAAACTGCCTACTTAACTACTTTCTTTAAACCTATATCTATATTTTTTGAATTATTGAATCTTAGCAATCCCCTTTTGTTCACTGGGTGAGATGACGAATCTCATCCAACATTGGACATATTTTTTAAATAACTAATTGTTATTATCTTTGTTGACAGATTCTTTACATGACTAGACAGATTGCCTGTCACCCCAGATTTTGCACACACACCAGAGATCTTTCTTAGCACATTTCATTCAGATATAAAGGTACAGTTAAAACATAAGTAAAATATAGAGATTAACTTTGCTAAATTATACAACTAACCTAAACGCTACGAAAAACGACAGTAATCCATCATCACAGAAGAGATGATGATCAGAGGAGATTCTTTGTTATAATTTGCTATCACGCTATAATCTTTACAGTATCACCATGTTCAGCTCTAAAAAAATCTCGATCCGCTATAAAAATAATTTGTTGTAATGGACTTAAATGACCACGGAAAAGTACTATTGGCAAATTGAGCTGTTACAGTTCCAGCGTGTACACTACTACTCTCTTGAAAGTTTAAACTATTTTATGACCATATAACTTGTTTTCAACTCTCGGGCTAGATGGACAGCAACAGTCAGTAAATTGGTATTAGTATGAAAAATATAGCACGATCCTGTTGAATGATTTATGTTGATATACGCGTTATAGAAGCTATTTAAGTAATATTTTTTCCACAAGTTTGCTTGCACTGCAATTTAATAAAGTCATATCAAAGTCTATTGATTATATTTATGATTTGGTAAGCGGATTTAATCACACCAGAACCAATGCATTAAAATCTGCTGCTGCAAAATTATTACAAGCTGCTAGCATTCCCACATAACTTTAAAAGTGTATATATGTAAAAAATATAATATTTGAAAGTTTTACTGCAGCAGCAGTTAGTACGTGCACTTGCATTCATACATGCAATATTATTATTGTATTTTGTGCTCGTCTATGTACCTATTACACATAATGCTATAAATGATAATGGTATCTCCGTTTGGTGCATTGGCTTTGAGGAGATCATTTCGCAGACAACACAAGACAATGTTATATCCCATCATCATCATTATTATCAACTTTTGGCAGCTCTGCAGCTGTTGCGAGTTTTATGCCCTATGCACAAAATAGAGATGAGTTTTTTTAGCACCAAGAAAGTCTTTATCAAGGACACACCGGACACCGACCGACCGAATGAATACTAAACTAACATGCACAAGGAATACTCATAGTTGCTCCTTTGGCATTTTAAGTCCGTGTTCAACAAAGTCGTAGTCTTCTGCATGCAGTTGTAGTAAAGAAAAGTAAGTTCATGTTGAGAAAGGCTTATAAAGTAAGTAGCAAGTAGCAAGTATCCAGCAAAATTACAATGAGCTTTCTTTTTACCATGAAACCTCTTGTCTTTGTTGTCTATTATATCCATCCATTATGCTACGTATGCCATCAAATGAGGCAATTATTCCACCCGAATTCCCGTATGAATATCTAGTAGACCGTGACCTGACCGCTGTCACATCAACATCACCAATGTCACTCCATCATTTACCCATCTACTATTTCCATCATTTAATTTAATTTCAACTAACTTCTTCCACTTAACATTTTTTTCTTACATAAACATCATCGTCAATCGTCATCATCATTACTAAATTAATCGTAAATAGAAATCTTCTCTGAAGGCCACCACGTACTTATAACCAAGCGGCTCATCATATCATTCTTCTCCAGCAAATTTTCTTAACTAAAAAAAACTGCTCCATCCAAAAAACGCATCCTACCTAGTAACTAAATACATACAACTGGCAAACTGCTGGACAAGCATTCTTTTTAGCATTACTGGCTACTACTACTGGACTCTTGTCTACTGCCCACTGCCCACTCCTCTCTTGCCAGTTAAAAGTACACTCCATAAAAAAGTACTGCTCACAGCCAAAAAACTGCGAGAGTTCCAAGCAACAATCCCATTCCATCCAGCAGCAAAGCAACCAACACCACCACGCTGCTGGTTTTAGTGATGCTTGCTATTACTGCTTACATTACCCAACAAAGTAAAGTACTGGCAAAGTTTTCTCATCTCTTCTTCTTCTTTACTCTAATAGTCTAATAGCATGAGGGGATACCTATCCGTATTTCCATTGCCTCCACTTTGTGCACATGTCGCCTTCCTCTACTCCGCTTTTTCCATGCACATCCATAAAAATCCATAATTCCAGCACTGCTCGCTTCTCCGCTTCTCACACAACAACAAAACATGATCCATCCACATTCCGTCCAGTGCTCTAGTGTTGAATTGCGTGGAGAAGACTACTAAACGGGAGAACATCAATAAAAAAACTCACGCCACTTTTGGGTGAAGATGATGCTCTTTGGCTGCTTCACTACATAATAACTACATGATATTTTACAGTATTGAGTCAAGTACTGCCACTGCCAGTAGTGGTGCCAGTAGTACAAAAACAACCACTGATCACATATTTTGTGTTTGTGAGAAAGAAGGAGCTTCTTCTTCGCTTCCAACAACAGGAGCAGCAAGCACTAGTTACTTACCTTACTAGCATCAGTATATTTTGCATTTACCCAACATTTTTCTACGATTCCAATTTTCTATTAGCACACGACATCGTATTACAGACACACGGCCAAGAGCTAAACAACAAGTTATGAACGAGTTTTATATTTTTTTTTCATGCATTTAGTGCTACTGGCTGAATGAGGGAGCGACTGTTGTGTGGTTGTTGTACAGTGCTGCTGCTGTTGTAATATCTATTCCCAGTTTTATTAGGTGGCTTGTTTGGCTTTTAGCAGTGGTGTAAAGTATATATAACTGTTTACCAGTCTTAAAGTTGAGTCGCCATTTTCAATTCAGTTTTCGAGGCATTTAGTGAGGTTGGAAGGACACATTTATAGCTAACACCATTGTTGACCAATCTTTATTGGAACCTTTTAACCGGACCTTTAACTTTGGAAGTGTATACTAATATTACATAATATTGGATATAGGAGGTAATGGAGAATGAAGATATTTACATAGTATCATAATGGCATTTCATAACAACACGATAATGTTAATGGGAGTAATAATATCACATTTTAAATTTGCTTTTACATTGAAGGTCAAATTTGATGATGAACGCAAAGGCAAAATCGGCAGGGAAAGTAGTCCCTGGAGCAACTCCTATCCAGCCCCAGCAAACGTCATCCCGGCGATCGACAACGGAGGAGAGCTTGGTCTCTGACGAGGATGAGGTAGATCCTGCGTCAATGTCCCCTTCGCACAGAAGTGCACTGGATCCTGCGAATGGGCAGCTGAAGGGGGAAGTTATGGGGGAGCACTGTCTCGTGTGCAATGACCGCGTTTTCATTAGACCATACGCAGAGAACCTAACAGAGCCGGAGAGCAAGTTGAGCTGTGAATTGAGGGAAATGTTTTACGAAGTCTATGAAATTCCGATGGATGCGGATTTTATCAGAACAAAGTCAATCAAGTCCGAGTTTCCACTGTGTTACTCTTGTTCATTCCATTTGGGCCAGTTGAAGAGTTTGTACGAGAGACTGAAGGAACTTCACCAAGATTTTGTCAAGTTTCAAGAGACGGTTGCATTTTCCATTGTTGACATTGTGGTGGGAGCGGTGCCACAAAGGCCATTGCTAGACTTTAACAAGCTGAAGCAGGAGACAATATACAAGCTCATGTCAAAGAGCGAAAGGACCACCTTGCAAAACATGATTTACAATAATTGGCACAATAAGGTTCCATCCGACTATGAAAGTAACAACGTTCCAACAATCTCTCCCATTGTCGATGCACCTCCAAAGAAGGGCTCCATTCCACCTGTCGTTATGAATCCTCCGAAGCCTAACCCGACCATTCATACGCGGCCAGTCTTTAGCAAATCTACGTTGGAAAGGAACAATGGCAAGGCTGGTAAGACCACCGTTATTTCAATTACTACGAAAGAAGAGGACGATGACACTTTACCAACTTCTCCTTCCACATCATCAACATCATCCACAGGCAAACGCATCAAGTTGGATCCCGCTCTCGTCTCTGCAGCTTCTGGCAACGGTCATGTTGACGAAGATGTTGCAGAAGGAGAAGCAAATGATGTTGACGTTGAATATGAATACTATAATCAGGACCATGAACAAAAACTATATCAGGAGGACGAAAATGGCGATGAACTTCTTGGCGACGGAGAGGAGGATCAGTTAGTTGGAGACGAGGAGGGAGAAGAAGGTCTCCAGCATTTTGCTGCACGTGGTCACTTTTTGGACGCTAATGGTGGCGGACAATGGGGCGAAGATGAAGAGGACTATAACGAGTATGAGCAATTGTATGAGGATGCCGGTTTTAATGATAACGAGGAGGGAATGAAAAGGTAATCATTGGAAAGTGTATTAAAGTGAAGCAGTTCTCTCCTGCTCTTGTGATTACTGTCACATTGTCAGGATACAATGATTAACTTTGAAAATTATATATCGCAGGCGAGACTCATTGGCGGATTTGGGAGATGGCATGAATAGCAACAGCATTGAGTATCAGCAAAACGAGGACGGTCTTTTCGTTTGTATGTTTTGTCAGAAAACTTTCATTCACAAGTATCCCTACCGGGATCACTTGAAAACTCACACAGGTTTGAAAACTCACACTTTTCACTAGAAGTCTCCTTGACCGGATTGAACTACATGACCTAGAAATTAATTCACGCGTTTCTATATATTTAATTGCAGGAGAAGGACCTAGATGCCCAGTTTGCAACAAAATCTTCCCTAAAAATCACAATTTGATGCTGCACATGAGGACGCACACCGGCGAAAAACCTTACAAATGTGAAGTGTGTCGCAAGGGATTTGCTGACAAATCAAATTTGAAGGTTCACATGAGGGTACACACAGGTAATTTCCAATCAAACCCGAACCCAAAACCTTGTGCTTACCTGTTACCTTTTTTCCCGTTTTCCATGTGGAATTCAAAAAGTTCTTGTTCCCGTTTTTTTGTAGGAGAGCGACCTTATAAATGTGAGTACTGTGATCTCGCGTTCGTCAACAGTTCCCGACTCGTTGTTCATCGCCGGATGCATACTGGAGAAAAGCCGTTTTCCTGTAATTTCTGCAACAAATGTTTCAGCACCAGCAATCAGTTGGCATCTCATAAGAAATCTCACAACACTTTTGACGAATCACGACCATTTGGATGTATGACATGCGGCAAAAGTTTCTCCAAGGAAGAAAATCTCCAAAGCCACATTGTTCACTATCACCCAGATACCCTTATGGAGTAAAAAACCAAACTATAAGGAAGAAATGGAATATCTTTTCTTCGTTTTCTAAGTATATATACTAATATTGTATGTACAATCCGTGAAATGCTTCGTCGAGTTCATCTTTTGTGTGTGATTGTGATAAGAGTTTTGCTAAATCTAAACATTTGCCAATATATCAACAATCGAATTTAAGATTTATGGAATAATTACATCCCTAGCCTAGGGACCCTAGTAGTACACAGTTTTATTAAAGCACTGAAACTGCTATCGTAGTCTTCGTAGAAACTTATCTTCTTCTCACTTGATTTTGTTATAACATTCTCGATTTTAGGCCTGTGCTGTTTTTGTTCTAAGGTCTTCAATGAACTCATACTACAAAATACATTTTAGTACCTTTGTTTTGGTAGCATTTTATTTTTTTCTCGTCGCCGATTAACTATATATTTTCGTACGTTCAATGTGGGTACAATTAAATCCTTAGTAAGGTCATCAAATAAATATGCATTTGTTTTGTGTTAGTATGTAGTAAGTAATCTTAAATATGATGTAGTAGCTGGAAAATAAAATGTCGCGTATAGTAGCATAACGCATTATACAAAATCGAATACTATGCATATTAGTACACAGAAAATTAACTATATTTACTGTAAGTTGTGTACTAGTTGGTATATTGATTACTCATAATATTTCTTTTCAAATGATTTATTTTTCGTCAGGTTGAGTTGGACCACGAAGTTTTAGAATAAACGATAATGTAGTCGATTGTGTGGTTCCGATGATGTAACTTTTCAAATATTGTTGTTGATTACTTTGTTTCTTTTTCTCGGCTTCCGGTTGATTGTCTCATGAAAGCATATCAAAAATCAAATCAATGAAATGTTGTTTTCTTTGAGCTGAGTGATGTATAATATGTAACATCGTTACACACCTTCTCCTCCAATTGTTATTTTAAGCCAATGATGCTGGTTTTTAGGTTACAATGCTAATATAAGTTTGTAGTTTATGTTAAACGTAAAGTTTAATGAAATGAAAAAGTAGAAACTGAAATGAAATAAAGTTAACGAAACATTCCGTGAATTTTACCATACATAATGATGATGATATGTGCCTACTTTATTTCTGCTGTTTGATATATCTCATGTTCCAGAGTTCAGTTCTGAGTACAGATACGGAAGTATATTTACGATGTCGTAGAGTTTGGAATATGCAAACTTAATTCATGATGGGTTATATTTTAACATCATAACTGATTGCGGCTTTAGCTCCCATGAAAGCAAACAGCAAACACAAAGTCCTTCTTATCACTTGACACTCAGATAAGCAATGGATTAACTTCCATACTGTATCCTTCCTCCACAATGACTTGTTGCTTACCAGTGAGTGAATCCATGTTTTTGGTTATTTAGGTATGTAGGTAGGTATATTACATATTTGCAAACAAACAGGAAGTAAATTGTGTTAATGGTGCTTCGAAAGGACATTGAACTTGTGGAGGCAGTAACATGAGTTCTATTGGAAAATCTGAAGTACGGGAATCAGTATTCGTACGGATTTCATTCAGTGCTTATCTGACTACAGTTTTTCTTATCCAGCAATCATGAACAAACTAACATTTTTAGGAAAACTTGCAGCAATTCTCATATTGCCCCAACTCGCTTTCTCTTCTGCACCTTCCCATGGCATAAAAGTGAAAGCTGTACCACCCATTTACAGTACAGAGGTAATATACAGATTAATTTAACAGGAAATCCCATTATACTTTGATTACATAGTCCATTTCCGGTTGTTTCAGGTTAAGGATGTATCTTTGTACGAAGCAACACTTCCAATCTTTTTCCACATCCAACTTCCCAAGATTCCTGAAGACTTTCCATCCCAAAAGGATCAAAGATTCCACCACCATCGGAACTGCTCTCGAGGAGCACATTCTGACTACACCAATTCAACTCGAGAATACCACCACTATCACTGCGCTCTGGAACGCCAATTCATTCTGGCGTCAAATCACATTGTGAAGGACTTGCAGCAAATGCAAAAGATGCAGCTTGTTTCCAAACATGAAATAGAAGTCGAGGGGCATGTTAAGAAAAGGGCTAACTCCACCACTTCCGAAAGGAAAAAGAGACAAGCAGCCCCTATTTTGGTTGGAACCTCTTTACTTGCAGGGTTTCTTCTGCGACCTGCGGTCAGCAAGTTCACTGGAAACTTGTTTGGCTCCAATGAGGAATGGAGTACCCATTTTAATTCGGTAATATGAAAATAAAAAATGCATACAATTGAGCTATATGTGCATCAACAGACGTGTCAATGAAAATATACTTGTTATATTTAAGATAAGAGAGTCTCTTATCAACGAGCATGAACTGCTCCTCGATTTTGAGCAATCCACCCACGCCTACACACAGGAAATGTCAGACATTCTCGAAACCATGTCCGAACTGCTTTCCGAGCAAAAGCGTGACTTAATCTGGTCCTTGCGTCTCCTCTCCACGAAAATGCATGCCGATTTGATCCAAGATGCTATCCATTCTTGCAAAACGAAGCATCTGCCCGGAAACCTAATCAAACCAGACTATCTTCGGGAGACACTCTCTGCCTTGGACAAAAATCTCACTGCCACTTTGAACTACACTTTAGCCATAAACTCCAGCGACGCAGATCTGGGTAAATATTTCAAACTTCCTATTGCAGACTGCTTGTTTACTGAAGATAAGGCGCATATCACCCTGAATGTTCCACTGCGGAGAAAAGACGCTCAGTGGAAGCTGCACGAAATCATTCACACAAAATACGCATTTCACAATCAAGTCTGCGAGCTCTATCCCCAAGAAGCAGCTTATCTTGCGGAGGAGGTGGGAACCGGAAGTCGATCGGTCCTTATCACAAATCACATGCTCAGATACTGTTCCATTTATGAAGATAAGCTCTGCATGATTCCCCAATTTGGTAAGGATTCCGTCCAGTCCCTAAAATGCACCTCGTTGGCCGCCAAAGTGAAAGGACGGACAAATCTATCGACCAAGGTGGAGTCGTTGCTGAAATCTTGCTCGTTCCGGTGCTACTCCAACGATGAAGTCATCATTACTCAGGTACACGACACAAAAATTGTTGTGACTAACGCTGAGAGTTTAACGTACCAATGTGGCGGACCTGACAACCCTGAGCACACCATCAAGGTAGGACGTCTGGGAGCTGTCGAAATTAACCTAGACTGCGACTGTACCGTCAAGATAAACGGAGAGGAAACTTTAACCAGACCATTTCCGTGCGGATATTCCTCCTCAACTGGAAACCAAAGCGGGCACAGCATGTTTTCGTTTACAGTTCCTTTCGTATGGGCTCACAATCTGTCGCAGATTTTGGGAGAAGAGGAAGAAGGCAGCGAGCTATATATTGACCATCATGACAAACTAGGTGCTCATGTGAATCACCAGTGGGCGAGCTTAATCCCCGTCTTGAACTTCACGAAAGAGCAGCGAGAGAAAGTCGAGAATTTCACCGTTCCGGAGAAGGCGACGCTACAGTATTCATCCCATTTGACAACGGTGGAGGTCTGGCTGGGCACTTTAACGATTGCGGTTCTCCTCCACATCAGCTTGACGTTTTACTGTTGCTTCCGGCTATTTTTGACAAGATTTGGAGGGTACGAGCTGCCTCCTTCCCACAGACCAGAAGTACGAGAAGACGATGACGGATGGTTTGTCCGACGGAGGAGAAGATCAAGTGAGAAAGGTCATCACCACCATCATCATCAGAATCATAACCGTAATAGTCGGAGCAGCAGTAGCAGTGGCAATAGCAATCGTCGCCACAATTTTGAAATTTATCAGGAGCAACAGGACAAGCTGAATGAAAGTCACAACATTTCTGACTCCACAACGATAAGTATTAAAAGTCATGAGGACTCTTATCACAGTAATCGTAACAGCGTCATAAATAAATTAATTTAAACGATATTTTCTTGATACATTAAGCATTTTTATTAACTGAACTCACTGGAAAATTAAATAGTATTATACGGAACGCATATAATGTTTATGGCTTGTGTAATGTATGTTTGTATAAATACACTTGACTTGATTAAAAAATACCAAAAGAATTAAAATGTAGAAAAATACGATTAATTATCAAAGAGATAGGTGGTAAAGACATTGTTTTTGAAAACAGGTCAATAAAATATATATATTAAGATGCATTTGACTCGTAAATGTACAAAGTTTGATGACCTAACGCGAGCAAGTAGGGATATCCATGAACCCAAGCGATATCATTTACGTGCTGAAACAAAATTACAATAAATGTTAATCAAATTTTAATAAATACTGCAATTGCAATTAATTAATGTTCCGCATTATTTTCCCTAACGAAGCATTAATTTACACTTACAGCATTTCTATGCTTCCAAATATGTGTTCCAAAATTATCCCTCCACATCTGAATTGTTCCAGTCAGTCTACTTAAAGTGGCAAACACCTTATCATCCTCAGGATTGATTTTAATTTTGTTGATAACTTGTTCTGGGGTTTCGTAGCATTTGTTCATGCTGGAAATCATTTTACAGGTGTCGATGAGCACAAATGACTCGGCAAATCCGGCAGCGAAAATGTTCGAGTTGCACGAGGACCACTCGGCGGAGAACACACTTGGTTGAACCAGGAGAATGGACCGGAAGCAGCACTGACGGAATATGTTGAAGTAACGTGCCCAGCCCTTTACGTCAATTACCTATAAGTCAATCAATCGGATGATAAGATTTCCACGATAACCTCATCAAATATTACACAAAACGCACATTAACATTCTGTTGTTAAGAAATTGACTCACCAGCAATTGATAAGGCTCACTGGGGTGAAAAGATATGTAGACAGCCTGGTTTGGAATATGAAATACGGCCAACTTAGTGCTTGTGGTGATATCCCAAACATTAATTGTTCCCAACTCTTGAATACAAGCCAAGTACGCTTTCTCAGCGTCAATAGCCATGTGGGTTACAGGATAATCATGGGCTAATTGGATCAACTGAAAAAACAGCATAAATATAACTTATATGGATTATATAAACGTTAAGTTGATGTAACTGATTACACCGTTGACTACACTTACGCCAGATTCAGGATCTATTTCATCTGAATGGTCTTCCACCTTTATGGATTCGGGTACCTTTCTTGAATTCCCTTGGTCATACACGAACACATTCTTGCCACCTCTGGTGGATAAGGCGTAGGTTAACTGGAGAGGGCTAAGCGTTATGGAGCAATTTTGACTTATCACAAACGCCTCCAAGTCATGTGGCCCAATGGAAAGCTCGTGAAATTTGACAAAGCTAAATTTTTCAGAGGGCGTCTTTGTTTCATCCTCATTCTGGAAAAAAATTAATACAACTTATAGCATTTTTAAACAAGTAGCTTATCAACTTGCGTTCCTGTTTAATAATTTCCTCAAAACTGACCTTAATTTTCAATATAAAAAACTGGACTTTGGAGCGGCTCGCCAACACCACAATGGTCTCCCTTGTCACCGTATTCTCCACCGTGAACAATCGCTTGGGTTCCTCCTCCAGCCTGATCCTGTGAATTGGCAGGTAATTATTCAAGTCCCGGATTCCCGTCATGTCTCCCATTGCACCGCTTCGAAGTGCGTGAGGTAAAAGACCCCCTCCTCCCCTCATGCTCATGTTTGTTGGCGTTGAGGTGTCAACCATTGACATGGACATGTGGAAGGAACTTGATGGAGACGGGAGATCTGCCAAACTATAGAGTCCACCACCTCCTGGAAGGGATGTTGGGGGAGGATGATGGGAATGTTCCAAACGTCCACTCAGCATCCCATGACCTCCTCCCGGTGGGGTTGGAACAACGTTAGGATACATTGGCATGTTGTAATTCGGGGGAGGGCCGGTAGACGGGCGATAGTATGGAGACGAAAAGCCTTCTCTTGTCGGCATTTTGGATACCGAAAATATTCACACTTGTCCACTAATTAAAAATGTAATGCTGATGATAAGATACTGTGAAACCGGCAAACACACTGGATGAATGATAAGACTTTTGTGAAGGTTTTGTTTTAGAGAAGAACGACGACTGCAGATGTTTGGCGCGCCCACAATGTTTGCCTGCTTGAGGGGCATTGAGATCTCTAGAGGTGGAGAGGAGACCAATGGATAGAATGAAACAAGCCATGAAAATGAAGCCATTCTGAGCAAAGATGAATTGAATGTAAAATCTGACATTTTATTGTCCGTATTTCATGCATGGTTTTTACAGATTTGTGAATTTTAATTAAATACATTGATTCATTAACTTATAACAGGTGGATATTTTTCTTTATATGTGGAATAAGTCTTTATTTGTATGTAATTATTACTGTCATTATTTCTTGTATTTTTTATCCAACAGTTTGCTTTATAACTTGTTGAACAACGCTAGCCGTTTTGCTGCAATATCCCTGCGCATTGGAACTGTAAATATTCTGACATTTGCAAATTTTTGGAGACCCTTCGCAACTTGCATGCTTGACACAAGTGCTGTTTCCAGTGAAGCATGGGCTTCCTGCCCGTCCAACACACTTTCCTCCATTCACTCCAGTCGAGGATGTTCCAGAGGCGGATTCAGGTGCTGAAGTGGTGGTTGTTGTGGTAGTCGTTCCTTTCACGAGATTCTTGAGGAATTTGTAACCTTGGGAGGCGGCGTCGGATGCGGATGAAATGGAGGGCATTGAGTCTGGCGTGACGACCTCGTACACGTTACTGGGGTCGGCGCAAACGCACTTGTGGTTCACACAGACAAGGCCCTTTGAGGACATGCACCCCTCGGGGGAGTCATTGTCTCGGAAAAAGTTGGCAATTTGGGAACGGAGTGAACAGGCCTCTCCGTGATCCCGCTGTCCGTCAGTGTAACCATAATGAACAATCCCGAAGAGGATGGCCATGGAAAGGATTACAAATTGATGACGCTCCATATTTTATATCCTAAAATTATGAAAAAATATTTTTATGATAAGCGTTCCAGTAGATTTTGCGTGTTAGGTTTAGTTCAATAGGTCGAAAGAAGAAAAAATTAGATTTTACCAAAACTGCGTTGAATTTGTTAGAAAATATTTATCAGCACTTTTTATGCAATGTTCGTTTTCTCACTTCTATTGCTTGACTGAAGTCTGAGCTCACAGAAGTGAATCTATCCATCTATGCAGATGTCGTGAGTGGTCAATAAGGAGTATTGTGATTGACGAAAATGAACATTTCTTCAGATTATCTCATCATCACATCATCATCTTCAAAGACGCTTGCTCACTCACAACGCATAATAATATTAGAAGATAAGAAAAGTTGCAATTTGCATTTTCTAATTAAACATGTACATATTCAATATTAGGCATGTGTATATGTTTCTATAATACAGCTCATCTCGTATATTTTATTATCTTTCAAGTAAAACAAGACTCGCTTTTATGACCTAGCTAACTGACCACTACTTCCACGAACCAACCAACATAAATGTAAAGTAGATTGTTGTAGATTTTTATGTGCTCCTTCCTCGCAGCTCACGTCATCTCATCATCATCATCATCCATCCGTCGTCCTTTTTCAAGTAAACAAATAAAAATAGTGTCGCAACCTGTTTGACCATATACGAATACCTACTTGAGTATAAAGATGTTTTGAAAAGCAAGTACATTGCTAAGTGCAATTATTTTAGTTCCTTTAATATATATATGTACATATATCCATTCTACAACTTACCAATACCAATAAGGAAAGAGTGATGACGATAATAATGCTACGAAGATTTGATGGTGATGAATGTATAGTGCTCGTAATTCATGTGTAAATAATCGTTTTTATGCCTTTATTATGCAGTTGAGCAGTTTTGGAGTACAAGAGTGATGGGTCATCGGAGATTATTAGGTATAATGAACTATAACTTTAAACATTTAATGATGACGCAGTAACGTTTACTTACTACTACTGACTGACAAAAGACAGTAGTTGGCAGTTGAGGAGTGATTACAATACAATAATTTGATATGAATTTTAATAGGACAAGTAGCGTTGCAGCATGTACAAGAATGCATACAGCAACAGCGTATCCCATTTTGGGGCACTTTGAGACATCTAAACGAAATTTATATCTCTGCCAGATAATTGTTGCTGAAGGTCAGTTTAGGAAGTGGATAAGTGACTGTCATGTTTTTAAATGATTATTCTGGAAACATTCCGACTGCATGTATGCCACAATCTGGAACAAGTCGCGTCATCATAAAACCACATAAAATGACATGCCGATGCCAGAATATGTCACGTGATGATACGTGGCTATAAAGTTTCCAAAGGGTCAAAGATGTTAAGCAATTGGTGAAATATACGGAATCATTTTGATCGCAATTTGTTTTTGGATTCAAACCGGCATAGGTACACAAGGATCAAAGTGTTCCAATAATAGGTACTTCCATAGGATGACGCAAATACTTTACCTTTCCTTCTAAGAAGCTTCTGAGCTGATAATGGCGTACTAGACATCATCGATATTTGTGGCCTTTGAGTTGTAAATGAAAAAACAACGACGACACATTTTTAAAGACTTTTTTCATTTATTTAACACACCAGCAGCAGCACGACAGTAATTTTTCAATACGGAATATAGTGTGCAAAGTACAATTACTTTTTAGTTTCGTGGTGTCAATTGCTAATAATATTGTTTTTTTGTAGCAATTACAGTGCATTTTATAAAAAATGATCTTCTGATATATTTTTAATATTATTACCTACTTAATTATGCTTTTAATTCCTGGATAGAATACAATGGTAAAGTTGCTCCATGATAATAATGGTAATGAGATACAAAAACTGGTATTATAATTTAAATTAAAGAGTAAAATACTTTCTTCGTCACTAACAAGATTCTTTGGCATTTATTATTATAATTTAAAACTATTTAAATGTACTTACTTTCTACTTACCCATCATACATAATATATGCTTAATAACGTATGTAGGTATGTATTTTTATCCCTACTTAAACATACAACAATTAAATTATCGCTACATACTTTCAATGATATAATCGGGGATTAAATTGCAGTTGTAAGCCTATACTTATGTATAATTCATAGGAAGTTTACAATCCTCTTATCTAACAAAAAGAATTCGATAGGGGTAACCTAAAAAATCGTAGTACTTCCGGCTATTTCAGTCTTCATCATCATCGATCTGTCCTACAAGCCATTACAAAGGAAGATTAACAACTTTAAAAAATATACGATAAAAATGTCGCAAAATTTAAACACTAGGTGATCCTACAATATTTAAAATATAAAATTAAATCTATACTACTCGTACTCCTGACTTGGCTAAAACAAGTCGAGATAAGAACAAAAAGCTCCTTTCTAGAAACTCTGCTTGCACCGAACCAAACATAGGTGAGGTCTATCGGAGAAATCATATTTAAAGCAGGACTAGAATTCCTGAGTATATACATACTTGAATGAAAAGCCGGCGAAAACAAAAAATTTCATCACTTTCCACGATAAATATGGTAGTGGGTAGCCAGTATAGTAATTATATATCCCCTCTTCACAAAAAACGACTTCACTTTCACTAAAAGTGCCCGAAAATTCCAAATATTATGTACATTCTTTTATCTCGTAAATACTTTCTTAATCTAGAATGCTAACTTAATGAAAAGTATTGACAGCATTGTGCACTATAATTTAAATGTATATAGCGTGCCTAAATACCAATTTAAATATGAACTTTTGTATATACGATCGTACTAATAGTTAATGAAGATATGTATGTATATGCTCAATTTCCATAATATATGGCAGTTTACAAACAACCGAGATTTTATATGCACCATAAGATAATACCTACAAAAACCTGATGATAATGATGATGATAACCCGAGGGAGAAATGTGTCAAGTTCAACTCTACACGACGACGACGACACCAACATGCATGATAAATCCTTTCAGAGAATCTAAAATTTGTCTACCTCTAACCTATGTAAAGGAAACGAGAAATACTGCTGGCGATTTTCACAATAATAATTTGAATCAGATATAGTATAGCATAAGAGTATGTATATGTATGGTAGCACTCTGTAAAATTACTAGCATCAAAAAACCTATCTCTACCTATACACCTATATCCCTTAAATCATTACATAATTACCATCCAATTTAAACAAACTACCATTAAAATTTCTATATACTCCGCCCTTCAATTTGTAGATCCCGGGGAATGGTGATCATCCGGAGGGGATGAATTTCTCACGACCACACTAGTACTATTCCCACTACCACCACCACCTCCACTGCCCCCAGCAGGATTACTATTACTACTTGGTGGGGAGTTACTATTTTCCCGAACGTGATGATGAAGAGCAGCGTGATGATGATGTATAGAACTTTTTGTATCTGGACCACTTCCAACACCACCGCCACCACCACTACTGGAACTTGCTGCTTCTGCAGCTGCAGCAGCAGCAACGGCGGCGGCCCTTCTTTCTCTTTCTCTTTGTTGCTCCGCCGCCACCACCGCAACCGAAGAGCTAGCTGAAGCGGATGATGCTGAAGTGGCCACACGTCCACACACGGTGTGATGATTCTCCCAGTCTTTGTGCTGACAAAATGAGCTGCAGTAGCGTGCCATGTTACATCCGCTACAGGTTTCATGAGCTTTCCTCCCACAGTTCCAACATGCCTATAGGAAGAGGAAAAAAGAAAGTAGGAAGTAAGAAAAAGAAATCTTTCTTTTTTCAGGTAATCATCATAATCATTTCCATCACGCTCCGACAACTCCTTTCTACAAAAACTTTTTATTATTTTCTCGCTTTGCTGCCCTCACCTCTGGGTCAATACCGGAGCTAACAATTAGAGGAGTCCCCAACTCTCCAGCAGCAGGTGTTCTCCGTGTCCCTTGACCAGCTCCTAGAGATGCTGCTGATGATAGCGATGCTGCTGCTGGACCCTCCATTAGCATTCTCTCGAGACGGGCCCTTTCTGTGGCTACCGCTTCACAGGCCCTTGCTTCCGCTGCGGCCACCGCTCTTTTCAATTCCAGTAACGCTTGACGTTTTACTTCCTGCACGGCTTCCTCTACAAAAAAAGTTTACGGGATCAGAGAAACAATCAAAAAGAAAGTTTTTTGTTACTTCTCCTCTTTCTCCACAACTTTTCTATCATATCATAAAACTACTGCCATTTCAACTTGCTATATATAATCTACTTTGTCTCAACAATATTTTTGCAGCTGTTACTACAATAATTGAAAATGTACGCTTTACACACTACTACACCGTCGTGTGCTTGCATGCTGTCATATGCATTTGCTGGGAAGGGAAAAGAGAAAAACTGGTCTCAATAATTAATTAATTTTCATGGCGGAATGTCGACAAGGAGAGAGAAAGGTAAATGAAAGGCATTATCACATTATCGTTTTACAACATTACATACAAAAGTGTCATTAATTCCATTCATTTCATAGTTTTCCTCTTTCAGTGAAGAAATGCAGGTGCAAGGGAAAGGAGTAGCTCTTGAAATATTTTCGAGTGATACTTTCCCTTTTGTTATGCCTTCTATTTACCTATACATTTCCCAGACAAGCAGAACGAGAGGGAGAGAGAGTTAAAAATAAAGCCGTTTACTTGTAGTCCTCTTATTTTACAGAGTCGTAACAAAACTAAGAAAAAAAAACTTTCTCCCATTTTCTATGAATTTTCATTGTGCTTTATGTTGTATCATCATCACAACTACTACAACGGCACACAGAGAGCGAAAGAGAGGTAAAGTAGGAGAGAGTGTTGCAGGCAGAAAAACAAAATAATAGGTAAGCACACGAGGGAACAAACACAGGTGTGCCTTTCTCTTTTTCTCTCTCTTCCTTGCCGGATCCTTTATAAATTTTTCATACTCGCCCAGCTATAATGTAATCTTTTCATAGTGACTCACACGATAAGCATTCATCAAGGTGATGCCTGTGTAAACAAAGATTTAGAAAAGAGAAAGAAGCCTAACCAAGCCATCCAAGCTTACTTTCTCTCTCCCTCTCTCTCAGTTTTTCCTTTTTCTATTCAAGCACCGCGAGAAGGACTAAAATGAATGAATGAATGTAAATAAGCACGTGTTAATTTTCCCACAAGGAGAAAGGGCCACATAATACACAGACAGGGAGGGAGAGGATGAAGCCTTTTATAAATACAAAAAATAACAATAAATAAATATGCATGCAAATAGTGTAAATAAACTAGTTTTTAAAGAGGAAAAGAAGCTTAATTTATTTATACGACTTGAGCTGGAAGGAAGAAGAAAAAAAAAACTTGTGTGTCTACGTGTAGTTGTAGTATATATTCTTGTCTTTACCTGCACGACGCTTCACTTCTGAAACGCGATCTTCCGTCGCCCTAAGCGCTTGGGCGATCATTTCACCGGTTTGGCGCTTCAGCTCTTCGTTCGTTTCCAAATTGGGAAAGATTGGGGGTCGGCGGAGCCAAGATGACGAGTTTGCACTGGGATCCCCTGCAGCAGCTGCGGCGGCGGCCTGCTCTTGTTGCTGTTGAAATGTTCTATTCTGGAGGATGGACAGTGCCCGCTTGGTTTTCTCCACCATGCTCAGGATACAGTTGAGCATAACGTGAATGTTCTTCCACTCATCTTCTGGCCCTTTGGGCATCATGTGCAGCCCATTTGAGGACCCAGTTCCTGACGGAGTGCTCACCGAATCATGGTTGACATGAGTGGCTCCACCAGTTGTGTGCGGGGTGCCATGATGCGAGTCCCTTGGTACTGAGCCACCTCCTCCGCCACTGCCACCACCGCTGCTATTACTTCCGCTGTTGTTTGCACTGCTACAAAGAGGATATCCCGCGACGGCTGCGGCAGAAGCGTAGTATTCCCGGAATTCTGCTGCCGTCATGGCTGCAGACGTCGCTGCTGCTGCGGAAGATGATATGAAAAAGGGCGGAGAAAAGAATCCACTTCCACCCCCACCCCCACCGTGATGACGCTTGGGTGTTGATGTATATCCCGGCTCTCCACCAACCTCCCCGTTTTCATACAAGCTGCTTTTTAAACAACAAAACAGAAGGACAAAAAAACTTTCTTGTTTAAAAAATTCATGTCCTCTTTTGTAATAAAGTAAATTGGGTTTTGCTCGTTAATTTTAACTACTACCGACATACATTCTCTCAACAACATAAGAGAATGCACACAGAAGGAACAACACGAACGACGCTTTCTCCATCCTCTGAAAAAAAATGTGTGCCACATCAAAACTTTTTTCAGTGCGCTTATGTTACCGTTACAGTAACAGCAGTGGTACCTTTTACTACACCACCTCTGATTATGATGACACATGCACGCATCCATTCATGTTCCCTATTTCTTATATATTTTTTTTCAGGGAGAAAGTCAAGCCATCTGAGCCTCGCAGTACCACCACCAACCAACCAGTGAAGGAGAAAGGAATAAAGAAGAGAGAAAAATATTCTCTCAAGTTTTTTCTCTCTCTTCCTCCTTTACTCCCATCGTCCTCGCGTCGTGCAATATGAAATGGCATAAATGAGAAACGAGGTTTGGTGCAAGCTGCTACTTCTTCCTCTCGCGTCTTTCTCCAGAGAAGCAGCAGCAGCAGACCTTATTCCTCCTCCTCTTCTTTCTCTGTCTCCCTTTCTCCCTCTCTCTCTTTCCTTCATTTCATAAAATTATTCGACGAGCCTGGTTTGATGTTGTATATTAAAAGTAAAGCATACATAAAAACGCTTAAGCTTTTGTGTGTTTGCCAAACCAGCAGCAGCGGCAGCAGTTCCATTTTCCATACAACATCAACATATCATCTGAATGAAAAAAAAACTGCACAAATGCTTATTATGTTCGCCTGCTTGCGTGTATACCTGCTGCATACATGTTTGCAATCCTTGTCTGGTTCTCAGTAGTAGCAGTAAAGTAAGTAGTAATAATAATTATAAAAATAGGAAAAGAGAGAGAGATGCTATCTCGATAAGACTTCTTTCGAGTTGTGTGACTCTGCTGCTGCAGCTCTCTGTGAGTCTGACTGGATGGAGCGCAGATGATCAATATCAATCGGGAAGACCGTATGAGACCAACAGTTGCAACTGTCGGTTTACTTAACTACGTTCACCCACACCACCAGCACTGCACTGCCAGAGAATCAGACCAGAAGAAGCGAAACACACATTTGATAATGGTAATATGCAGAATAGAGGGAAATGAGAGACGACGAAGAAGGAAAAAAGAAGCCAGCTGGCAAAATATCGTTATTCATCTCTCTCTTTCATTTTTCTTTTTTTATATAAATACTTTTGCTATATCTTTTAAGCCATATTATCAGCAATATGCATAGATAGATAGAGAGAGAGATGTACGCGAGTATTATGCAATATGGGTACATGTGTTTCCTTCTCTTTTTCGATGGATATAACACGACATGGTTTTTTGCTAAAAAAAACTTTTTTTACAATCCCCGTCCTCCTCCATCTCCTCCTCTCTCCTCCACCACCGTGTGAGAGGAGACCACATGTGCGCACCGTGTACACACACAGATTATTCAACATTTTGGATTTATTCTGTTTTTAAAATTAAACTCAAGAAAGTTGACAACTTTGGTGGTGGTGGTGTGTGTGGTGCTGGTTGGTGGTGGTTCAGCAAAAGTGAAAGAACGACATACGTCCATGTTGCACACATGGGCTCTTTTTTAATTTTCTAAAAATGCCAGGGAAAAAACTTTTTTTTCCTGGTCTAGAGTTTTTATGATTATTACTGGTTTACTACCTATCAGGTAATTTCCTTTTTCCACTGGAAAGTCCACCGCTGCCGCTTCCACTCATTTCACTGGCTTCAGAGTGAAATATGTCACAGGGCTCTCCTGGTGATGAGCCGGTGTCGATGATGGCATGCTCGTGACTCTGAATGTAGCTCAATGGGGTCTGTTGAGAAATGAAATGAAATCACTCTTTCAATTTTGTGCCCAACTAACCTGTCATCTTGATGATGATGATGGTAGTGCCAGAAATGAAATATCCCGTCAAATTGAATATTATTTTTTTGCTTGTTCTGGTATATATTATGCGAACGCTGTCATCATGCTTATTTGTTGTGGTGCTATAGTTGATAGTGTATACGTACCTGTTTTGACAGGCGTGCCAAATGACTAACTTCTCTCTGGAGAATGGGCAGGTGTGCACGGAGAAATGGGAGCACAAATGGCCTCAAAGGGAATGAGGTAACTTCTTGCAGAGAATGGTGGAACTCTTCAATGCTCAAATGGCCACTCTACATAAAATATACATACACCCAAAACCCATTATACAAGTTATTATAGACACTTTATGTTTTTTCTCTACTTTTCTTCGTCTTCCTCTTTATCTGACGATGTGGCGATAGAGAAAGGATGAAAATTTTAATTAAAAATACACTCTTGAAAGATAGAGAGAGAGAAAAAAATTAATTACAATCATTAACTTTACAAAAAATATTATAAACTCGGCTAAACTTACCACAAGGTTAAAAACGAGGTTCCTCACGCGCTCCCCAACGTCAGGGCTGATCTCACAACCGAAATGAAGTAAAGTACCGAGAAACCTCTTAATCTTCAGAATATGCCGTAAGCTTGCACCAGGATTCATTCCATCTACACTCGAGCGAGACAGTATGGAAGAAAGGGAGAAAAAAAACGAGACGATCATCAAAAAGAGAAGAAGACTAAAGTCATCAACTTCATCAAAAGAGCTCCATCATCATCATCTAACACACCTGTGCTCACGCTAATTTAACGTATAAAAATATCATCATGATGATAAAGGAGGATGAGAGGACTACACAGAGAGAAACAAATAAGTACAGTGTACGCTTTGGAGGGAGTGCACTACTCACTTGATGAGCCAGAATGATTGGAGCTATTAGAGGAAGATGATGATGATGGCGTTCTCGTGGTCCCACCACCACCACCACAACCGCCAGTGCTGGTAGCCACAACGGCGGCATTGTTGTTACCTGCTGACGAAGAAGAGGATTCTCTGTCCCTGCTTCCTCCGGCACCAGGTGTAACGTTCCCGTTTACTGGAGGTGACACAGTTCCTCCAGATGATGACATGTTCAGCGCTCCTCCACTCCCGTCTCTATCTCTTCCGTATTGACTGTGTCCTCTGCCACCACCACCGTCACCACCTCCACCGTTACTACTTCCACTGCTACTGTTACTGCTTTTACTGGGCGGGGAGGATGGAGATCCGGGAGCAATGACTAGACCTCCTCCACCTTTAGGACTGTCGCGGGAATGGGGATGATGAGAGTGGTGATGGGAGTGATGGTGCAGCGGATGATGAGAGCCCTCTTTTCCTAAACCTGCGATTTAAAAAAAAAGTATATATTTTTAATTGTTTCTATAAATTCCTTTGGGTCGCCAACAATGTAAATAGGCAATTATTAGCGTGCATTTTAAAGAAAGAAAAGATGAAGAGATGGCAATTAATGATTTCTTTTTGTTTAAAAGTCCACGTGCACTATGGGATATCATGCTAAAAAAATGTACAGTGGCAGGAAAAAACAATAACCATATTTCAGCCGTCATCATTATCATCATCGTCATTAAAATCATTGGCTTCAAGTCAGTCGCCAAACGTCGCCATCATTCTCATTTTAATAAATCGACATTCATAAGCCATGAACCATTTTTTACTACCAACTGAACAAAGTCTATAAGAAGAGTTTGTAGCAGAGGCCAAAAAAGCAAACAACGGCAGGAGCAACAACAACAACTCTTCAAAACTATAATATGCAAGCAGATGTGTACGTCAACTGCTGCGTTGCATTTACTATCACAGCAGAAGTAGCAGCGCAGAAAGCAACATAATTCCATAATCATCCATTTTCACCATTCTTCTCTTTCTGACAAAGCCCAGTAGTCTGTGTGTGTTTGTGCAGTAGTCGCAAACAAAACTTGTGCTCTTCTACTTACTACAAAGCATTTTTAATGTGCCATTTGCAAAGAGAGCTTTAATTTAAAACATCTGCTCCAAATTATAAGACGAAGCGGAAGAAACATAATATTTTCCTATAGAGTACGATATATACATATTATTATGATTATCGTCTTTTCCTTGGAGTTGGGTGCAGTTTAGTTTGGAATTGGAATGCAATGTGAGAGAGTGCACAGTATGTTGATGAGTGCCTTTTTCCTCCACTTTCCAATTTTTATTGCTTCAATACATTCACATTCACTCTTTTCACTTTTTCCCTCAATACTCTTCGCGGTATATAGAGAGAGGCCTTATAGCCTTTGTCATGTTTGTCAGGGCCAATCTCATAATTTTTATCTTTGTTAGTCTCCTCCTAAAACAAGGCAGAACGTCAGATTTCTTGCCTTCACGAGAGGCATTCTCATCGTTCCATAAATTTGTACAATATTTTTAATTTCTTGTTAGTAAAACGTTAGCTTTGGTGCTAGTCGTCATAAAAAACAACAAACTGATCTGAGGAAAAGCAACAACATTTTTAGGTGAAGCTGAAGCTGCTGCTGCTGGCTGATTTGCTGCAATGATGCCAAAAAACAAGACACAAGTTTCCCCATTATTATCGTCTGCAGAAGTGCCGACCGGGCATTGTCCATTATTGGCATTCTTTCATTCATTCATAATGATAATAATAATAACAGCAAGAACAAGGACAATAATAATGTTAACGAAGAAGGCGATGGGTTGGGAACTCACAAATATAAAATCTTATAGTTTTTATCCTGGTTATCGTTTTACAGTTTTCTGTTCAGTATATTTTTGCAATAGTCTAATCCGAGCAATGGACAATGCCGACGCGGACGCAGAGAGAGGACAACAGCTTGTCCAAGTTCTCACGGCAGCACAGGTTCTATATGCAGTATACAGACAGGAGGAACAGGAATAAAAAACGCTACATTTAATGGCAAACCTGCATGTTTCAGGACGCCCCCTTTTTTTGGAAAATTTGTAATTTGTCCCAGTCGCAGTCTCAGTAGTAGTGGCAGTTATAATAAATAGTTTTGAAAATGACATTGACACCTGCTCCTATTTCCACTTTTCCTTTCCGAATGAATTCCTCAAAAAAGCCTTTCCGGTCAGACAAAGAAATAAACAAATAACATATAAAACAAAGTTCATACATACCAATACGGGAAAAGTAAGGAAAATGGGAAATTTGCAGTTTGCACGCCTGATGACAAAGGAAATTGGCTCGTAAATTGGGAATATAAAAACATTTTGTATATTTCCCCGTGTCGTTTGTGTAAAAATATGCGACTCATTATCGATGAAAACTTTCTTATGTGTTGTACATATATAGCCGTTTTTACTTCCTGATGATTTGTCATAAAAATATTTAAGAATGGAACATGACCGAATGTATAAAAGACAAAGTCAAAGGTCACTACGAGGACATGCCCATATGAACGCGTACTGTACAGAAAATATAATATGCATTTTCCGTGTTTTTACCGCTAACCCGGCAAAAAGAGCACTTTCCCTCGAGCCAAATACCCAGAAGAAGAACAAGTCTAAGAGAAAGAAGAAAAAATAATAATAAATGGAGAAAATACTACGGAACGGACCATATGCATTACCAGGGCTTCACTTGAAAAAAGCAGCTCTTTTTGAACTAAACCCGAATGAGAAAACGTGAACGTTTCAAAGTACTTGTTTTATGAATATGCCCAGCTTATATAAAAACAGCAGAAGCAGTAGTGATGGTGGTGGTGGAAAAAGTAAATCCTCTGTTTTCCTTTCAGCAGCAGCAGCGTTGGGAATGATAGCAAGCTGTCGAATGCATTTCAGCAGCATAAAAAAGCAGAAAAGGGAGAGAGAGAGAGATGGATCACATCTGGCATTTTACCATCAGACTTTTCCAGATGTGCCATTCAATTCCGCATACACATATAAACACAGCGCTTCCTATATAAATATAAAGATATCCGCAGCAGCAGTGCAGTGAAGGATATAAGGAAAGATAGAGAAAAAAGAAAGAAAATTAAGGTAAGCCTTTAAAAAACCGGCGTATCGCTTCCTTCCTCTCTGTGCCTGCCTGGCAAATGGAAAGGAATATTATGAAAGTACAGACCTGCAACTGCAAGCAAGCTGTGTTCCCATTCCAATTTCAGAACAAAAATGTGCGAGCACACCACACACCACCACCACCGCTGCACCAAAAGCTTATCATTTTATCATAATGTTATATACTTATTTAAACCTTCGTTACTACTACTGTTGTATATACATATATGTATTGTGTATTTAGGAAATGGTATTGAAATCATATCATATTGTGATTTGTTTTATCTGTACAGCAAATTTTGCACGGAATACCTATCTGTCTAGAAACTTTGTGTTCTTCTTCTTGTTATGTAGGCGATGCGAGGATCTGACTGTTTTCCGTGGGAAATATTTCGATGAAAATTATATTATGATGAGAATGATTATCCTTCGTGGTCCATCATTATCGTACACAACAACAAGTAGAAAGTTTCTTGTACGTAGAGGGATTCCATTACCCTGAGAAAAAACTACAACAAGACCAAATTCTTTTTTAGGAAACTTGCTCCATCATTTTTCATCAATCAAGACAGGAAGTCCGAGATACAAAAGGAATATCATTTTTGGGAGGAATCTACGACTACAAGGAGCGACAAAGTATTGTTTCGTTTTCGGCAACACTCACTAATTTCCCACGAGGCATGCGGTGAGGTTAAACCTTGTAAAAAAGATGAGCGTATTTATTCTTTTCTAAAAAAAGAAACAACTGCCGGAAAAAATGTTTTTCATATAAACAGAATTTGATATTATATCAACAAAGTTTACTCATATCACAATGCGATGGTAGTTACGCCAAAGCTGTATAAGATCTTATCTGGATATATTGCTTTCTGGAAACAGAGATGAGTGCAAAATTCTCATAAAACTAGACAGTTTAAAAACAAAAGAAAATCCACTGCAAACCTACTGCTACCCATTTAATATAAAAAGTATATATCCTATTTATCACAACGAAACAATAAGATTATTATGCGTCATCATGACATGCGATTAGCAAGCTTTCATTTTTGTTTTAGCAGCCATTTGTTTCAAACTCAAGAGTAAACCCAGAAGCATAGCATAATTTTTATAATTTTTTAATCCATCTCCTTTAATGATATATTATAGGGGAATAAGAAGCAATGGGATCATTTGCACTGCTAACATCTTGCTTACAATGCATCTCACAGCTCAGCAGACTACTACATACGTTGCGTTTTTTACACGCAGACATCGCCGCTCATCTTGACTCCTCAGCTCCTAGTTTGCCATCTGTCACGTTTATTAAACACTGTGCTGGTGGTGGTGGAATCGGTATCGTGTATACATATTTTATGAAATGATAAGATGATGATGAGCACGAGCCATAATATAGCAAAAAACAGCTTGTCTTGTACTTACATACACGTACCTACATAGGATTTACGTCTGTTGTCTTTTGCACAATTTATTTCGTTGTATCGTGAATGGCAATGGCACGTGCTCACTACAATATTCATCTCCTCCATCGCCTACACATGGATCAATTTACAAACTGTTGTCCTTCTTCCTTCTTCCATGGCTGCTTTGTAATAATGATTAATTTTCCTTTCATAGAAAAAGCGTTATTACGTTATCCACACATCAAATCCAATGACACGTTCTTGTTCAATATCAACCAATCTATTTTTTTAGTGCCAACCAGCCAAAATGTCATGTTATTATGATAATGTGTCTGCTGCTTTTGCTACTGCTTCTGCTGCTGCTACTTAACCCAAAATACACAATATTATACATCCATCTATCTAGTCCGCACATTGAAGAGCTATTAATGACCCAATTTGGTTAAATACTATGCCCAACATGGAACATGAATCTGTTCAGCGAAAATCATCAATCTGTCCTGTTCTATACCATTTGAATTGCTTTTTCTCATACTACAAGCCAGCCTGACAGAATCATTAGCCAGGACTTGGCTGAAATGTCATGCTTATATAGCCACTAGACGAACCACACAAAAGCGTCTGTTCCTGAAGGAGAGAGGGAGAGAAAGGATATGGGAGCACTTGACTTTTTTCATATAATATTTTTTTCTCCGTCTATCCATCCATCCAGCAGCAACAACAACAGAAGCAGCAGCAACCACCAGCAAACCATAATATCCAATCTGGTCTCCTTTTTGCGCTCTCTCTTTCTGAGTGAGTGAGAGTGTCTGTTGCTGACTGACAAATGAAACGATCTTGGTGTGTCATCTGCAGAACATGAATTTAACTATACTCATCTGCCCTCTCCTTTTCTCTCTCAAGTACGCTGCTGCTGCTGCAACAAGCAAATTCATGCGATCGTCATGTTATGTTCTTGTAAGCATTTATTTATTTTTCACAGCCTGAATCTGATTTTGACTTGATTCCGCTACTGCATTGACGGCACTGAAACCGCTTCCACGAGAAGTTCCTTTTTTTCCTTCCCAAAAATTTCCAGTGAAAAACGAACGTTAACGGTCAAGTAGAGTCGTATATATGCTAGCATGCTACTTCAAAATCAGTCACAATCCAGTCAAGTCAAGCATTTTTAAAAACATTTCTTCAGAACAAAAATGAACTTTCCAATATTTCATGACCACCTTCCACATGTCATCATCGTCAACATCGTTCAACCACGCAGTTAAGTCCTCCAAGAAGACCTGGCCAACAAGCAGATATCCTTATTCCTTCCAGATTCCCAATAATGGCTGTAATATGCACGTCATAATGGCTATTCCGTTTCCATCCAGGACATCTGGAAAACCGCTCAGTCAGTCAGTCAGTGCCACTACCAGTCAACCGGCCAACGAAAAGTAACATAATACCCACATACTCCGTACAAGTGAAAAAACAGCAAAAACGCAGCAATCAGAAACAGAAAGGAAAAATAAAAAGCAGATCAGCACCAGTCAAGTCACCACCAACCCCGGCACAACCAAGTCCTCTTGTTTCCGTTGCTGCTTATGCTGCGACTGACTGACTCAAACACATCATCATCCTTTCTTCTTCTTCTTTTTTCAGGAAAGACAAAATACATCGCGTACCTATGTAAAAACACGACGTGTTTTCTCTTTTTTCCACGCTTTCCAGTCACAACCAGAGAGAATAAAAACGAGTCAGTTAGTAAATCAAAGTAAACGACGACGACACACCATATTCCACTGTGAGAGCTTAAAGGTAGGTAGGTAAAATGCTTCAAGAACACCACATGTCTCCAGCAGACACTCACACACATACACACACGCTTGCATACCTTTACTGAGATAAAGTACAATAAATATAGCCATCATAAATACCATCTATCAACATGTTTTTATCTACCTACCCATGTGAATATTCGTTTCGTGTGATTATATTCTCCAGCAACAGAAGTATAGTACACATAGTTTCATTTTTAATTCAGGATAGGCACTCGAAAATTAAAATTACATCACGCAATTTGAAGATTATTGCACCTGAGCTTTAATAATACCAGAGAGAAGGAATTGCATGTGTTTTTATGCATGATAACACATTGTTGTTGTTGTTGTTCTCTCTTCATTCAAATTATGGAACTGTATCCACCAGTACCAGAGAGAGAAGAAGAGTCTTTTCATATTATTATTGCAAGACATGCATTTTTCAATTTCCCCTTTCCCTGGGAAAATTTCTACCTGCTGTGCTTTTGTACAGCACGACACCCACACCTTTCACTTTCATCACACAACAACAACAGCACACACTGCTATACTCTCGTGTCCTCAATTCTGTACACTATTCTTTTCTTTTGATTGTATGTACTCCGTAACAATTTACAAATAAAAATGTATACACACACAAGAGAAAGCGAGTGGGGGAGAGAGAGGGTGGGAGCAACAAAAATGTACCTAAAAATTCTCCCTATTTGTTTGTGTTTTTTCGGGGGGTAATGCAAATCAGTTTTCTTTTTTCCAACTGTCACCGCTTCACCAAATCAAAAGAGACCACACACAAATAAAAAACGAGTTATTTCTTTCTCGTGTATTTTTGTGAGTGGTGGCGGTGGTGGTAGGGAGTTTGAACACCTTTTCTAGGATAATGTTGATGACATGCCAAGACAAGTGTGCGTACTTGCTGTTTGCCTGTCGTCTTGTAAAATACCGTACAGTACGGTAAGTGGATTGGATTTTGAATTCACTTGAGAAATATTATGAGCGAACAATCAGAGAACACACACAGGACCTGCGGAGACCAAGACGAAGAAAAAATGGATAATGATGCTGACAGGTTCTTTATTTGTCTGCCTCATATGACTACAAAAATATATTTCTCTCTGAATATTATTGTCGAGTTAGTGCATATCCGTCATTTGCCTTATGAAATGGAACAGGCTGCACGAATGATGACGAATTTGAATTGTCAACACCACGCATTTAAAACGTCTACTTAATTGCTGTACATAGCAAGAAGGATGTTAATTTCATAATGACACGACTGACGACAGTAGTGTCTCTAAGTGCACGAGTAGTAGTTGAGTAGTAACTGATGACAGCATAATATGTCGGCTGGCAAGTAGACAAAAAATAGCATGTACCATTTTTGCGTAGCCTTTCATGAATTATAAAAAACATACCTAACTAAATTCATGGGTTTAAGGGTCACATACACAATGCATTTTGATCCGGGATTTGGGTCGATCCGGCAACACGGATTTGCATTTTTTGGACTAACCACGTCTCTGAGGTCAAATTTGAAAACGGAAATCAAGGATTAACGCCAAACTGCATCCGGCAGTGGTTTTAGATTTTTCTTAACGTGACCAGAAGTACCTGATCCGCGTTGCCGGATCGACCCAAATCCGGGGTCAAACTGTATTGTGTATGTGGCCCTAATATCCTTGAAGGGACTTCATACAATACATTGGAGGCGGAATACATTGTCTTAACGCATGCTAAAACGGATATGAAGAGTTACTATATTTTTATATCATTAAAATCAGGGGATGATGGTGATGATACAGCAGTGGTGATCCGGAAGGCTTTTCCCAGGGAAATTAAAGGACAACACAACGAAATACAACTTTTGCTATTTGGAAACCCTTCTCGTTTGTATTTCATTTTTTTGGGTAAAAACGATGGTGGGAGACCAAAAACCTGCTATAACATTTTCTCTGATGATTTGATAGTGATGATAATAATGTTTCAATAGGGAGAGAGAGAGGACAAAATGGGAAAGTTTTAAAATATCTCCATTTAAGCCCCGTGTGAGTTACCTTCATGTTTTCCTTTTCCACTACTTTCATCCATCCGTCATCATCATCATGCTCATCCTCACTGGATTTTTCCTAGTAGTGCACAACATACCAAGCGTTTCCCATCATTTCCCTTTATCCACACAAAACTCCCACCACCACCTGACGATATAAATATTATGAGCACTTTCCACGAAAAAAAAGTTTGAAACGAAACACGACTGAAACGCTGCGTTATTCTCCATCGCCCATTCCAATATTTTCCTATTTTATGCCAACCACCTTGTAATTTCGCACAAGTGTTACTGTTCCGGGTGCACTCTCTCCCGTTAATGCCTTGGAGGAACAAAAGACAAAAGGACAAGTTTGAGTGGATGGTGGGCGGATGTGCTGTAGAATTTCTTGATGTAGCTCTGACAAACCGGATGCATCACTAAAATTCTGTACAAAATTTCTTAAAGTGTACAGAACTAAACAGGTTAAAAGGAAACTGAGCACCGGAATAACCATACTCATCTTTCTCATCATCAGCATCCACATCCAATTCAATTTAAAGAAAGCAACAAAAAACTTAATATTCCATTACCCTTCCACATCACATCATCATAATAATAATATCGTGTTTGCCTGCGGTGGTTGGTGATATCATCCCATGTGCTTTACACGGGCACCCACTCTAAAAACTTTTTCCCTCCTCCTTTCGTAATTACTTTCTCCTCTTTCTTCAAAGACAGAAGCCTGTGCACTTGCATTGTATTGCATGTTTAAAAACTATACACGTAAGTAGTAATGCACAATATCATCACATAACATGATGACGCTGCCGTTAGATGATTCAAAAGTACGGTTAATCCATTTTTTCTTCTGAAAAATGCCTGCTAGTTCTACTATTCCCCTCCCGACAAAATGATAGATCAACAACGAACGGCAACAGCCGTCGAAAGTTTGATGGGATGGAGTGATTGAGTAAATATGTTCATGTTGTTCATGACATTTTTTCGGGAATAGACACTGTCATCATCTTCATTTCAGAAACCTGCGTCATCCCAAAATTCCCGACTGACAACTGAGCCGAAACAACCAAACCAACTTAAATTCAACTTAACTTATTTAGGTGCATCATTCTGCATCTCTCTATCCACACATTACACTTTGCCATCGCTTTGTTTTCCACGAAAAACGTCAATAGCAGCAGCAACAGCGGAACAAGAAAACATCAAAATCTGTACATATACCTACCAGGAATAATAATAAATATGTGCTTGTGTTGTTTCTTGAAGATCATCATCAAAGCAGTCTTTTCCTTATCGTGACAGACAGCCGGTTGCATACATTCACTTTCTCCCTGGCTTTCCGAGTAGTCTTCATTGCTACCACTGTACAGGTGACGCCATGTCGTCTTCTTGTTATGATACAATGACTTTCCTTTATGGTTCCTATGTTTGTTTTAAAAATATTTCTTTCTCCTCCATCCACCAAAATGGAAGAACAACAGCACTAACAATGCAATATAGTTGGTGGCAGCAGCAGGAGCATATAGAGCAGCAATCATGAAGCATGTACCACGTCACGACCCACCGTCATCGTGACGATGTCCTTGTTGTCAGGAAAGGAGCAGTAAAAAACTTTGAAATTCCGTAATAACCTGTATGAAAGCACTTGCTGCTGCTTCTGCTACCACCACTCTCTGTAAAACTGCCACCAAAAAATCCAAACCCTAAGCTAAGGATCAGTAGGAGCAGAAGGGGAACAACATGTGTGCCTGAGAACTTTTACCTTGGTTCTGCTGCAAAAGACGACGATAGCAAGGGATATGCAACCTCTCGCATGGGTTTACAATTATTATTATTTTTTATAAAAAAAAGGTTATACAACATTCCCACATATTGTACAATGCATGTATGTATAGTAGGAGCAGATGAGCCGTGTGCTCTTACACTGCCAACTTTTTCTTGTTTTTTTATTCCTCTTGAAATTAATTTATCCCGTGAAGGAATATAAGCAAGGCATGTGTACATACTCAATAGCAAATGGTGGTTTTCTCATCAAAACTGAAAAAAATTGTGCTTCCTTTTCCTCCTCTCTCGCTCCCTTTTTACTATACTTTACCACCATCAGTGCAATATGTAGTACGTATATAAACTTTTTCTTTTTTTGGTAATGTTTTACCGTTTGCCCCTAACCGGATTTATTCCAAGCATAAAAAACGCCACTGCTGCTGCTGTTGCCCCAATCGCAACTCAACATAAAAAGTGTTTTCCCATCGCATGTGTATGTATAAGCCTATATCTCGATGCCTGTCTTACCAACAATATTGACGATAATCGACAGCTTTTGCCCGTTCGTTCAATTAAAAATTTTCCGCCGGAGGATGCAGTACCCAGTAGTCCCCCTTACTCTTCCGAATTACAAAAACCAACACGAAATTAGCAATGTGTTCCAAACGATATATTCCATGTGAATGCAACAGACCTCACATTACCCCATCTTCCAAACAGCTCTCATCCCCACACACAAATCAGATGGACAGATTTCCAAATGGAAAATATAAAGCAAGCTGTTCTTGGTCACCACACCACATCCAAGGAAAATACAACTGGTGAGAGTACACCAGGGGAAAAGTTGTAGAATTTTTTTTCGGTGTGGTCTACTTTCACCACCACCATCAACGTTACATCACTACCACTACTACCGCCATCGTCTTTCCCTCCATGTCCCCTTAAAAACAGCAGCCTAGCCTAATATATGGAACAGAGAAGAAGAGAAAAGCAAATAACCTTCACAGTTTTTTCTCGCTCTCCTGACAAGCATCTGCTCCTCTCCTCCTTCAGTAAACTCCTCTATCGCCGGACTGTGAACAGCTGCTTTCTAGCACCTTTCACTGACAAGCATAAGTACCAAAAAGAGGAAACACTGTGCCACTACGTGTACAACATATATATATATGTATACGGAGTACTTTCCAATAAAATTTATTTACCTTCCTTTCCTTTTTCCCTTGTTTGAGGAGAAGGAGGAGGAGGACGACGGGTGCCAGCATATGGTCATATTTACTACTTTATGCTGGTGTGGCATTAATAGCCCAACCAAATTTTTCCCATATTGTCTAATATTTTTCAAGAAAGAATAAAATGATTGATTTTTTCCTAAAAACTCAGCAATTTCTTCCAACAGATTAAAAAATATCTGCTGTGTAGCCTCTCGCTGCTAAGCTGTAATCCTCCTTCCTGCTCCAGAGTAGTAGAAGAAGAAAAAATCTCGCAAAAATATATTATGGCTTGTCTGCGAGAAACTTGAGTGTTTATAAAACGCTGATTTAGCAGAATGCACGAGATCAGTCATCATCTTCATCCTTTACGCCCACCACACTTTTGTGCACTTCTGCCGTTATCACAGGGCCTATTTCCCGAAATAAAAAAAGGTAAGTGGGAGTACATAGCAGCTCCCGTGCATGCATTCTGAAGGAATACGTGCAAGCATGAGAGATAGTCCATAGGGTCCACACAGATATTTTTATTCCCATGACCAGGGCGTCATTTTAAAGACAAGTTTTTTGTGTGCCCAACCAACCAGTCTAAACCATTCCATGGAAGAGCACCACCACCACCACCACCACTGCCACTACCACCGCGCGGTGGTGGTGTGGCTGAGTTGTAAAAAAAGCTGTGTTTAGCAGCTGCTGCTGCTGTCATGCAGCGGCACCATCATCATCAACAGCACCGCCACCGGTAGTAAAACTCTTTCTGTGCTCTGCTTTTTTCTCCTTTCTATCATCATCTATCCATCCATCCATCCATCCTTTTTTCCCTGGGAAAAGAAGCAGAAGGAAGACGAAGAGGAGGAGGATATGCATTTATATCCCTAGTAAAAGCAAGCGGCGTAGCTATAGTATAGTATGGTTGGTTAGTATAGTAAAAAAAGTATGGTTTTGGTTTGTGTTGGTAGTAGAGGAAAGGAGACACATGATGATGAGTAATGTGTTGGCAGAAGTGTGATGGGCTCAATGGAATAGAAAGAGTTTTTGATTTCTTTAGGGCACAGCTGAACCAGCTCTCAGGCCTTATTAAATATATAGCCGTTATTGGAGCGCCTTAAAGCAGGAGAGTAGTAGGAGTAGTAAAAATACAATTACTATGTAATACTATACATTATACAACAGCAGCAGCGTGTGTGTGCGTAGGCATATGCAGTCTATATATAGTAGTAAAAGTAGTAGACAGAAGAAGACACACAAATCATTCATCCATCCATCCAGTGAATTCCACGGTAAAAAAAGAAAGAATTCATCCATTCACCCGCTCATCGGCGCGCATCAGATGGGCATCTTCTCAGGAAACAAAAAAAGAGAAAGAAATGAGAGCATGCTGCTGCTGCTGTGGATATTCTGACTAGTAGTATACCATACATATTATACATTATTTTAGGGAAGGACCTTATAAGATACACGACAGGTCCTATCCATCCATCCTCCCGCTGCAGACGTAAGCTCAACTAAACCAGCAAACTTGCTCTAAGCACTAAACCATATATACTGGGCTATTGTGTGAGCCGAGTGATATGTCTATTGTTGGAATATGAAACAAGAGGAGGAAGACGGAGAATATTGAATTAGAATTTTCAAAATAGTTTTGTTTGTTCATGCATGTGTATTTTTGTATGTACATTTAAAGCTTTAATACTGACTGAAGCAGGTAAGTTATGCTTACTTGTATATATGTACTTACATGCACATAAGTTTTGGAGAGAAGAAAGGAAAAGAAACAAAGGGAATCTCCTTTCAGTAACCTCTTTCTATTTTTTACGTCCTTTTATACCAAGCTCTCGAGAGAGAAAGAACAAAAGTAATATTACAGCTTTTGTGTTTTGACAAGTGCTAATCGCATATCACACACATGCACTACACAGATACAAAAACAAGAATCGTGCAACAACTTTTCCCACCCGTCATCTTCATCAGCATCAACATACCTACATAACATAATCGTTGATCCTTTTATGTTTATTTAATTCAACATGGTGAGAAGAAGTAATGACAAACACTATACATATTAGAAGAAAACACATCACCTTCACACAAGAAAAGCACAAACAAGTTATGTTTGTTAACCTCGAAGAAAAGATAACCAAGCAATCAGAAACAGTCGAGCACTTTGTCATTATTTTCCAACCACATGAAGAATGACCAAAGCGCATGTTACGTGATTATGATAAGGAAGATGCAAACAGTGCGTTTTGTCAGATGTCTTTGATTATAATTCCATTATATAGCTTGATGTTTGTTGAGCAACCGCAGTAATTACAAAGTAAAAGCAGCAAGAAGGCTCACTTTACGCAACGAAACGAGCCAAAGTCACGTTCTGAAATACAAGACCCTTTCTTCCCAACACATTGCACAACAAAAGCAACTTTCTCCTTTGAACTACTTCACAAATTGACACTTTCCTTTCTGTTTTGTTTACCTTTTCTCCACATTATTCTTATCCTGATAGTCTTCATCTGACTGAGTAAGTAAGTGAGTGAGTGAAATTCCATTTCCTCTCATGTTGTATGCGTCCTTAAGCTCCCATAAACTTTGTCCTGTCACGTTTTCCATCTATTTACTTACGGAGGAAACGCATTTTCTTGCCAACAACACTGTCTCAATTTCTCCCTATCTTCCTGGTAAACTATAACATATGAACCAAAATAAAGAATATTGGAGAAACAACGGAGGATGAGACAAAGTGCCAATAAAACCTTCCCTTCTTCCTCCCGTTGTTTGTTATCCAACAGGCATTTTGAAGGAATCCTGCCATAAATAGAATCAGTACGACACAACAACACATACGATCATCATCATCATCTCTCGCGATCATGACAAGTTTTTCCAACGATTCTTCCGCTCTTATATGACGACCATCATGATGATCATCATGATGTCCCTGTTATTGTTTTCAAAGAGAAGAAAAAAAATCCAGTGTACACCAAACTGTCTAGTTATTTAGGGCTCGCTTGTTTTTATTACCGCTCGTAAAAAGAGCTCCTCTGAAAGCAAAATCCAAAACCACCACCACCACCAACCATGCAAATGTTTCTCTTCCCTTGACTGACGACAATGCATAAAAATACTGTTATGCTTCTTCCAAGAAATACGAATAATAAAAAGTGATACGAAGGAAAAACAGGTTTCTATACTAAAAAGTTCTATATTGTACATAGATATACATATTATGTATCTACACAGGTTGGTCATCATTATCCTGCAAAAGCAGGGAATAATGCAGTGTGTCGTAGCAGCACACAAACACGTGCTTTTTTATATCTTCTATTTCAGACAAGTAGGGTGAGAAAACACAGGTGAACTGATCATAATGCTGTCGTCGTCGCCTAGTTTAAGTTATGGTCTTGTTTTCCCTTCTACATCTACTATTGCAGGACCCAAGGTGGCAGAAGAAAACGGTGGGTAAATCATTTACAAAAAAATAAATGTGTAAAAAAATGGAACGTGTAGACGATTTTTCTAATCTGAAAAGATGAGAAAAGAACCTTTATATACCTCCGCCGTAGTAAAGTAGTATTTTCCTTATGCTTGTTTTTTACTACTACTTCCTCTTCTGGCCATTAGCAAAAAAAAAACCTTTCGCTTTCTCGGGTGAAAATGATAGGCGAATCCCTGTGCCTAAAATATAGCACAAAATTTACGTAAGCAAGTGTGGAAATGGAGAAAAAGTAGTGTGTGGTGTGTGTGGATGACGTGGAGTGTGCATTGTGGTGCCAGAGGAGGACAAAAGTGTGCATCCATCACTAACAGACGTGGAGAAAGAAAAAGGGCCCTGATTACACTCCTCTTCTGGGAAAAAAAAGTTTCTAGTTGTTCTCCTCTGCAAAGAACCACAAACTACTACAACAAAGCAAACCAGATACCTCGCGTCTAGTCTTCTCTTCTTCTTCTTCTTCCGCTTTCCTGGCAATAGTTCAAGTCTATAATATACTCTGCTCTCTGGTGATTGTTGGTGGTGATGGTGTGTAAATGTATAAAAAACGGAGAAGGTGGCAGTGGAGAAAAACAGCAAAGACGACAAGAGAGGAGAGAATGCATGAGAATGACAGCTATTTTCTTGGAGGAGGCACTTATACTTCCTTGTAAAAACGTACTCTGTGTGCACCACACTCTTCACCAGAAATAGAAGAAGGAGAAAGTGTACAAAGTAGAGAAAGTAATGGGAGGAGAAGCTCCGCTATCAGAATCAGATTTTTGCTCGATGACGACTGGAAATGACTGGGTGATTGTGGTAAATGACTCTTTTAATTGTGTGTTAAAACAGTGGGCTATAGAAATTAAAAACAAATTACGGTACACAAAATATGAGCTGCGTTTTCTTATAAAGCCACATTCTTTCTTTGCTTGTGTGTTTGGATTTGTCTTGTAAATAGGTACTGCTGTGGTTAGACCACATATAGGGTCAAACACAGCAACTTCCTGGAACACCCCACGATCAGCATGATTCATTTCTAAATAAAAATTATGTCAACAATTTTTTTGGCAAATCTCAGCAATTCATTATGACTTCTAGTCTAATGGATTTGGAAAAGAGTGAGGAGTGTGGAGTTACCTAGTTTTGTCCTAATTTAAACTTTTCCCATTTTTTCGGAATAAAGGAAACCTCATTTGCATTCTCTGTACAAACCATTCCACGTAATTACTTGTTAGTTCATCAGTTGGGGTAAAGCATGTAATATTTTTTTCGAATTTAACGAATTGTAGTGCACACATTCTGCGAGCAAATCGTCTTTTCTTCTTCCTCAATTTTCCTGGTTACATGAATCACCCCTGCTGCGAGACAATCAGCAAGACATGTGTTTTTCATCATCGTCATAATCATGGCAGTCATCAGCACTCCTTCAGCTCACTTCTCATTTCATCATCGTCATTTGACATACATACTTTGATAGAAACTACTTCCCAATAGTACATAAACCAGCATCATACGTAATTCAAAATCGCATAATAATAATGTAGATAGGTAATGACTCTTGAGGTGGATTGGGGTTTTCAATGGAAGAAGGTAAAACAAAACTTGGGAGCAAGCGTATAGTGGCACTCTCGCTCCTTCTTCATCTCCAGTGCTTTGGACCGGACGGGTCCTCCGGTCCACGGTACCGGTACTCGGTACTTTGGACTCTCCGGTCCGGTCCTCCGGTACCGGTCCCGGTCCTTCCCAGTATTTTTTCCGGTCCCGGTCCTCCGGTCCCGGTACAATTTCATACAACAAGATGTACTTTTAATGCATTTTGTAAGTGAACAGTGTCGAACAAACGCATAAATGCAATGAATAATTGCATGATTTTGTATATAAAAGAATTAATTTCTTTGATTTATGCAAATTCATGGAATTATAAAGTGCATTTTTTGTGATGGCAAAAATGATCCGGTACCGGTACCCGGTCCCCGGTCCTCGAAAATATCTTTCCGGTCCAAATCCCGGTCCCGGTCCTGGACCGGTACCGGGACCGGAGTGGACCGGACCGGAAAATGTACCGCCGGTCCAAAGCACTGTTCATCTCCACAAACCGAAACATCTCAACTGCCACTATACAGCCAACTAAAAATCTGGGTCAAAACATTTTATGCATATAGCACAAGTACTATACTAAAATAAGATGCTTCTTGTGTTTTATATATGTCGATGATGATCGTTAAATCAAGTGTAACAGTACCGTATAAAAGTCCCTGAGGAAGTAATCATCTTCTATTATTTAAAAATAGTTTTTGTGTGGCTCCAAAAAATTATGCTTTCGATTGAATTGTAGTTGATTTTTTCCTCGTGTAGGTTGCACTACCGATAATACACTCGCCCTTGACCGAATCTGTAATTTTTACAGACAGACGGACAAACCGTCTAAAATCAATGTATATTCGCAGCCAAGCTTCTCTAGTTCGTAATAACCACTACTACTACATAACATACACTTGAGCAAGTAATCAACACATCATTCTAACCCGTCATCACCAGCAGCCATATTCTCCTCTGGTGGTGCTGCTGCTACTTCTGATTCTGATGCCCTGCTTCTTTCCTTCTCTCCGTTCCAACTTTCTACATACTTCAGGTTCTTACCACGTCAACATAATATCATCTTGTCTGAACAATTCCAATTCCCATGCCAGAAGCAGAGATCCCAATGTCGTTCTCCATAAATTCCCAATCTCTGTCTACCGACCAGCAACAAATCCACAGAAAATGAAGCCCTCATCAATTTTTTGACATTAAAATACTAAAACTGCTAATTTCACACACAAGAACCAGCTTTTTTCCATCACCACCGCTCCAGTTCACTATTTTAGTACTTTTTTTTGTTCAAAACACACATTGCGAAATAATTATCACTTTTTTGTTCAGAGAAAAAAAAAATTCTTTTGAGATTTCCCTTCCGTCTCTCCGCTTTTTTACCCAATCGCCAACCATAATCATTCATGTTTTTGCATACACATTGCGTGCGTGTGTTTTTGTGCTTTCACAGGAAATTTTCTCCACTTGTCATCGCCAGACGCACCTACAAAAATACTCACATGCCAACCACCGCTGCTGCTGTTGCATGTAGACTTACAAAGCAAGCAGTAGCACTAGGAATAGCAAAGACAGAGAAAAACTTTTTAAATGACTCTGTCGGCAGGTGGTCCGCGATTTCTAGTGCCGGAAATCCTTTTTTACTTTCGTCTTACGTATTCCCTCGTAAGCAGTAAAATAGTAATACTTAAAACAAACAGAAGAAGGAGAGAACATGTTTGAAACTTGAATGAAGGAATAAACCCCAACCACTTGCCTCTTTCTTCACATTAAAATGAATAAACACGCCATCCCATACACACATACTTCCTCTGAACATTTTTCTTTTCTCCAATAATTTGGAAATTCCTTTAAGTCCTTGAGTGTCACCAGCAGACAAATGATGAAGATATTCACACAGAAATGTCTCACACTTTCACCTTCAAACTACCACCACCACAAATAGTAGTAGTATCAAGCAAACAACTTTTCAATTTTGTAAAGTTGCTAAAACTTTAAAAGCCGAAACAATAATATGCCGTACCACAAGTCTGATTACAGTCTGTATTGAAAATCTGTCTTGTTAATAGCCTCACATACAGACAGAGAGCCCACCCGCAACACTTATCCCAGCTTATCGTTTAATGGAACTTGTAAATATCCTATGCCTGCATACATTACATTTCTTCATTGTTTCTTCACTTTCGCCATCATTTCTGATGGCGATGCTGGGAAAAGGGAATATTCCCGAGATGATTCTCGCATAAAAGGAGTGCGGGGTGATGTGCCCTGCTGATCGACAGAAAACAAGAAAGAACATTATTCGACAATACTTTTGGACGACGACGGCAGAACATGTTCTATGTTCAATTTTGTACTTTGCCATTGTGTACTTCTCTGGACACCAGCATCACACGGCCCCGTCATCTCCAGAAGAAACGTGAAAAACAAAGAATTTCACACAACTCATTTTCTAACCTTCCATTTTGCACAATCTGCTTTATTATCACCATTTCTCCATAAATACGATACTAGTAGAGGCGAGTATGATGGCGGCGGGTATATTTATAAGATGATGTGATCGTTGTGGTGAGGATGGTGGCCTTGTCTGCCTACACGGCTCATAATTGGAGATCGAGTACGCTGTCGCTACCTACTACTGTGGACCTCCGTGTTCCTTTTCTTCTCCAAACAAAAAGGAATCTCGATGAAAATGACAAAAAGCTCTTTTCTTCCACAACTTCTTAAGACACCACCACCATCATCGCCACCACTACTGCTGCCACCACCATTTTCCATTTTCTTCATTTTCCTAAAACGCTTCTCTCTTCTTCCGCGTACTATATAATTCCTTTTATATTTATTCAGATTCATTTTCTCCTTCCTCGTCCTATTATATTTGCTTGGCTAAGGGTCCCTCATTGTTTCTTCACTCCACTTACTACATAGTCTACCATCAGCATGCAAAAATATACGAAAAGTAAAAAAGCAATGGTGATACGAAGATGATGATAGTGCCCTCTTATTAATAGCAATATTAAATGTGTGTAAATGCTTACAATGCAATCAATATATAAGACACAGAGAAAAGAGAATGGAAAAAATAAAGGGTTTTGGCTGCTGCTGGTCTTCTTGGTATCTGGTCTGGCGATGATGATGCTGGTTTGGTTTGGTTCTGAAGTTGTGATTTATAACTTTTTGTATATATTTTCACAAGTGAGTATAGTACACATAGTTCATCCCTTTCACATTTCCATTGTCCTCTCCTTTCTTTATTTTCTACCTTTACAACAAACAACATCATCACCACCACCAGTAGCGCCAAAAGCAGGAGAAAACACTTTCTCCAAACTCCGTGTCTGCATCTGAAATTGAGTGTGTGAGTCTGAATCCCTGCATTATAAAGGGAAAAAGGAAGTGGTGGTGGGGACTACTAGATGATAGGGGTACCTTAAGAAGGTTATTTGTAGTATTTAAAGCGATCCCTACACACTGGCAGTGGTGGTGGTACTACACAAGAAAATCGACGACAAAATCAGACCTTTTTCTTCTCTATTTCCTCATTATCACTCGTCGTCGTACTTTTAAAAGGAGAAAGAGAGCTCTGGAGCCCAGTAAACTACAACTCCATTTACGACTACTTCTTCTGGGTGAATGCTTGTGACAATCTGAAAAAGACTTGAATCTTCAAGAAGAAGGATGATGTAACCATCTATTTATGTCCATATTGCATATTATTAGGCATATATAGCCCGTATCGTGTTCGCCGCTGAGATCCCTTCTGAAAAGGGCATACAAGCTTACATCATCACACCACCGCCACCACCGTCATCATCATAAAAGAAAACTCTTTTCAGTCGCAGAGAAAACCTGCTGATGACAAAGCTGGAGGTGGAATGGAAGGACACCTTTTACAAAAGGTGACACGAGGGATTTTATCCACCTCATCACACACCCACAGCAGCAGCTCCTCCAAAATTTCTCCTCAACATCTTGTTCCTCCCGTCATTATTATTATTATCATCATCATACATACTACTTACTGCTACCACCACTACATGCCTACTCCTTTTTATTATGGCCCCCACTAATAACGGTATCCCTTTTACCACCAAGAGGAACAAGGAAATCCCCACAAAATGAAATTTTCGAAGGAAAATGCTAAAATTCTCACTAAAATTGCCTAATAACAACTTTAACAACGTTTGGTGGTGTATGTATGTATATACCTATGTATACCACCACCACACGCAAGGAATGCTGACGATGCGAGTAGCAATGGCAAGGCAGCAAGCAAAAACAAAATGGAAAGCTTTAAGCTGTGTGCAGATTTTATTCTTGGTTAAGTGACTAGTCTGTTGAATGTATTTGCTCCTCTTTTCTAATGACAGCCGGCTTTGCAGTATCTCGGTGGTGCAGATGAGCCCTCTTTCTTCCTTTCTCTCTCTCTCTCACCCAAACACACACTTACAGACAACTGGATGTTTTTCCCATGGGAGAATAAGAAGCAGCAGCTCTACTAGAGAGAGACCGTTGTCATCATTATCATCTCCAACATGCTCGTCATATTATCAAGCCATACAACATACACACACATGTGACAAAAAAAAACCAGCAGAGCAGCCAGCCAGAGAGAGAGAGAGAGAGACTTTGCTCTTATTATTATTACCAAACTACACTTTTACCCTGTATATGAGTACTGCTGATGACGCTACTGCTACTATTAAGGGAGAAAGAGAAAATACTAAAATTTGTGAAAACTTTCAAAACTGAAAACTAAATACCCGAATTTTCGTCGAGTGGTGTGGGTGTGAGTCTCTGCGTGTATGTGTACAAAAGATATACAAGAGAAAGAAAAAAACTTTGTTATTATTATACATACCTAAAATACAATAATAACAAAACCTGCTTGCTCTAACTTGCTATATAGCTGACTGCTGTAGCTGATGTCTTGCTTGCTTCTTTTCTGAAAGCTGAGGTTGTTGCTGATGATGAAGAGTGGAGTGCAAAAGACTGATCTCCTATTTTACGACTTGATCACGCCTAGCTTGTTGTAATATAAGCTACCGACCTTACACATACCAACGCCGCCACCACCACCAACACCCGCAGCAACAGAAGAGTTTTTCTGTCTCCCACTGGAATACTTGGGAAAATAGGAGATATCTTGAGAACCCAGATGCTGCTGCGTTGCTGCTGAAGCTGTGGCGTTGAGCTTTTTTGTACCGCCACCACCACCACCACCGGCATTCCATTTTCGGAGGAAGAGGAATACTACGGGTAAAATTCAGAGAGGAGAGCTTTAGAGGATCCGCAGGAAAAAAAGAAGACATCGCGTCTGATTTGAAGTGATAAAAGCCCTTATAGAAAAATACTCTGTCTGAGAGTGAGTCCCTGTGTTGTGTGTACCCTACTTCTTTGCAAAAAAAGAATAATAATAATAATGACGATGATAAAATGTAAAAAGGACACAAAGTACCCGCACTCGACCCACACGGCAGTGCTACCTACTACTACTATACCGCTGCCACCACCACCATCAGCATTCCAATTTCATTTGAAAAAAAAGTTGACATGTACGTTTTCCCTGTTTAAAAGCAAATTATTTCGCAGATAGAGGAAAAAAGCCTCTTCTTATGTGAAAACCAGCAGAAGGCCAGCCGCCAGCATCGCATCTCGTACATCGTCGAAAAAAAATCTCATCATAATTTTGTTGTTGTTGCTGCTGATGCTGCTGTTGTTGAACTAAATACTTTTCATGTGTGCATAAATAAGGTTATCATCTAAACTGAAAAACGAAGATGTGGGTGGAAGCCCCTATATAAATACATGTATATCCGCACAACTACCATCATAAAAAGATCGTCATCCTATCGTCGAGTTATTATTCATGTCAGCATTAGAATTCTCATACACACGACACCCGTAAATATATCTACGTACACCTAATAGGAAAAAAAGACCTGTGAGCCCGCTTTAAATATGAGGATTGAGTTTTGGGTGAGTAAGGATATTTCAGTGTTCCTTGGGCAAAATGGAAAATTGGGAGCACAATCATCATCACTCATCACCATCAATGATTATCATGACCATACCACCACTATAGCACCACCATCATCACCACGAGAAATTGCATTTTCACCCGTACAAAATAGCTATTAGAAAATTTTGAGTATAGGTACGAGGTAGTCCTCGAAAAGTCGTGACATGGCATGACATCACATAGTAAATCGAGCTATCATCATCATAATAATAAAGCCATGTATACTAATAACAACATTAAAGCATTGAATTTTATTCAACGATACTACGATAGTAGCAGTAGCAGCAACACACGAGCAAATTATCACTCGAAACCACTCCATCTGTCATATTACGATAAGAAGGAGGAATGAAGGGAAGAAGAGTGAGAAAGAGAGAAAAAAAATTCATTTGATGTACATATAACTACTTGGTATACTCTTCGGAACCAATCTATGTTATAAGTCATGATGGGACTACTACATTTACACACAAAAGGTCCCTTCCCTATCTATATGCTCCATGCACTTGTACACACACACAACAGGCCAGGCCAACTGCTCCTTGCCAAACTTTTTATTGTGCTCTTCTCTGTTTGTATTTGGTTTGATATTTTGTATAGAAACTGCTGCTGCTGCTATTGCTCGCTGTTGCAGCCGTCATCGTCGTCGTTGTTGCTGTCGTCCTTTTTACAATTTTACCACAAAAAAGCAAGCAAGAGCACACCTGCCCATAACACAACAGCAAACACCACATTATATTATAGTAGCACCGTCGCCACCCCAGGTACCAAAAATCCAACGCATTTTAAGGGAGATAGGCAAAAGGTGCAATTTGGTTCTTCATGATAATTGAATTGGCATAGGTGTATAAAGATGATAATAATAAATAGGAAAATGTACGATTTGCACATTGCCCCAATAAAAACATAATATGAATGTTTGTACAAATATATTTTTCCACATAGAAGGACGACGCGGACACATGGCCATATTTTATTCTGTTGTTTGTAGATTGTTAGTAGGGAAAGGTCATGTACATTTTTATGCACAAAAATAAACAGGCATACGGAACGGAACGTACTACGAAGAAAGGGTATCGAGTTATTATAAAGTACCTGATAATTATATTAATGAGATGATCATTTTTACATGATTTTATTCCGCTTTTAATTCACGCCAAGAGTTGAATAATCGAGTCTTATTGTACGTCTGTTGTCATATTGCATGCAGTAGGGCAGGCAGCCTAGAGCCCTAAATCCCTTCGTACCCGCGACTGAACTGGAAATACCTTTGCAGCTGCCCCTGAAATTATTATTCATTCATTCCATACAAAATTTTCAGCCCTTTTCAATGATGACAGCGTTAAAAGAAGACTTTTTCAATTTGTATAAAAAATTACACACGTATCATCATATACATGTTTTGGGGTAGTCTTTGAGTGTACTTATTTACCGAACTACTGTAGTTCATTTCATGGATGATTCTCTAAAGCGATAACACCTTTCCTCCTCTTCATTTCTACCTCTTCTCCTGATCCATACTCCTCAGTCTCTTCCTGAGTCATTTCGTCAACTTGAGCAACTGCACACTTACGTACTTTTTGTTCCTTAAATAGACTCAAAGAACAGTAGAGCACACACACACACACGTTCACTCATTCAGACAAATGGATCCTCATTTTTCTCCCTCCACGAGACTCCACGTCTTTTCCAACATGTGCATTATCTACCTATTACGCATTATTATTAGGGTACCAGAAGTAACGTACATAAATATCTTACATTTATATCACTCTAAATATACCTATTAAAATGCAAAGTTTGTTGAGAGACAAGCAGACAACAGCACGACGCAGTAAAGCGGAAGGAAGGAAGAAGTTTGCGTTTTTGTTAACTTCCTTCCTCCTTTCCCTACAATATTTGGGAAGTACGTCCTTACATTTTATACCTACACATCTATTATTTACTTGTACTCCAAAAATATGTTACAATCTGCCACTTCCGTTTTTCTTCAGGTTTTTGGTCGGTCGGGTTCCATATGGTCTCGCGGTGATAGTGAGAAAAATAGCAAACTACACATATTCTACGTAGTACACGCACCCAGCCCAAAAAGATAAAAAAGAATCCCCTTTTGTCTGTAGTTGAAGAACTAGACAAAGACAAGCCACATTAGTATATATACTCCCGCTCATCCTCATCACCCATCACTCTTCTTCTGCCGATTCTACTATACGTGTGCATCTTAATTATTTCAACGTATTGTCAAAAAGATTCCCCTCTCCCACCCATTTTTCCTGGTGTTCCAAAAACTCCACAAAAAAGTTCCGAAAATTTTCCCAGTTCTTTTTGGGGGCGAAAACACTCAAAAAAGACCTTTTCACCGAGAAAATATACCAGCAGCAGGAGAGCAACAACAGAGCACCATTATGTCTGAGACCAAAGTTGAAAGACAAAATGCAGAACTCTGTCAGTCAATCTTCTTCTTACAGTCCTTTATATTCTCGGGAACAACGAAATCAGCCATGAAAACAACCAGCAGCATTTTCCTTAAAATATTCTTTCGTATGTAGTCAAGTAAGCAAGCATATCTCTGTTTCCAATCTGCTACCACCACCCCCGCATCGCATGTTGGAAAATATTTTAAAATTCCTAACTTTTCTAGCATTTTTAGTTTCCTCATCATACGGCGGCGGAGCGACAGCAATGGAAGACAATGGAATAGCAATAATGAAAAACGGAAGGGAAAAATCAAAGGGCTAATAATAGCTTTACTTTAGTCAGTCAGTCAGCAAGACAAAGAAGTATAGAAAGAGAGAGACGACAGGAACAGATGTCAAAACGAACAAAAAAAGTATTTTGCTTACCAACCAAACTTGGTAGACAATCTGTATGACTTTCTTTTTTTTCTGGAAGAGTCCTGCTCATACGTCATATACACACTACCAGTATGAAACCTCCTCATCCTAAACTTTATACTTTTGAGACATTTTTTCAGACTTTAACTGATCCGATTCCTCCAGCAGATTTTTTCTCCTTCAGTTTCAACCAAGTCAGCAACTTAACTGATAAAAACTGAAGAAGAAGAAACGTTCTTTCTCTGATGATGTCGAACCAGTTGTGGCGATGGTGCGTGGTGGCTGCAATAACTCATTTTTTATCCTTTGCTGCAAGTACCAATAAGTACGTCTATCTTTCCTTACTCTTCTTACTCATCTCATCGCAGATGAACCATTTCACTATTTTTTACAGAAAATAAAGAAGAGACACAGTTTAAGCCTTTTCAAACTTTTCAAGCATTGCTTTGGAGTAAATCAAGATAACGATAGTCATTTTACTGTCTTCGATGATCTTGTCGATGTACTTGCTTGAGAAAATGTTTAGTTGTGTGTATACATTACGTGCACAACCTACAACCTACATACATTACTAATAATATTGCGCTTGTTCCTCTACGATTAAGCATCTGTGCACATTTTTTTGCCTCTTTCACATCTGGTTAGAGTTTTCACTCTTTCAGAGTCTAAAAAATAACTCAACTAAACAACAACAACAACAATAATAATTTCTGGCTACTTTAAACAAAAATTCTCCTCTGCGCACTGCAGGATCCTGTCCAATTTTAAAAGTAAGCACGCAGCCATCCTTCTCAGTTTACTCAAAATATTCTCACATGCATCAAAATAAAATAAATTCTCAACTTTTAAAAACAAAAACGGAACTAAGTAGGCGACTTGGGGCTATAAGCAATAGACGGAAATGATTTAAAACCCAAAATTTTTACCAGGATGATGACAAATGCAAAAAAAAAACCAAGAGGCATTTTTTTCAAATGACATGACTCCTGACCCGTCTTGAAAACCTCGACTAACAAGCCAAGCATGCTTAATCGATTTCTGCACTATAGGGAATTGTGAGCAAACTCACAGCCCATCATCTTCATCAACCTGATTATTATAAAACTAAACTCCATATCATTTTCAAATCATCATCATCATCGTCGTCAACTTAATAAACTGAAAACCATAAAGAAAGAGCACATGTGCATTGCATGGGTGTCCAACATATTTTCACGAAGAAAAAAAATGTTTAAACAAAAACAACCAAACGCTGCTCTTCTACACTTCACTACTTAACGACGACAACGCTGCGCTGCTGCTGCCGCAATCTGTTCCTGCTCATCAAGCGATTCTATTATATCAAGTTTAACTGACTACATATATGTACTACCTAGATACATACATCCATGCAGATAAAAATTTGTGCCGATATGCCCGCATAATCAGTCCAACTAACAGTAAGTCTCTCTTTTTCTAAAAAAGTAAGGCTGTTGAGTTTTTTTATGTCAGTATCGCTGCTGCTGCATTAAACGACCATCAGTTTCACAGATGAACAGAAGAGCACACCCGATCCGATCATGATCACATATTGTGCCATTGTATTCATTTTCTCTCGTCTTGGCTCTCTGCTCTGGATTCGATCACCACCAACCAACAAAATTATTTTATGATTTTCACAGATTTTTCTTCCTGTAAACTGGATTATATTATTATGAGTAAAATGTGTGATATGGGGATGATGGTGGCAGTGGTGTATGCAGTATATTGTTTTGTTGTAGTAATATTTGGGTAACAAATGACACTGCTCTGCTTCTGCTGTGCTGATGAATGCAACCATTATTGTTATTAAACAGAAGGACCAATAATATTAATAATAATAGTAGATGTGTAGGGATGATGATGATAATAATATGATGCCAAACAACAACAGAAACTAAACACATGTGCGCGTCTGTTGCTCCGTTGCTGCTGCTGCTGCCGCCGTTGTTGTTAATGTTTTATTTTATTATGCATACATGTATAAAAAGCATCACGAAAAAAATGATCATGATGGCATGGCCAATTATTGACGGTGATGAGGAAAAACAGCACAGCATACAGAAAGTCATAGGCAGAGAGAGTGACAGAAAAAAGAGTTTGTGCACTTGCTCTCCACTCTTCTCAGTTCTTTTTAGCCAGTCGAGTCAACTCTCAGCGAAAAAAAGTCTGGCTCGTTTACACATTAAAATCAACAAACGGTACATCTGGTTGCATTTATTTGAAAATCCTTTTTTGTTTCGTGAGTTGATGATGACGAGATTGAAATGCCAGTTGCTGAGAGAGTGCCATTCAGACAGTCAGAGAGTAAAAATTTAATCAAATGTTGTTTTGTATGAAAGCGCAGGGGCATGTATATTATGAAGCGCATGTATTTACACTTGTGTTAATTATGATGTCACTTGATCAAGTAAAGTAAAACCAGATGTAGGATGAAATGAGAGAGAGTGAATACTATGCACTTTTTTTAAAGAGTCCAAATTCTTCTTTCAAATTACTGGCAATTAAGCTAGCGAGAGAAAAGAAAGCAGGTTGCGTAATCATAATAATAGAAAGAAAATGAGGTTGATTACTCAGACTGACCTTTGCTCCGTGACCGGGTTAGAATTTCGGAAGAGTTGTTGTTGGTGTTTAAAGGTGAGCCCACACGTCGATTCTCCTTCCCAGGAGGTGGAGGAGGAGGAACACCACCGACATTAATTGAGGACGATGAAGCGGCTAAAAGAGGGGAGGGACAGGGGCTTGGTCCGTGGGCGACTGCCACCACTGATGTCTGTTCCTCTTTGATCACTTTACCTTCCATCAAGCCCTGTTGTAAAAGCAGACGTGATTTCATTTCCACTTTGTTCTTTCTCGATTAATTATTTTTCACAGGAAATGTCCAAAGCATAACAATGCGATAATTAATAAGTATGCATAACGAGAGAGCGTAAACGACACCAACAAAGGTATAGCTCTATCACATGTCCATCAATAAAAGTTGGGCAATAATCAAGAGAAATTAATTTCATCTGTTGTTCTTTATGTTGCTTTTTCACTTAAACTAATTTTTTCCTGATTTGGAAATAGGCCTCCCCCTAATCCACCACTTGTCTGTCACCTATTTCATATGTCACTTTTTAAGCCACTGGCAATGCAAATTAGTCGGGTTTTACCCCGCTGTCTACTTTTCTTTGTTCAGGTTGCCTTCATTGCACAACCAACAAATCTGACAGGCTTTGATCACCACACAAGAAGATGCTTCACTTACATCAAAATCTTTCGAAACAAAAGTTTAATTGAAAAGTAAAACCAAAAAACCTTCAAGGCTCCCCACATCAATCCACCCACGCTAATTTAATTAGCATTGTAGAAACCACAGCATCATATTGCCCCACTGTCACTCACAACAAAACACTTATGCAAAATCCATTCTTTTGTACAATCACGATCACGTCACCACGTGCCAGAAGAGCCGTCATAAAAACAATAACAGTTTCATAATCTTATTATTATTATTACACTTCTCATTATGGAAAAAGGACAAAAATGATGATACCCCTTTTACTCAAGCCCGAAGAAAAAAGCAGACAGTGTGGCAGCCATCAGATCAGAAGACTGACTGACTTTCTAATGAAAGCTTTATGATCTATACGATCATGATGATGCTCAAGTGTGAGTCTGTGAGTGAGTGAGAGAGCAAAAATATATTGTACACAAAACACACAACAACCAAACCAATCCCATTTCCCATCAACATCATCGTCACCGCACAAGTATGTATCTACTAAATATATACAAAATATTCGTCCTTTCTACCTACCTATCATTATATCCCTATCATATCCATTCCGTCTTTGCATCCTTCCTACTCCTCTACTCACTCTCTTTTGATGATGAACTGATGACGGTGAATGAATGGTTAAAAGCTTTCTTGTTGCTCATGTCGTCGAAAAGGAATATGGACATAATGTGTGCTCCTTTTTTCTCACTGCATTGCATTTGCAGTTACCTAAATATACACACCAACTAACTAAATGATACTATCCATTTCCCCGTATACCGGTTTATAAACACATAGAGACGGACAAGCAAATGCGTGTCTAACCATAATTGTTATTATCATTGCGGGGTCGCCTGATCTGCTCTTTTTCTTCTTCTGGTTCTGCTTCTGCTGCTGCAGTAGTGAGTAAAGATGATATGATGATGGTGATGGCATTCAATACACAAAAATACGGTAGCAAAAGTAGAGGCAGCAGCAGCAGTGCAGTGCCAAAAAATGTTTCAGAATTCAGAAGAACGAACAGCAAACCATTTGTCCTATTCCTTATATATTTTTGTCCATGGCGAGCAGAGGAAAAGAAGAGAGGAGAAAAAACGGAATGTGCAGATGTGCATCTGCCTGCATGCATATGGAATGGGTGACTTATAATAAAAGCAGGCGAGGTCTGGCCTGGTCTGTTGTGTCGTTCTTTCGTGTAAACAGATGTACATTTTCATCCAAAATCGCTCCACTAGGCACAACAAACGCTCTTTTAAAAGGCTTCTCTCTCGTCTATTTCGACAACCCAACATGATCATCATCATCATAAGCCAAACTATAACAGAGAAAGAAAGAAAGAGGTAATACAAAGTCAACGAGGAACTAAACAGCTTTGCATTGAAATGCACATGCTACCACCACTAACAAGACCAGACCCACAAAGAGTGCCACTACTACTGGAATTTCATGGAAATGATGATATTTGTAATACGGAATATTTAAGTAGTGCATTGTTGAGTGCACTCCAAAAAATAAATGAACTGAAGAAGAGAACATTATTGAACAGGACAGAATGTAAGGTAAAAAATAACCAGGATTCTCATGTCGCCCCAAATTGAACCCAAAACAGCAACCCAGTGCAGTTTTGTACATACATACAGTAAGCATTAGCAACAACATGACTTATCATATCATATTATCGTCAGTCCAAGCTGTGCTCAAAAAATTCTATTTTTGACATCAAAAGGGTTCCCCAATATTACGGCTTGCCTGTGAGCCACAGAAAAGGGGAAATAGATCTGCAGTGGCAACATTACTACATACGAAAAAATAAAATGTAGTAAAAACTTTTTTGTTTCCTGTTCTACTACTCGTCTTTTGTTCTTTGTTTCCGAAAAAACCTAGAACGAATGTCTGCCTTGTTGCATTTCCTTGTACAACTTTTTATATGCCCATCCTGAAGACATGCATGTACATACCTAAGTAGGTAGTTTACTTCTTAATGATTCACCTCACCTCTCGCTCGACTCTTATTGCATTTTCCTCCTCCATTACATTACAAGAAACATGAGGTGCATGAGAGGAGTACAACAGTTATTCCGACACATCATGATATCATCTTTTTTGAAACTATATCGCTCGTTTCATTGCAATCGTCCTTCTCGTTGTAAAAGTTAGTAGCAATGTGGATAGCATTCCAATAATAACTTATCGTTTTAAAGAATGCACGAAATTCTTACGACAAGACCATTTATCCATGTCTTCCGTATCGGGAATACACTTCCCATTCTCCTCCTCACAGTAGTAACTCAAATTGCCCGAATGTCTGGGTTTTAAACTTTTGAAAATAGCCATTTGATACACACAATGATGCAGCTGATCTTGACGATGATGCGGTTCTGGTGACTCACAACAAAACGGTGGACATTTAAAAGACACACACACACATGAAGACAGAAAAGGAAAAAAGGGGAAACCCATAATATACCAAGTATATATAGCATAGTGACATCATGAAAAAATTCCAAAACATTTTTTTCTTCTCCCTTTCTTCTCCTAAAGCGGAGTCTCAAAAAGAACGAAAGAAAAGAATGCAGCTGAGTGAGTGCCATGCATGCCAAGCCGTGAACTCTGTGCTTTACGATGGCACACAAGGCCAGCTGGGTCTTACGGTCATCTTGATGGTGGTGGTGGATGGTGGGAGGAAAGAAAAGAAGAGAGGACAAGATTGAGGAAGATGATAATGATGATGATATGGCAAGCCAAATGTCAATAATAACGTAACATCAAACACATAACAAATCGTTTTTTGTCAATGATTGTTACTTCATGGACTACGCTATATGTGTCTGCTATGTGTACTTTTATATTATAAACCATTCAAAAGATCCCTTCTGGATTTTATGGTCCTTCTCTTCTCTTTTGACAGAAAGAATCATCTTTCAAATTTATAATATTTTCAAAGTCCATTCAAACTCGGATAACTTTACGCTATAGTACCATGTTGGACAGCACAGAAGACCAAGAAGAGAGATATGGATCTAATGGGCCCAGTGGAAAAAACGGGATATGTAAAAGGAATGAATGGTATTGTGTGTCGGGGTGAAACCGTTCATCTGTCTCCGTTTGTAAGTACAATAGAGGCGCAAGGCACACACACGTCCAACACACTTTGCTTCTTATTTCTTTCACTCAACCGTGATCTGCCCTTTAAAAATGCGCTTCCAGCATCAGCAAGCCCACGCAACTCCCAGTCTCATCTTACAACAAGAGCGAAGAAGAGAAACGATCCCTCAAACCATTTTTGATAACCTTCCAAGGCGAAAAAAGGACCCTATTGGCTTCATTGATGAAAAAAGGGAACGAGACAATGGGAAAAGGCTAGAGCAAAAATCAATGTTATCTTTACAATTAAAAAGGAATTTAATGAATACAGCGGAAGTTCAGCTGCAACATCACAACAATTTTGTATTTATTTAGGGATGTGATTAGTCATTACATTATTCACGTCATAAAAAATGACAAAACGACTGTGTACTCAATTACTCTTTCAAAAATATAGCTAAGCATGTAAATCTCACGATGCCCCGGTAATGACACAGATAAACAGTTTGCAAGAATGCAGAAAGGAACAACTGTTCTGAAAATAAATACAAATCTGTTTTTTCTGAATGAGAAATATTTATTATAATAAATAATTTTTTTATCCGTACAGTAATCTGTAATGTCTCCAAATTGTGAAACCAAAAGCAAACGTCACCGGCACTACATAAATTATCGGCTTACAACAGTACATCATTCCACCAACAACAACTGCATGAATTACTGATGACGGCGATGGTATGGTGAATTGGTGGTGTGCTACATAGCACGCATAAACTTAAATACGAATTACTATATTCAACCATCGCAATAAATATAGCATTGCTCTTGAACATGCTCTACAAGCGCTACATAAAAATGTAGAAAAAAGACTGTTTTCAGCACAAAAAGTCGTACAAGTACAGATATACCGATCTTGTTGATGATTGGAACAACTGCTCTTGTACAACTCATCGTGTCACTTTTCGTGCACCTGAATAGACAGGTGCTGCTGAGCGATTTGTTGATGAGAATTGAGAGAAATGCCACAAGCTTTTTTGAGATAATGATTCCTTGCTTGTTAGGCCACAAAAAGGGAGAAACAGACACCGCAAGTATTACAACAATGACAATGTGTCTCCTCCAATTCTGTGATTCGAAATCCCTGTATTTTTTTTAAAATGCTGACAATGGAGGACCCAGCAAGCGAGCGAGTGTCCAATCACCCACCCACCAAGCACATGTATATCGACAGTTTACCTAGTCGCAGTGTGGATCATTTCAATCTCATCTTTTCATCTGTCCTATTGTTGTGAAATCTTTTCGGTTCATTTTTAGAAAAAAGCACTACTCAGCCAAGCAAGCGTATGAGAGCTCCTTGATTGCCAGCTTTTTTCTCACCTATCTACCCACTTCCTCTAGAGCGGAGAAGCCGAAGAGCGTTTTCGTTTAATAATAATGTCATCATCGCATCTTTCTTTTCTCAAAAAAGTAGGCTATGTGTACATTATAATGCTTACCTCCTTCCTACAACAACAGCCACCACCACTGCCATTATTTATTTACAAGATTATGATACAAACCATTCAGAAATACTTTGGTTGATGTCGCAAAAAACGGAGAGAGAGAAGCGATTGAGAAGAAATACATCTGCTTTTCTTCATAAACCCATTCATCTTCTTAAATATTTATATGTATTTTCTTCTCTCTTTCTCGCTTGCTTCTCTTTTAACAAAAAGAAAACAGGACACAAGAATTGTATGTGTGTTACCATCATCAGTAAGTATTTGCGCTACCGTATTTTCATTTTTCATACCTTCCGTATGCATTATATCATTTTCAACCATGTTGATGATGATGTATTCATCGTTGCGGCGGCGGTGGTGTCGACACTCGACACTTGAGACGATACACAAGGAAAAAAATACTTCCTAGATAGAAGAATGTTGTGGCACGCTGTGTGTGTAATCTGTATACTTGAATTTTGTGTATCACCTGGACTAACTCAATCATAAACAGAAAGAGAGAGAAAAAAAAGACTTTTTAGAAGATACACATTACAGCCTACCGAGACTACCTTGAGCTATTTAAAAAAGGTTGATATTACGCGTTAACCTGCACATTGTACATTAGTGTAGAGAAAATGATTTCATAAGAAAGAGACCCAGCTAAAATATATAAGACGAAACGAAGCAGATGTTTAAGAAAAAAAGTAAAAATTTGCTTGTCACACCAGACCATGCATGCCATACCACCACACACCGACACCACACCGCCACAGCAGAAGGGCTATCTATCTATCCTTCTCTCTGGATTGGATTAGATCAGCATCGCGATCATCTCATTCTCACAAAAGCTTATTATTCACAGTCATAATACAAAATATTCTTATTCTTTTTTCTCTTATGTGTATTTTTAGCTCAATTCTGTTATCTAAGAGGAGAGCAAGAACAGAAGAAGAAGAAGAAGAATACCAAAAAGCCGTTGTGGCGATGATGGCTTTTTTGCTTTTCGACTTTGGTAGCATATTATTCACCTCTGCCTTCTTCATCTGTGCGCTACTTCTCCTGTATAGCAGATTAATTTTTGCAGGAAAGAATGGGATATTTAGAACCAAAGCCAAACAATGTGTCACAAAAATTTGGGAAGGTATAATAATAGGCACACTTTCCACTGACTGGCGTGTTTTTTTATATCCCATAAAACCCAGAAAAGTAGTTTTGCTTTGCTTCTCTCTTCCCTGTCTGCGCAGAGAGAGAGGAAAGTGAGCTTGTTTAATGGATTACATGTGTGGCGCACGGTGTGGTGTGCGTTATATAACGCCATATGGTTTCACTTTTCATTTTCATCCGATGACAATATTATAAATTTAGGCAGGCATGTAATAATCACCACAAGGGATTTCGCTAACTAACTGCATATATAAGAACCAAGAACCGTGAGGCGAGGCAAAAACCAAGAAGAAGTATAGTAGCAGATGAGAAAAAGAAGAAGAAGAATTCAATTAGTTTTTTTGTGATAATTTATAAAAAAAGTAAAATATGATGGACTATGGCAAATGTCTCGAAGACAGGGGGACATACTAGAGAGAGATGGCGGAGTTGCTTTTGTAGTAATAATAATGGCACATGTGTACCATGTACCTCAATAAGATGGATGATGATAGCTTGGTCCTGTGGTATTTTATAATGTACTGCTGCTGCTGCGGAGGAAAGATGAAGTTGACGATATTATAACATATTAACCATGCATATTACAATATGAATTTATAAAACCTGCCATGCACATACTCCTTTTCCCTCGACAAACAAAGCAGAAAAAGTCAAGAAGCCAACAAGCCACAAGAAAATAGACAAAAATATATACACACTGTCTCATCTCGCGTGACTCATGGGAGGTGGTTTGGTTTGGGGGAAATACGCTAAAAGACTTAAAAAACCGCTGCTGTGATTATATTACGTAAACAGAAGTAGTCCCTTGACAAAAACCATTTTATTATCCTTTTCCTCCTATCACACTTGAGCCATACATTTTTTGTGCAAACACGGTTTTAGAAGGAAATACTGCAAATATTATAATGTATAATTCAATCCTTCTTCTTGGAAGCTTTTTTTTCATTGGCTTCTTGGAGACGTTGGAGAAAGTATGGTTGTGACAATTTTTTTTTTCGTGAAAAAAAGAGAGCAAGTAGTTGTGATAGTTTTCCCACTGAATATTCAACAGAAGGTTGCAGAGGTCCTATGGAACATTACATTTTTTTTCTAGAGAGAGAGTGTGTGTATGTCTCGCCTTGTGTGGCCAGTATTGATAAGGGACTTCTCGATCAAGTCACTTGTCATCCGCCGTGCGATAGGATTATTGGATGAAAAAATTTACATATTATACGCTTTCAATTTTTCAACGCCGGCTTCTTGACTGTTACGTACGATGTGTTCAGTTAAGTAATCAGCAAAGCAATACAGTTTGCATAAAGAGTGGAGATCATGTATGTAAATATTAACAAGAATCAATATATGGGCATATTGATAAGGCCTTAATCACTGAAAGGGTGACTACAATAATTGCAACTCAAGTCAGTTACAATTAAAAGCGTGCCATTTAAAAAGCGATCGTGGCATATTTTAAAGCGGCCAAGGTGAAAACTAATGATCTACCGTAATATTTTTCTCGTAACGGCAAAATGCTTGCAAATTATGCGAGAAAAATAAAACAGATTTTTAATTTATTTTTTAACCTGCCGTTACAAACAAGGACATTCGGAATGAACAAAGAGTGTGTATTTTTACTGTACGTATTAACTATCGTAACTTTAAGGAAAAGCGGTGCCATATGGCTTATTTAGCTCTTTTTCCCTCCACAGCCGTTACCTCTCTCTTAGTTTGGCATTGTGCCCTTCACAACAATAAACCGGTAAAATATCTAGTAATCCACCGCTGCCACTCCTCCACTCCATATTCCACGACCAACGCAAACATCGTAAGCAGCAGCACAGGAGTACACAATCTGTTTCCTCCTGTTATACATTTTCCTCCTTTTTTGCCTCTGTTGTTCATAATATTTTCCCGTTTGGATTGAGCGAGTGGAGTAAATACGCAGTAGTTAAAACAAGAAGGCAGCGAGGTTGAGAGTGATTTCTTCAAAAAAGAAACACAAACGGCATATAAAGCCGTGGTCGTCATCTTGAGAGAGAAAAATTAAAAGAAACGGGAATCGTCAGTTTTATATGCATGCATGCAACAAAACAGCTCCGTGTCATCGGGGTCGCGGCTTGAGATGCCATTTGTCCACGACGATGATGATGAGGATATTTCAACACAACAAGACTCTCCCACTCTCTCTGCATTTTCTCCTCCTGTTTCCAATAAACTCTGAGAAACAAAACGGTGTTCTACCAGAAAAGCCATGTGAAGCAGTGACAAGTAAGAACTCATATTATTATACTCAATCCTGCGGGGTAGAAGAATGAGGAGGAAAAAAACCGGTTAGTAGGAGAAAAACACAAAAGTGGAGAGAGTGAAGAGGTAACATCAGGCAGAGCATAAAACCAAGAAGAATTTAGAATACAAAAAATACACAAGACAGAAAAATTTGTAGAAAGAGAGTGAGTGAGAGCGCGAGTGAACGCTGCTTACTTCTTCACAAGAAGAGATTCTTTTACTGCTTTTGTCACATGCAGGCTGGCGACGACGGACAACATGGTACATGGTGGAAGCAGTAAAAATACACTGCCATACCAAATGGCTCCATCCCCACCACCCCGGCTATTTCGGGAGGAAACACACAAGAAAACTGTCCGGGAAAGATGGCACACACAAAAACACACATACCTACCTATGCAATGCAAGGCGAGAGTCCAGTGAGGAGGAAGGAAGAAAAGAAAGCAATATAAAAAACCGGTATTTTCAGCGGTGCTGCTGCTATGAAAAAAAATTGGAGGTGAACTGAAAACGGTAACACTTGGCTTTCCATCATTCATCCGCGCCCATGTCTACAGATGGAACAAAGGACTCAGAAAAATATGTTGTCCTTTATATTTCAAGCGTTTTATATGAAATGTGTATATACCCTTTCCAAATGGCATTCTTTCGCTTCCGAGGAACGTGATCTTACCTATTTGCAATGACGACTGGGAAGGCAAAAAAAGGGCGAGTGAAGAAGAGGAGCAATATAGATGCAGAGACAAGCAAAAATTTATGTGCAATGCAGTTGGCCAGCACGTAAGATGACAGAGAGAAAGATGTGAAATGCACAAGGAGAGCTGCGACGGCGGCGGCGGAAGGGAGAATGGATGAATGGAAAGAAAGAAGAAAAAAATGCTACATTAATTTATTGAATATACTTACTTATCTGCATATTGAGGAGAGGAAATGCAAACAAAAAATTAAAGCAGGAGCGCATCATTTGTCATTTTTCCTTGAGAATTATATTTTCTCGCTCTCTCCTTGCGTAATTAATCAGAGAGGGAGGCTGAAAAGATCAACAACCATTTGGGCTGTCACAAGGTTCATTTATGGAAAATTGTTGCATGCCAGAAGGTGGAGGATGATGATGGAATGGAGGTGGATACGCTGTTGTTGCATACGATACATACCTATTATAATTACAACGATACATAGTACATTATATTTGGTTGTAAATTATTATGATTATTAGCATGTAGCCAGAAGTAAAAAAAAGTGAACGCTTTAATAATGATGATAAGTGAAACCCATATGAACATGAATACCTACTTCGGATGAAAAAAAGCAACAAACAAGTGCAATTATTACTGCCGACTTATAGTAGTAATATCCCGTGAGTGTTCTCGTCATATGCTAAAAATTTATCAAGCACGTGTGCACTTTTCGAAATGTCATTTTTACGATCTGATTCGTGCTTTTGACAGTTTCTCCGAAGGAGAGACGAAATTGAAAACTGATGTTGCTACACGAAAATTATTACTACATGTATTAGTTGAACTACACAATATGTACATACCTATGCTCAGGTGCGCTTTCTTATGAGATGCTTGTCATGTCATGCTACACATACACATACACAACGCTAAAAAGTTTCTATTTCCGTATATCCCGTTCAAAATCTTGACATAACCGTGCTACTCCTTAAGTTATGTATATATACCATATTATATTATATATTTCGTTTACTGAAGGAAAAAGTTAAAAGTTTTAAAGATATAATATGTGGAAATGCATGCATACATATATACAACTCTGATGAATGACTAAGACATGTTGGTACAGCTTTAGCCGTTGCAGCTGTTTGAAACATATCACACCTGAGCCAGTTCGCAAGAAAAAGAACATTTCACGAGCACGACGAGGAAAAAAATGAACGCGTTCTTCTTGTAGTGGAGGATTAATGCTAGTGTGGAAAATGAGCCATCTGAGAACAGCAAAAAAAAGTTTCTCTAAACGAAAGGAGTAAAAGACGAGGAAACTAGTACGTACTCGCACTACATTTCTTACATAGTTTATGTTTTTAACTAGGAATGCCAGCTAGCTACGCTTAGCAAAATGAATTATCCTTCGCAGAACGTAGAAATCGAAAATTTGAAAAACTTAAATTTGTACATATCTCAGCGTGCCCTCGATCTCGACAATTGTTTCCGCCGCTGCATATCCCAGATGCTTAATCTGCCCAGCTTCAAGGATATCACGCCATTTCAAAATATGACCTGTTCCCAGTCTATTAACCTTTTCCAGCATATCGACCCTCCCCTGCATATCGACTCTTTACAGTCTATCCACCCTCCCCAGCATATTATCCCTCTCCGTTGCAGTAAGTCTTCCACTTTTCCCAGCATACGTCCTATGTTTGCAAACTTGTGAACGGGCGCCTACATTGAGAACGGGCACCTGAATTTAGATCGGGTACCTGCATTTAAAACGGGCACCTGCATTCAAAACGGGCACCTGCATTCAAAACGGGCACCTGCATTTAAAACGGGCACCTGCATTTAAACGGGCACCTGCATTCAATACGGGCAACTGCATTTAAACGGGCACCTGCATTTAAAACGGGCACCTGTATTTAAAACGGGCACCTGCATTTAAAACGGGCACCTGTATTTAAAACGGGCACCTGCATTTAAAACGGGCACCTGCATTTAAAACGGGAACCTGCATTTAAAACGGGCACCTGCATTTAAAACGGGCACCTGCATTTAAAACGGACAACTGTATTCAAAACGGGCACCTGCATTTAAAACGGACACCTGTATTTAAAACGGGCACCTGCATTTAAACGGGCACCTGCATTTAAACGGGCACCTGCATTTAAAACGGACACCTGTATTTAAAACGGGCACCTGCATTTAAACGGGCACCTGCATTTAAACGGGCACCTGCATTTAAACGGGCACCTGCATTTAAACGGGCACCTGCATTTAAACGGGCACCTGCATTTAAACGGGCACCTGCATTTAAACGGGCACCTGCATTTAAACGGGCACCTGCATTTAAACGGGCACCTGCATTTAAACGGGCACCTGCATTTAAACGGGCACCTGCATTTAAACGGGCACCTGCATTTAAACGGGCACCTGCATTTAAACGGGCACCTGCATTTAAAACGGCACTGTTTCAAAACGGGCACCTGCATTTAAAATGGGCACCTGATTTAAACGGGCACCTGCATTTAAAATGGGCACCTGATTTAAACGGGCACCTGCATTTAAAACGGCACCTGCATTTAAACGGGCACCTGCATTTAAACGGGCACCTGCATTTAAACGGGCACCTGCATTTAAACGGGCACCTGCATTTAAACGGGCACCTGCATTTAAACGGGCACCTGCATTTAAACGGGCACCTGCATTTAAACGGGCACCTGCATTTAAAACGGACACATGTATTCAAAACGGGCACCTGCATTTAAAATGGACACCTGTATTTAAAACGGGCACCTGCATTTAAAATGGACACCTGTATTTAAAACGGGCACCTGCATTTAAAATGGACACCTGTATTTAAAACGGGCACCTGCATTTAAAACGGACACCTGCATTTAAACGGGCACCTGCATTTAAACGGGCACCTGCATTTAAACGGGCACCTGCATTTAAACGGGCACCTGCATTTAAACGGGCACCTGCATTTAAACGGGCACCTGCATTTAAACGGGCACCTGCATTTAAAACGGACACATGTATTCAAAACGGGCACCTGCATTTAAAATGGACACCTGTATTTAAAACGGGCACCTGCATTTAAAATGGACACCTGTATTTAAAACGGGCACCTGCATTTAAAATGGACACATGTATTCAAAACGGGCACCTGCATTTAAAGAGGGCACCAACGTGCACCTGGGTAGTGATTCATATACGGGTGACTGTAAAGCTCGATAAAAGCTTCGACGCCTACCGGGTGCTTATTTACCTACTTCGTACTTTAAGTGCTTCGTTCATGTAGTGCGAATAGTCTCCGCCAGATGCCATGTTAAAGTACGTGCGGTTTTCGGAAACAGTGGATATATAAGTGATATAGGAGAAACGAATGGGCTTCATGCAAAACCTTCAGCGGACAGCAGCCGTCGATTGTCATCATAAAGTATTCCCAAACAACTGCCTAATTCTCAGCGTTAAAATGAACCTTCCATATTCAATATAAAAGCTAATGGTGTGTGTTTGCTATTTACCAACACCAGCAGCAGGAGGCAGAGTGTGTGTGGCTATTAAGAAATGGCAATTTAGATTTAAATATCAACAGAAATTACTTCTTTTATGATTTTATTTAGGTGGCTGTAGTACATTATGTTCTTGTAGACAGGCATGCATAATGGAAAGAATAGAGAACACTGACAACTCTCCTCGCTGATGCCAATGATGATTCACGAGGAATGCACCATTTCAATACAAATATCTCACACAAAAAAGTCGCAGGTGCACAACCAGTCAGTAATGAAGAAAATTGATGCGTGCACACATGTGACACTGTCAAAATCAAGTGACAATTTTCCTTTGTACAAACAGCGGATAAAGTACATAATAGCTTTAACGACCAATTAAGTCTCATATTAAAAAAATATATAGGTATTTATATATAATATTTATTGAGCATTTTTTTTAATTCAAACACAAAAATATTTTTATTATTATAGAAATATAATATTATAAACCTTTTTCCTTACCTTAGTTATATTCTCAAATGAAATGAAACTGTGCAAATGTCACACTATTTTTTTAAGTGGAGATGAAAGTTGTTTTTCTGTGGCAATTTATAATACAGCTTATAAATAAGTTATGTTTTTCAACGAACAGGAACAAACAGTACTTGTAAACTATTTCCGATTTCTGTTTTTACTCTTGCGAGACAACCGGAAGTGACGCGGTACAACAAAATCACCTTATCTGTCAGAGTAACTTGCAGCATAACAGTTTGTTTTCTTCTCTCTCACTCTCACTGCTTCTTAAAGCTCTGTGTGGAGAATGTCTTTCTTCTGCTGTCTTCCTCTTAGTGGTTGGTCGGCCGGTCAGCTATAAGTGTGTTTTTAAACAAGCGACCAGATTGAAAGTTTTGTTGCGTTGGTGTGAGTGTTGTTGGATGTATGGATTTTGGAGATTACAAAAAGCAGACCATACCAGGAAACCAGTCAGGCAAAATAGCCAAGACAAGAGAGCTGACGAGACTATCAGAAACTTGCAGATGCAGACGATGAGAGAGAGAGAGAACGAGAAAGTTTAAAAAACTTTTTTCTTCTTCACCAGTGGCACCCGCACCACGCCATTGACGCTGCTGATCAGCAGTAAAAAATAGAAATTGAGACGACAGCTTGGATCTGTACTGTGTATACGTAGGATGATGGTGCCGATGACTGCTGCACTGGGATTGAGATCTGGTTCTTGTAATACGCGCAGAGTAACAACCAGCGTCAGGCCCGTGTAATATACTTTTCTTTCAGCACGATACGCTTTGCTCAGCAGCAGCTGCCACGAGATACGCTTTTGCTTTTTTCGTTGAGATGGAGGAAACCATCGACCAGGAGCTCTCTGCCAACAGCTGTGTGTCTTCGGTGCGTCTCCCGATGCAACTGACATAAACCGGAGCCCGCTCTTCTCCTTTTCTCCTCTTCTGCCTGGCTCTCTCTCCTTTCCCGTGTAAGAGTCCCAACCGGGATAGCAGGGAAAAGGGTGCTTGGTGCTTCTTCTTCAATCTCTTTGGGAAAGTTGCTTCCTTCCTCCATTCTCTCTCAATCCTTCCATTTTTATGTATCACAAACAAGCTTGTCCTCCACACAAAATACAAAGTAACATGGCATCTCTGCTACCACCACCGCCACGCCATCATCATTACTTTTAAAAAGACTCCAGTTTCAATCCATTTCATCGTCTAGCCTGAAGGAAAATGAGTGCTGCTAGTCTGCGGGTACTTGCTCTCTTTATACAAACGAGACCGTCATCATCGCCATTATATCACCGTCCTCCTCCTCAACTTTCTTTTTTTTTTAAATTGGTCTCCTTCTTTACTCCTACTTGCCCTTGTCGCCTTCCTTTGTCCCTATAAGACAATGTAAAATTGTACAAAAAAACAACAAGGTGAATTTCTCTCCAACATATTATTCTCATCTCCTTTTCTACCTTTTACTTTTACCTTCATCACCATCAGCCAGCATATAGGGAAAAAGACAAGAAAAGAAAGCAGCATAATAATAATAATAATGAAAATAGCTAAAACATACCCGGATGATAACGATAATGCCAACCAGCAGCAGCGGTAGCAGTAGAGTAGGCAGACAAGCCATGTCATAACTATAACCATCATGTTCTTTTTTTCTCATCCCATATTTGCTCGCTCATCTCATCTCTTCACTCCTCCTCAGGAAAAAAATTACCTAGTCCAACGACTACGACAGCTCTTGTTGTTTTCCTTCTTTTTTTCTCCCTCTCTCGATTTTGATAGCTGAGCAGTTTGAGTTGAGCTGCTGGTGGCAGGAGTAGATATGGCGGTGGTGGTGGAGGTGAGGTGAAAGAAGAATGCTTACGATAGATTACCACTACGACAAACGAGTAACTTGGATAGCTTGTCCTGACAGGTCTCCTCTGTTCATAATAGCCCTCCCCGACCTGCTTCTCTCTCACACATCACGTCACAAGAGAGAGAGGATCACCCACCATCCACCACCGCATCACCAACCAGACCACCAGGATAGTACCAGTGCCATCATTCCAAACTCCCAAATCCACTCGTCTCTCTCTCTCCTGCTTTCATTGCCCTTTTCCATATCACTCGTTTTTTCTTTTCTTTTTTACGTGTGGCCGTGGGAATTTCGAACAAATGGGTAATTTCAGGAGCAGCGTGTGCTGATGATGATGAGAAGGAGGATGCTCTCTGCATCTATCCAATCCATAATACCGCCACCACCATCGCCACCAAATTCACCACCATAATCATCCATGTATGCACATTTCTCGAGAGCGTGTTCTCCCTAGTCCTCCTCTAAGACTTGCTTGCTTTCACTTTTTTCTTGAGCCAGTCAAGTGTGCGGTGTATGTATGTATTTACTGACGCTGGACTACTGATGATGGTCTTCTTGGTACATGGTGATATGGTGGTGGTGAAAAGTAAAAAGAAGAGAGGAAATCATCCATGCAGAAGGATTTACAGAGAGAAAAGAAGATGGAATGGTTTGAGTTTTCTCTCTGGGATTCTTAATCCTTTGTGAGAAAAACGGACAGAAAGAGAGGGAATCACTACGAGAAAATTCCTTTTTTCCATCTTTCTTCATCCGTTTTCTTGAGGTTCAGATAATATGCACCACCACTACTCTGTTCTCTTCACTCTTTTTGTGTGTGAAAGAAAGCGTGTGTGTGTGTATGTGAGCTTGTGGTTGTGGTTGGTCTATAGTCGGTTGATGATGATGGCAAATATCTTGAAGCTGTCTCCTCTTTTCTCCCTCTCCCTTTCTTTCGCTTTCTCCTATTATTTTTATTCCTTTCTCATCTCCTCTTGTTTTTCTTGTGTATTTATTGCATAGAGGCATATGGTCCTCTCTCGTCGTCCTCGTCGTTTTTCCTGCTCTTTGGTCCCTTTGTCGTCAGCAACCACCACCACTCGTCTCAATGAAAACAATATCATTTCCCATTAAAAGCACTTGGCCTACATGACGTTCGACAAGCTCATACTTTCTCGTTTGTGCAACGACCATAAAACCAAAACTGTCCTCGTATGGTGTTTTGAATACCGTGAGACTTTTCTTCTTGAGAGATGTTTTCGAAATGATATTTGGTGGTGGTGGATGTTGTTGATGTTGCTGAGTGGAACAAGTTGACGCTGAAGAGGAAGTGGCCGCAGATTGAGATGATGAAGAACACTCTGCGGCTCTGGTGGTGGTGGCAGTGTTGGTGCTACGTCGTCTTGTTTGATGACATTGTACTATATCAGGTCTCGCCATCATCATTGTAGATTTTCTTTTGGATCGTGGTGACGCTCTTAAAGAATCCAGTTTTTTTGCTGGGAGATTTTGTTGCTGCGGCTGATGATGATGAATATCATCACGAAGGCTTAAGTTTGCTAGACCAGTTCGACAAATTGAGAGTGGGTCCATGTCACCAACATAAACTGTTTTACTTTTTGTGGCGGTGGGACTGATGATGGTGTCCTTTGAAGAGGAACGATTTTTCCGACTGCTTTTGTTTTTATTAGTTTGTGTCGAGACCGAGGAGACTGAAGCAGATCTCATTCCCATTCCTTTTCTGGTCATCCCATCATTTTGTCTTAAGTAGTTTTTGAGCCTAATGAAAGCAGACGAAATTGCTTGCTCTTTCTTCTTGTCTTCATTGTCGTCGTTATTATTATTACCCTTCTCCGTGTCTGACGTCCTTTTCGAGGCAGTTACAGAAGACTCATCTTGGTTTTCTCCCATAATTTCTTTAGCAATGTCCGCCGAAATGTTGTCACCCATGGTGGGAAACTTTATATCTTTTTTTCTAACGAATTGCTCGTCCACATCTCGCAGGGCAATATTCCAATGCTTGTCAAATGCTTCCACGAAACCTGTGAGAAATCCTCGAAAACCTTTGTCATTTCTTGTCCAAATTTTTATGCGAGTTTTTTCAGTCATAACTCGTCTGAGAACTGAAATGGGTCCGTCCATGCAATTCATTAGGGTTATCGTATTTGGGTGCTCTTTTCGGGGTCGGTATACGGGAAGCTGGTGTGGGAGGAAACGGCGTCCAGGAATTGGAAAGTTTGGAGGATTAGCCGCCGATGATGACGAAGAAGACGGAGTTGGTTCGGGCTCTTTTTTACGTTTTTCCAACTGTTCCAACGTTAGTTTCTTCACAGGAGCCACATCCTTTCGCGGGGATTTACTTGGAGACTGGACCGCTTTTGAGTACTGCACAAGATTCAAGTACTGCTTAGCACCTTCAGATACCTGCACCACTTCAGACTCGCCACATTTCAACGCAAGGACAGGGCTAAACGTTGGAGACCGAAAATCCAGCATGGACTTGGCTGATTCCATACAGTCATCGCTGCTATCGTCAGAACTATCTGAATGTGTCCACAAAACTACTTCACTGACCGCAGAGCCGGAACTGGACGATTCCACGGGACTGGAGGGATTTTCAGGAGCCGGCACTCCATCCTCTGCAGGAACTTTATCCATGGTCCTTAATTAAATGGTGAAAACTCCTACTCCTGCAAAAAAAATATACACACCAATTTAGTTTTCATTATCAACCTATAGATTTCACAAACATGCATGCTTATAATCTAAATATAATTTACTAACCTATGAATACACAACGTCATCTCTGCTCTGCGTTGTCTCTAATGATAGCCATTTCGAAGTCAAAAACCGAAACGGAATTCAGCAACGTAACACTCACCTTCACCTCCTCTAGTAAACCACATTAAACATTTAAATGTCACATATGCTTAAAAATCAAAACAAGGATACGGATAAAAAGCTTTAACTATCAACGAGCTCCCCACCACAATTAAGATTTAAAACTTCTCCAAGCACGTTCTTTTTAATTAAACTCAAGTCTATTTATGTAAAAACTGATATGAAGGTGGAGCACAAGTCATGTCATGTCAAAAGTCAAAACTGCGGCTAATGTTGAGCGTATTTATTCTCGCCCTCTCCACTTCTCTGGAGAATCTACAAACTCTAGTCACCACACTTCTCCAGTCACATAAACATAAGCCCATCTGCTGATATACTCCTCCCGCCATCAAATTTGATTTTCCTGGATAAAGTGGAACTGTGAACGGAGGACTCACGTTTTTGTTGCTGGCTTCACAAAAAATTGTCTTTGTTCATCCTTCTCGCTATCCATGGAGGAATGATGATGATAATGATAAGTATGATAAGTAAATCATTTACGCTACTCTGACGCTGACATTTTAAGAATTTTTAATGAACTCTAATCTTCTTTAACTTAGAGACATAAAATTATCAGATTTAATAAAAAAAATAACAATTTTTCAACCAATTTTCTCGTGAATAGGCTTGCTCATGAATCTGACCTTGACCAAATACTTTGGCTGCACTTGACTCGTGTTAAATACAACGAATTGGTTGTAGACAAGCTGCAGTATATTCCTCCTCCAGTTGGCTGCTGGAACAGTCTGTCCCAAAGGCCAAACGCAGCCGTCAATCATTTTTTGCTGCGCCTGATCCGGCACCCAGTTCCCAGGTCCTTGAACACTGTCATACTTGATTCTTCCCGTAAGGGTGTAGCGGGTTGGGGCAGAGTTCAGAGACAGCATGAATTGACTTGCTCTACACACGTTGCCCAGCAGAACGTCACACAAAAAGAAATAGCCGGTGGTGTTGGCTTTGTGATAACCGTTACAGTACATGGCGCTTTTCGCGATTCGGTCCGCAAAATACATTCCACGGCCAAACAATGTGTAGTTTTTGGGGAGCTGGAGACCATTCTCCAGAATGGAAAGGACCGCCTTCTTCTTTGTCCCATGCCAAAGCATCATTCTAAGCTTACCTCTCGTCTGAGGATCCTCGTTAAAGTCCAGTTGGTGTTCCAGAGGAGCGTCTCCCGCTGCCAAGCTATACGCGTTTGGAATAACTCGAAGAATTGAAAGGATTTTCACCCCAACATGCGGCCCCTGACTATTTTCCACGTACTTGTGAACGTCGATGAACGCCTCACCGTCCGGTTGGAGGGCCCACGCCAGCAAGTTTCCAGATTCGAAGAAACCTGGATTTACACCGAGACTACGGAATATTTTACACGCGACGTCGTCATCTATGATCGTTTTGGTTTTCTTTGACCCTTGGGCTACAGCTTGACCTTTACGTTTCTTTTCAACTGATGTACTGGATGATGCTGCGGGACTTGCAATTAAGCTATACGCTGCTCCAAAAGAGCCTGTTGTTGGAAGGAGTGGAGGAGCAGGCACACTGGATGAAGATTGTGGTGGTGTGGAAGGGGATGGTGGATTGGATGGAACTCTGGTCAGTTGGGAACTGCTGTTAGGACCACTGGAAGAAGGAGGCGGCGATGAAGACGGGGTCATTTTATAGCATCGTGTTTTGTTTCATAAAATATCGGTAATTTTAGCACTACATTCAGATACAAAAGGTGATGGCAGTGACACTGACAAATGACGACATTGAGTTGGAGGATGTATTTTGTAGGATTCGTAGGATGTCACATTACGTATTTGGATGACTTGTCATGAAAGGGCTTGTATCAAATATAACCTCATCAGGTTCTTTGACGACAGTAATTGTCAGTGATATACATACCTGTATACTCTCAGGCAATTTGTAGTGGCTGAAAGCATCACGAATCCATATTTTACGAAAGGTCAAGATGAAAACTAAACCAAAATGTTCAGTGGGTAAGAATATTATTTGTTTAAAGTCAATAATTTTGATAATATTTGCATTGCAATGTTATGACTTATGATCATCATCACAAAGTTTCGAATAGCATTTGCAGTCACTCAATGTCAGATTACTAGTTTGTGTGGACAGATATACTGACATTTATTATGCGTCATTATCTCTAAACTTTAAAAAAATGTTAACTCGTGTATTTTGAGTGTGAACATGTGTATTTAATGACTATAACATCGCATCACTATTTTAATTTGCATTCTTTTCTTGATAGGATGAACTAATACACAACAATAATATTTTTCCAAAATTTAATTATTTTTACGACCAACCCATATCCACATCAATTAGACGTGACAGCTTCTTGCATATTTTGTGCTTACTATGTCTTATTAACTTGCACAATCATAATAAGAGTCAATCAGCTACTTCTCGCAATAAATCATGACAAAGAGAAGCTGTAGCAGACAAAAAACGTGACAATCAACATGTGCCGTTTCGTAGATGATAAAACGAAGTGAGCAGCGACTGGTTTGCCTACTCATTACTTCTCACCACTCATTACTTTATACAGGTCTTGTCAACTACGTTGTAATTTTACTATTCATTCACTCTTCTTGACTGGCTGACAATCAGAGACTACAACAATCTATAGCGCTATAAATTGGCATAGTAGTTACCTAAGTACATATGACGCCTTGCAACAGCTCATCACCCACCATATTCATTCATTCATTCATTCACTTAGCCCAAGATTTTAAAATGATACTGGACCACGAACGCCGTCGTAAATGGCTGCTTTGCAGGGCGTTGTCATTGTGTGGTCCAAGTCTGAAGCTGTTGTGCCGAAGTAAATATTTTATATGCGTCAATCGTTCATCATCTCCGTGTACTGAATATGTAAATGCCTAATACGCAATTTGGGTACGCCAGGATATTATTCTCCGGCCTATTTCTAGAAGAATGATTCATTTTTACTGATTAATTGTGAACTTTCAATAGGTACAAAAAATGTTTCGTATGGTGCGTTGTTATCATCAGCGTCACACCTTACTCACACCTACCTGTGTGAATGAAACCTGAGGAATGTGTGCTCATAGTCTACCTGCTCCAGATGCAAACTTTCCAAAATCCGCAATCTCCAATAATGTGTCGTCAGCAGGCCTTTTTCAATGTGCCAGTCATGGTCTTTGCAGACGAACTAAATGAATCCAAAAGTTTAAGGAGCTCTTGCAATGAAAGCCAATCATCATTGAGTACAAATATGTCGCACTTTGTTTGTTCCAGGATGTTTGTTGGAATGTTTGGAACTGGAGCAAATTTAAGATGCTATATAAAACAGTAAGGGAGATTGAATTGCTTGTTCATTACACTTTTGATTACGCTGCTGTCAACTCATTTAACATTGTTTGCAAAACAATTCGTGAAAACCATTCATCATCATGAAGGCCGTTGTAAGTCTAGGATTTCAAACAAACCAAAACCAATTCATCTTGTTTATATTTAATATTTTGTGTGAAATGTGTAACATAATTTCGCTTTTGTGTTTCCACGCAGGTCGCTCTCGTTTTCTTGGCTCTTGTTGCCTTTTCTTCTGCTGGACTCCTTGCCACCGTTCCAGCAACAACAATTGCCCATGCTCCAATTGCAGTTTCCCCAATCGCCTACCATGCTGCCAGTAAGTCTAACTATAAGTCTAATTACATAATCTAGTGGTTAGTTAGAGTGATTAGAACACTTTATTCATTGGTCCATACATTTACTTGTGTTTCCAGATTACTACACCGCAGCCAACTACCGTCTCACCCTTGACACCTCTCTTCCAGGATCTGCTTACGCTGCCTATCCATACGCTGCTGCTCCTACTGCTTATGGCTATGGCGTTATCAAAACCTTGTAAAATACATATTAGCTAGCTAGAAACAAAGTTGGCAAGATATATACCTCTTCTAATTTAACTTGATTTTTTATTACATAAAATGCCTATTATGGAGCAACATTTTTCATTGTTCGTCGGTCGAAAGGGAACCTTTGCTTTTCTTGTAATCTTCTTAAAAATAATTTGTTGTACCTTTGTATTATGACCAAAAATATCAATAGTTGATTTATATTCCACCCTTGCCCGCGATCCTTTGTTAATTAATAAAATAATTATTTTTTAAGATAATTTGAAAACAGCATTTTTACAAAAATTTCAATTCACTGTTTTTAAATCATCCACGCAATTAATATGCATGACAAATATGGTCATAAAGATATCAAAATAGGAATAATGAGCACGTTTAGTATTACCTTGCAAGTGCATCTTTTGTCGAAATTCTGAATAAATCTCCATCATACATGATTCATGCAACTTACATTGCAGTGTTTGACTTCACTTGAATACATACTACCTATACTATCCGATATGGCAGATCAAATAGTAACAATTGGAGAGCAATTCTATCATCTAGCTTGTCGACGACATCTTTGGATAGATTTTAGATGTAATTTAAATTTAAAAGTAGCTGGCACACTGATTAAACGCTTGACTCATCACAGGTTAAAAAGACCTCTGCCGCTGTTCTACATTTCATTAGAGTGATATGAATTCATGATTTCTAAATACAGAGCAGCACAAACTAACGAGCCTCATGTATGTATAAACAGTACAGGAACATATTAAAAAGGTAATAGGTAAATGCAATGTCAGGTTAATGTGGTTGATTGATTGCATCGTGCTCTATACAGAAAATGGTTATCCACTATCCAGTCCAGGAGTTCAGTTGGGCCCCATCATGTGCTCGGCTCCTTAATCTGCAGTTCATGTTGATTCGGTGGTTTAACTATAACACTATACGAAAAAGGAATATATTAGGTATAATGATAATGATAAAGAATATCATTAATAACAGTATAGCTATATATATCCAAGCTTTATAAACTACGCCTTCAGTAAAACATTAAATAAAGTTATTTGAATCAGTATTGCATAAAAGGGAGATAAGCTTTAGGACAGTAAACAACTCTTCAAATCAGTAAATACATCAAGTGTGCTTGTTTTGGTGGATGTGAAACTTTGACCGTGGTCCATTGGTTACTAGCATGCAAAAAGCAACACACTGGGCATCTTATGCTATAAATTGAATACAAATCTATCTGCACTCTCTTTGTTGTGTCATTCCAAAACACCGGCCCTGTTTAACCTTTATGTATAACAGAACCTGAAGAACCGTTTAATATTTTTGGTATAATAGTCAAAGTCAATATACTTGTGTTGTGTGTCAAATTTTCACTGTAAAGTAGGCCTACCACAATGGCTGGCATTGGTTTCAAAAGAAGCTTTTCAATATATCACAGGAGTTTCTTCAAAATATTTGAAAATGTACATTCTAATGCAGCTCAGCGATTTTTCTCTGCAGGTAAATGTGAAATGACAAATCATAGACCTTTTCTAACATATCTTGTAAATTAGCCTGACGTTATCTTGGCGTTTTTATTAGGAAGCATAAGATTGCAGCAGCGTCAATATGTACTCACGGAGAAGACGGGCAGCAAAAAGAATATTGGACTCATTACCTTAAACAGACCGAAAGCACTGAACGCCTTGAGCTCTGGTCTGATGAAGGATTTGAGTGAAGCCGTCGACGAATTTGAAAAGGATAAGGATATTGCAACTCTGGTTATCACTGGTCAAGGGAAAGCATTTTCTGGAGGTGTTTTTATAAAATTTACTTCCTGTTGAAAATTAATTGCATGGTAGTACGTATTATATAATATATTTAAGTACTAATAAATTAAATGTATGTTTTCAGGTGCCGATATTGGAGAACTGAAAACTTTCAAGTTTGCTGATTTAAACAAAGCAGAATTCTGGAAATATTGGGCTCGCATTCCACAATGCAGTAAACCAGTCATTGCAGCCGTTAATGGATATGCGGTCTGACATTACTTTTTTATCAAAATCGTTATTCGTATTTTCAAACAGACTGACATATTATGTATATCCCAGATGTCTATAATTTTTGCTAGTTGCGAATCATGAACTCTGGTCTATTAAAGTTTGCAGGTGGTTGCGAGTTGATGATGATGTGTGACATTGCATACGCTTCGGAAAATGCACAGTTTGGGCAGCCAGAGGTTCAAATCGGTATTATTCCCGGAGCTGGTGGCACTCAAAGACTTTTGAAAGCGGCTGGAAAATCCAAGACGATGGAAATATGTTTGAGTGGGAACTGGTTTTCAGCTGCCGAAGCAGAAAAAATGGGAGTGATTAGTAAAGTATTTCCTCAGGACCAACTATTGCCCGAAACCATAAAACTCGCAGAAAAAATCGGAAATAATTCAAAACTTACTGTAACACTTTGCAAAGATGCTGTTAACCGAGGTACGTATTTAAATTCATAATTTGGCAAATAATTATGTAGCCGTGTGTCATTTTAATTTAATCTATTAACCGTTATCATTTGTTAAACTTTTCAGCATTAGAATCTACCCTTCATGAAGGACTATTGTATGAACGTTACCTCGCAAATTGCACATTTGCCTCGGAAGATCAAAAGGAGGGCATGAGAGCATTTGTTGAGAAACGACCTCCAAACTTCCAAGACAAGTAAAAATAATCAAAATTGGATGACTAATAGATGTACGAAGTCCCTGTTCAAAATAAATGTCTGTGGCCTACGCAAATCATAAAATGCGTTTGAATTTGGATTATTCAATAGAATTATTTGTAAATTGATGAACAAATTATAGGATTAAAGTATTTTTTAAATTATGTAATCCAAATTTCTTAAACCAGCATTACACCCAATTGACAGTATGCAAAGTTACTAAATTTTTTAAATGCTTGAGAATGCTTTGGATTTCTGAAGAAATCTACATGAATACCGCGAAACCAACCCGTGCAAATTCTGCACATTCATCTCATCATGCATACACCATACTCTTCATTCAAAACATAACGAGTCGAGTTAACAAATCTTGAAAATTATAAATAGCGGTAAACTGGTCTGGTAATTCAATGTGAAATTACCCAAAATTATTATTACTATACGCTTTTATACAAAAAGCCATCTCTAACATTCAATAACTCATATAATCACTTGATTTGCATTTTTCAACATCGCCATTCAAGATCAACTTTTTACCGTGAATGAAATTCGCAAAAATGCTATACTTGGGTGTATGGGCAGGGAAGAAGGGAATCCTTTTTTTATTATGATGGACTGATCTTCACAAACTGATGCAACAAAGCAGCGTATTCCCATCATTAAAGTTTCCCATATCGAATTAAAAACTCATCATAACTATAACCGCTATATCGTGACCATCTTTGTTGCAGTATGTAATGATAATCACACAGCTTTTCTTCATCCTCGCCTGTTGTTAACATATTTTTATATAAATTCATTTATATGCACATTACTATTTGCAAAAATTAGAGGAACACTCAATTTGCATATATGATCATAAAATTGTCTTAATTAAGTTTTATGGTATCAGAGCTGACATAAAAATTGATTTTGCATTCGACGAGCAAATTTATAGGCAATAATCCAGCAAAAATGAATTCAGTATAAAACAAACACTGAAAATTATAGTTTTTGCGAACGGACATAATGACACGAGAATATGCAAAGCAAAGCAATATATTATTGGCTCTTTGTAAAGTCAGTGACAAGTCGCAGCCTCCGCATTCCTTCCTTTTTCAAAACTCTGCGAGAACAATTAACCTCTCCTTGCCATTTACGGAAGGATACGCATGTCAAGAACGAGATCAAGTACAAATTCTTAATTGAAAAGTGCTTTATATTTTTATGATTTGGCAGTCTGGCTTTAAACCAATCGACGAGAACGTACCTACTCATGATCAAACGGTAAGATACGGCAATAAAAATGAAGAATAGCTCTAATTTCTGCGAGACATTATATTAATGACAATAAACAACCTTGTTTCTGAAATAAATTACCTTTTGCCATTTGATTGTGAATTGCCATTCTTGTCATTGGATTAATATAAATTCATTAGAAAAAAATCCTCAAGGAGCAAGCAGCTCATCTTCAATCATAAAAATATATATGCTTGTGCATATGTATACCATATTATTAACAACTGATGACGTCTTTAAACTGACAACAATGTATTCTCTTTGCTCCGATTGTTATATAAAAATTAAACATTTTGAATGAAAGGAAATATTCAAAAGTAAGATGAGACAGTTAAATGCAATATGACATGTGCCATTTGGCTTTCTGTTTAGATAATGTAATATTTCGCAAGTTGCAAGGACATGATAATTAATTAATTACGGCTTTCGTGTAGTAAGTAGATTAACTGATGACGTCTGTGAATCGGAGTGCCAATTGACTTGGCGCTAGAGTCTTCTTCTACTCTATTATTTTCAATTTTCAACTGACATTCTCCACTTGCTCTAAATAGTTCTCCGAGAGAAATTACCTTTCCAATTTTAAATGCGACCGTGTCAATCAAAGATTCGCACTTGCTGCTTTCAGCAATTCGGCAACATGATATTTTTCTAATGAAAAAGAAACATAGCTGTTCGGTGAAGCTCGAGCTACTCATTAGTATCTTCCTTTACATTGATGAACTATGTTAATTACTTATAAGTGTATGCCTAATATTGATTGACATTGCACCTGTCCGTTCGATAGGCACCCTGAGGCGCTGCACTTCATTCTCGGCGTTCTGAACAGTACAACAAGCCGTAAGAAGAAGATGTAATGTCATGTTTTAACGGAATTTGCGTATTGCTTCCGAACTTCCAACTTTTTTTTCAAGTGTTCCTACTTGAAGGTCGAGTTGAATTCAATGTAAAAAATCAACCTATATACATGCCACGTTTCAAAATTCAATGTTTAATAACCGTGAAAAATAATGTTGTTTAACAACGTGTATGTCTGCAATATTTTTTGTAAAAAATCTTATGCAACGCCATTTTGTCTGCCAGTACGTGACATGAAGGCACACGCTGCGACATAATAACTTTTAATAAAAAGCTTCATTTCTCTGGCTGAATTCTCGTTACATTGTTACTTTTGCAGAGCTTGCAGCAGCAGAGAAGAGAACCGAACTAACTACATAGTCAACAATGTAAAATCACGATCTTTCGTTTAAGTCATTTGACAATTTACACAGCCGCAGCCCTCCAATGTATACATATACACACTTCGGTGTTACTCATCTCTTTTTTCTTCAGTCATTTTCTGTCAGAATTTCTGAACATCTCTTGCAACAATGCAGCTCGCCATACCCTATAATCATTTAGCCAAAAATAATAGTAACGCAACACATTTCCACAAGACAAGTTTGTCTTCTTCTTCTTTTGACAAAAAATTATTGTTATGAATGATGAACAAGAGGGAGAATGAGTAAGGGAGCGGACTCACTTGACTGGTGAGGCTGAGACGAGAGATTACACAGTATTGCATTTTGGAAATTATTACCGCAACAATACAATATATTCATTAAAAATCATGATGATATGATGATGATTATTATTAAAGGTATATGATGTTCTCCCTTTATTTTTTGCTCTACTCTAACAATGTAACGAATTGTTTTAAGATCTTCATTAGAAACATACACATGTGCGCACTCCAACTCCATACCGACTTTTGATTTTAAAATCGAAAAAGGGAAATTAATGCAATGATTTTGATATGATCTCTAAAAGTTCATAAGAGAGTTCGGCAGTTACACATAGCGCACTTTTAAAGGGAGGTGCTTCATCGCCCAACCGTCTACTCCACAACAATGCAAATGCAGAAATAATGTTATACTTATAACAGAATTAATGGTAATGCTGTGATGATGTGGATGCTTGATTGATGACATGATGATCATTCTCCTCCCTTCTTGAGTCACAATCTCGTTTAAGTGCGTTTTTAATCATGCTAATAAATTAGGTGTATTGTGCCATGTGCCATCATCATCATCATAATAATATTATGCCATGCCAGTGAATGGATTGGATGAGTACGCATTCAACAATGCAGCGTTTGTCGTAAATAATAATAGCTTAGAACGATTATGCGCTGATGATCATTATATAATGGCTTATATGTGTGTGATTAAAAGCATTTCATATATTGACGGAGTCAGAGCAGAGAGTAAGTAGATGAGATGAATGAATTTTGTGAAGGCTCTTCCTTTTAAAATGTCGTTGTTGTTCTTAAATGGTGACCATGTACAATATTTTGTCTGTCAGAATATTATGAAGAAGTGAACTGAATCGTCTTCTCTTTTATCCTCTATTTATGTAGCATGCCTAATAAAGTTAGCCGAGACTTGAGGCTTTTTATAATCATAACACACGCACGGAGGCTTGAAAATCTTGAAAGGAAGATGAGCAGGAGGAGTTTTTCTTACAATTACAGGGATCATCATCGTTATCATCATCTCCCTCCATAACAGTAAGTCAATCAGCATCATTGAGCATCCCTCTCTCCCTTCTTGTTGTCTTTTTCATAATAACTAAAATGAAATGGCAAAGAGATAATCAGTGAGCACTTTAAATAGCACAAAAAAGTGACTTTTTGATTTGTACATAATGCTATGTGGAGGGCATGCCCCCTTCGGAGATGTTGTTTGCTTTAGTGATGATGAGGATGACACTTAAAAATGTTAAAAAGATGACGTTGATCGTGGTGGTCTTCTCTCTCTTTGTCTACTGAGCTTTTGGACAAAAGGCACTTGATTCGCTTTTAAGTGATCTCATTATTACTCCACTCCATCAACAGGACACAAGATCACCGACACTAATGGAAAGAGGATCATCTTCAAAACGAAGAAGATTTGAAATACAGAACAGAATAGTAGTAATAATTACATTTGTAAAGCTATAAAAAGAACAATAAATGTTTATTGTCACTTTAAAAAGCGTTTCATTATAAATTGATTTCGCACCAGGGATAAGCGAGTCAGTGTCAATTCATTAACGCCAACGGCGAGAAGGACAGCGCAAACCGAGTTGCAAATAATATACAAATCGTTAGACCATCTTTCATGAGTGTTTCCATTTTATATTTTAATTCGGATTTGAAAATACAGTTTTTAGTTCAAAATGAAAGTCCCTCGTGGCTGTTTACGGTTAGCTGTGGTTGCTGTGCTTAGTGCCGTTGTTGGTGGAGAACCTTTACGTGGAGGTTATGGAGATTCCCTACAAAATTTAGGAGGGTATGGAGGAAGTAGCGGAGGTTATGGAGGCGGTGGTGATAGCGGCTACGGAAATGTAAGCCAGTGAATTGCAGAAATGGTCAATGACCATTGGTTAGCAGTGGAAATATATCGGGATAGATATTAGTATATCAGTTATTCCAGGTGCATGATGTGTTGTTCAGATTACTATTCAAATGTTCATAAAGTGTTATTTTCTGTGCAGGAACCTGCAAACTATGATTTCCAATATGAAGTGTTTGGAGGAGGTAACTACTTCGGACATCAGGAATCCCGCAGGCATCAAACAGCAAAGGGAAAGTATCATGTTCTTCTTCCGGATGGGTACTGTGATTTGCTTTTTTGATTCAAATTTTCAATAAAGAATATCAAATATGCCAGATAATCCTAATTTTCTCATCCAGCCGAAGACAAATTGTCGACTACATCGCCGACGAAACCGGCTATCATCCAGTTATCACCTATGAACTTGTAGCTAATCCATTCGACGGACCATCAGGCGGTTACGGAGACTCCAAAGGAAACAAAGGTACCACCGGAGGATACGAAGGTCCCAAAGGTACGCCTGGCGGTTACGGTGCACCCTCGGGAGGATACGACGGTCCCAAAGGAACTCCTGGCGGGTACGGAGCTCCCGTATCTGACAACAGTCTAGGAGGTTACTCTTCACCAGAGCAGGGAAGCAGATACAGCAGTCGCATCAAGCGACAGTTTCTCATCGCCTCCCAGCTCGGTGACCACTCTGATGATCTTGTCAAGATCTACAAATCAGAGAAAAACCCAGAACAGAGATTTAGAAACAGGAGGAGGAGGTTCAGTCCAAAGAAGACGTATCTCATCGTCTACCCCAATCTACCAAACAGTACTTTGGATAAAGATAAATCATCGCAATAATTAAAAACAAGAAAATATTAAATGTAAAAATTAATTAAGCTAGTAATGTATGTACTTTGTTTTAAGCGTCTTTTGATAATAATACTTTTTTGTTACAAAATGAAGAAAATAACCAGAAAATAAGAATATCAAGTCATTTTTTAAACTCTTTTGGCATTCTTCCGAATACGTCAATCATTCTGTCCACTCGATTTTCTCAATTCCTCGCTCTACCTCCTTATATAACTTCTTTGCAGCTGCTTTTAATGGTGAAGACGATTATCAGCTGCATTTCTTGGGCCCCGTCTTCAATCATCTTGCCAATTCCGTTTCAGGCGAACGTGCACCTAGAAGTCCATTTTCCTACTTTTTTGTAGCAAGGTCATTATCATTATTAGCCGTGGCGCTTGGGTCGTTGATGATTACTGTTGCATTGAAGAAGTGCATCTTGTCCCCTTGTGCCATGCCAGAGAATCAATTTTTCACGCCACAAAATTTGCATTCTCCCAAATAAAGAAGCCAAAAGAAGGAATCTCCATCTTTTCGAAATAATTGAATTTACTAAAAATAATTAGACTCGCTCAGCTCGGCATAGACCGACATTGTACAGAAGACAATGAACACATTATCTAACGTTGCACTTGACTTTTTTCTTAGCTAATAGCGAGCATCATTAAAGTGTTGTCGGGATCATTAGGGAAAAAATTGAATAATATGACGAAGAAAAGTGCATTTCCATTATTGAATGATTGTTGAAGCGTGTATCATCAACTGCTCGTCACAGCCTCTCAGCAGTATGGTGTCTTCAGTGTTGACCCAATGAAATTTAACAGCAGCAATAATGAAAGGGAACGTTCGTCTTTGAAAAAAAGTTTTACCGACAAAGTTGACAAAAATTACTTATTTTATTCCTTCTCATTCATTTAAGCTCACTTTTAAATGAGCGCGAGCGACTAGGACAAAAAATCCCCTTGTCATTCTTTTCGTATAATTTTAACAAGCTTTTATACAATATAGCCATCATCATTATCTTATCTTTGGGATAAGATCATTAGGCACACACATATAGTTTGAATTGAATGCTGCTGCTGCTGCTAAACTCTAACAAATAAATAGTGTTTAAAAATAAAAGGACGAAACGGAATAACGGAAAGCGTCATCACAAAGCAAAGTATTATACACAGACAGCTCACATAACAAAAGGATTTTTTTGAAACAATTGCTGTTAGTGCAATTCCTACTTTATTGTCTTATCTTTAAGCTCATTCTTTTTGGCTTTGAGCTAATTTTTGTTTAAAGGCGATAATGACAATAATAACCTGAGCTAGAAGCAGCAGCAGTAATAGAGAGTTGAGTCACAGGGGGAATTAGTGAGAAGAAGGAGTAGGCAATTTTATTGTAATAATGACATCACGACTCTGTTTTTCTCAGCGAAAACGCAAAATTGAATTTATTTGGGCAAAGGACGCCATCACAAATTAGTCGGGTATACATATACGTACTTACACATAGCTTGCTAGCCTAAGCTTTCCTTTGCTTCTCTAAGAAAACTAATTTACATATTATGCAACAAAATCTTGAATTCAAAATGTAACGGAATCCCTGTAAAAATTATAATTTAAATACAAAACGATGCACATTCCATTGTTTAGCACCAGAAATGCACTACATCATCTCTTCTCATATCAACCCGACATCAGTTTCATTTTCGATCCTTTCAAACAAATTGATATAGAATTGCTCTATATACCGGCCATAAACAACCTACGCACGTTGAACGCTCTAATATCCGATGGTGACGATAATTTTAGGATGAACGTGCAATAACTTTCTACTAATTAATGTACTAATCTGATGTATTTATCATTTTCGTACCTACTTTGCAAGCTAAAATATCAGCAACACCCATATTTTCGAAAACATTTTCTAATTAAATTGTAAACTGCGTTATATAGCAAAATAGCTGCAGATACCTATTTTTTGTTCCTCTCCTTTAACAAAATAGCAGTTCCGACTGCACTGCTATTGTTTTGTTGTTCATTGTTGTACTTCCCATCATCGGTCTTCATGTTTAGAGTCTAATTAATAATTCGATTAATAGTGGCACAGTGCACATGAAAAAAGGAAATGAAAGTGCAGTTTCAATTAGCATCAGTTACTAATCAAAACAGACTTGTTGGAATTTGATCGTAGTACCGTCATTTATAATGTATCTGTCTGTATCTTTATTTGTATGTATGTACGTATCCATTCGAAAATTGCAAGCGAGCTGTATGCATACATCTCTGACATCTATATGACTTTAACAATTGCATGGTGCAGATCTATTATTGTCAAATGCAGATTATATAATCATGTAGATACGTAGGTACGTGAGTATTAACCCAATTATGTACGATGCACAAACATGCATATAAAATCAACAATGGACATATGGATTCTTCACACAAACTCCGAGACTGGTCGTAGGTATCCATTTTTATTTACGTTTGAAGCAAAAATTACTTGTCCCAACAATCCTTTCAAATAACTAGTGTAATCAAATGTCGTAACAATTTTTCTTATTTACTTTTTATTATTTTGCCATTCAGTGCAATAACGAACCGTAACGGAATGATCAATGAGGAAGCAAACGCTGCGAAAATAAGTAAAAAAAAAGTAAGGGATGTATGTGGATTAAATTAAAACATGCATGAAAGTTACGCATAGCGTTTCTTGAATGAACAATCTTTAAGATATCCCGTTCTGCTACACACATGCAGAAAAAAATTTGTATCCCGCTGGGCCAAATGATCGTTTTTTGGCAAAAGTGTAACATGTGCATAAAACATTATATCTCGTTCGTGTGTGCGTTTTCGGTTTCTGTTTGCTGATTGCTCCACAACAACTCCAATACAATCGGAAAGCAATGAACAGTTTATTCATTAAATATATTTTTTGCATCGTTAACTTGTGTACACCGGAAGCACACCCACGTTTCCACAAGGCTGCCAGAGGCATGGGTGTCGATAGAACAGATAGCTATTGTGTAACAGAGCCTTATTCTTATCATCGGATTTTGCACGGTAATGATAAAAATTATCTACCTATTTTTGCTAACAATATTGTTGTTAGTGATAATGACACAGCTTTTCAGTCTACCATATCATCATTCATCTCGTCAATTTTTCCGCACATATACACAAAATTACATATTTATGAATATTAAGGTTAATACCGTTATCATCTCTGTTTTCTTTCTTAATAGCTAGTCATGTCCCAAAAGTCCTTTTGATTTTATTTATATATTTTCTACCGCCAATCCAGGCGTTTCATAACAATAGTGCCTTAATAATAAAAAGATAACAACAACTAACGGAAATGATTATTGTTCATGTTGCAATTCTAGAATTTAAATCAATTTGTCAAACTTGTCATTCATTCATCATCCATCCCATGAATCAAACTCACGCCAGTGCCATATGCACGCACAATAATTAATTAGGCATAAAAATAAATCTGTCTTGTTATGTCACTTATAATACTGAATGCATGCTTCGCTGAAAATTGTAGGTTTACCCTCGTTTTATGATTGTCATTTCTTGAATTACAAACTCATAATATTATGATTACTTTTACAAACATATCATTTGTCATGTGTGTGATGTCACTTGGTTTTTTGGATCATGCAAATAAATAGGTAGGTTTAATATTCATATATTCGATATTGTTTTTTAAAAAGGTATTTCCCCATCGAAAAAAATGTTCAATTTGTCACTTGCGATGTCTGTTGTGTGACGCCTTCTTTCTTTGGATTTCTGTCGTAGACGCGTCCTAAAGCTGTCTCAAGTTAAAGAGTACCTACCAACCTGCCTCAAAGTCGGCATTATTTTGCTACAGCCACTGATTCAGTCATGCTGGGTTGGTGGTGGGCGTTTAACGTGCTGTAGAATCCAAAACGCAAATTTACCTTTTTCGTTAATACAAAGCTTTAGCTATATTTATATCTGTAACGTAATAATCACAGCAGATCTTCATTGACTGTTCGTTGAATTGAATGGCTTAATTATTTCACTTCTTCGTCGTATTTCGCTACTCACACACACATTCAAACATATTTTTTGTCAAGATAAGTTATGACTTAATTGATGTACTCATCACACAAATAAACACATCATCATACCTAATAAACTCTGCTTGATATTTTTTGTGAATTTACCAACTTTTTTTATTGTTGATCCTAAACCTAAATATTCAAATGGTACAGAAGAAGATTATAAGAAAAGCAGACTACTGCCAATAGAATCCAGTATTATTATTTATCAACCAACAACATAACATCATCTTCTCCTCATCATCATCACTTTTATTTTCTTTTAAGATAAATCCCTCTTTTTTAAAGTTGCTCTACCACCAACAACGAAAATGTTGAAAAAAAAACTAACGAACTGTCACCAAAATACATAATAATATTATTACTTTGAGATGTTGCAGAAGCATATAGGTATAAGACGGTGTGTAGCAGGTATAACATGGGTAATAATAGCCAAAGCAAACCTTAAATAAATGATGTTATATAATCCAAAATCCAACCAAAGGCGATGATGATGATGGTGGCAATATAATGATGATGATAATAATAATGATTAAGTTCTGGCTCTACTTCTTCTTCTTCATCTCCTATTTACTGTACTACTTACGTTTCTGCTGCTACTAAAACTTGCTACGTTCGTTCTTCGGACGCTTCAAGCGTATCGTCGTCGTCATAAAATATTATCGTAAATTCGGTCAGTCAGTGGCATTAACACGATCATTGTCGTAGTCTTATCCCCCTCTACCTTATACACAGGCTAAATAATGAAGAAAAAAATCCATTTTTGAATGAATTATTCGCTCAATGCAATGCAATAAAAATGCAGTAATAATGTTGACGAGAGAGAGAGAGAATCGAAGAAATGCAATGTGGCTGATAATATGATAATAACGCTTTGCTACTGACTGTGATGTTGTTGTTGGAGGCATTTGTTGGATATTTTGGAATAATATGTTGTGTTGGATGAGAATTTTTTTGAGACTTTGTCACGCTAACAGGATAAGACATTTTTATAGTGTTAAAAATTTGTACAAAATTTTTTCACTATATAAACTCCGCTAACGTCCTGTCATCCACATCATTCCTTATTTATTACCCATTCTTTGCAAAACAAGTGGAGTGGAGGAAAGAAAGAAGCGTACAGGAGTGAAATAAGTTTTCTGAAAAAAAAGTTGTATTTTTTTGTTTGAAAAAAGTATCGCTTTAAAAATTCGTGATTTTTTGGTGCCATATTATTAAGTGAGGTGGAATATTAAAAGTGTGAAGTGAAATATCAAAATTTTATAGAAAAAATTCAAATCAAAATGATGTGCAAAGTTAAACAGGTAAATTGATAGTTTTCCAGTAATTTTGCTGAAAATTTTTTATCAGCCGCTTGTCCTAATAATAAGTAACGTCACCACCTATTATTAAACGCAGACGGCAGTTATTCTGGGAGTAGTGTGCTTGGTCAGCGTTGGACTTGCTGAGCCTCCATCGGGTTCGTACGGACCACCATCTGGAGGTTTTTCTGGAGGAAGTGGAAGTGGCGGGGGATATGGAGGAAGTAGTGGAGGTAGTGGCTCAGGTTACGGAGGTGGAAGCGGAGGATCAGGCTACAGTGGTGGTGGTGGCGGCGGCGGTGGTGGACATGGATATCATCAACAGGAAAGCTATCCCCCAAAACCATACAACTTCAATTACGCCGTGAATGACCACTACTCTGGCGCAAACTTCCGTCAACATGAGAACAGCGATGGAAACAAGGTCAATGGACAGTACACCGTGTTGCTTCCTGATGGGTAAGATAGCAAAGGTAATTAGAGTGTGACCTACATTTAAAAAGGTTTAACTGTCCATCTATCCTTTTTTGGTTTTTCTCAAAGACGTACTCAAATAGTAACCTACAACGCTGACTGGAAGAATGGCTTCAACGCTGAGGTAACGTACCAAGGTGAAGCCAGATATCCAGAGCCACCCAAGGGAGGATACGGAGGTGGTAGTAGCGGCGGCGGAAGTGGAAGCTATGGACCTCCACCATCAGCTCCACAATCCTATGGTCCTCCTCCATCCGGTGGCTCAGGTGGAGGCTATTCAGGATAAAAAGTTGTAACTAATTATCTTGAATCAACGTATATTTTTGTAATGTAACACACAACCTAACATCAAATATCACATAGGTATTTGTGGACTTTTTACTTGAACACTACTACTTTTTGAGACTGCATTTTTTTACGTGCTTTGTACTATCTTTTTCCGCTTTTGCTCTTATTCTGGCACTGCTGAGCTTCAATTTATTCTGATGTTCGTGTCTGAATACCTGAATATTTTGTGTGTACTTTCTTTAACATTGCATCACTGGCTAGACTTTCGTGAAGGTCAACTTTACGTTACCAAAATACTGTCAATTTGGGGCAATATGCGAATTATACAATTAGCTATTGATACTACATAATTTAATATACGTTACTACTTGTGTTACTTCTTTCCTGCTTTTTTCATTATTATTTTTGCGCAACGGCTATTAACGCTTATTCTTTACGTCACTGATAATTTATGATATCGTAAGACCACCCATATTAAATATGAACTGTACAGAAGCGTGATACTCCATTTATTATGGAATTTTTCTAATAAATAAATCAAGCATTTTGACCTACGAATAAATATTGATGTTCTTGAAATAAACTTAATATAGTTGTTTTAGACTTTTTTTAAAATCCATCAGTAATTCATATACATTTTTGTCATCGTTTGCCTTTATCTATACCAACGTCATAATCAAAGTAATTGGTATTGTGGAAGCAAATGGAATCACACGTGACAATATTGTGGACAATTATTAAACTTATTCCAATTGTGTGAATATTGGATAATGATGGTGTAAGAGATTATTTCGGAACTTTCTCCATTTATATTGCAACTACAACTAGGTACCCTTCAATGCGATAATTGTATAACATAATTCCTATATCCATTACTTAATTTTCTTACACAAGGTAATTGGGAGACACTCCTACTAGCATCTATGTATTTGCACCGATTATAAAAATTGTTGGTTTGAACACCTAAACATGGAAATTGGAAAACTCATTTTCCATTGCAATAAATACTTAACTCTTATGTCCATGCATAAGGCTATTTTACAGCGCTACACTCAGGTAAATTGGGTGTGCATAAAGTATCTTTACACAACACAATACATATATCTTTACTAAGCATGGTACCTAGTTCTGTAAAGCAAGGCCATTTAATGTTCTCATGCAAGTCTTTTTCGTTCCCATTAACCGCTGGAAGCTAAAAACGTTAATTATTATTAATGCACCACTTACTCCCTAAACATTCGTATAATGATCCAGGTTTGGACACAAGCTGTGCTATAAATGAGTTTAGGGTAGAATTAAAGTCATTCTGCTAACACAGGAACAAAAAATCATGCTCCTCACAGCAGTATCTGTCGTGCAATAATCCAAAATTCTAAAAAAATGAGGCACACGCCCATCACTGAATCAATGTAGATATACAACACGTTTTCCAAAAATTAGAGAAACAATTAAAATGATAATGATAAGCTCCTAACTCACATGACGAGTAGACGTGTTCCAGTTACCTGTTACCCAGTGTCTTACACTACACTTTAGTCCCAAACCCTATATTTTCCCATTAAATCCTTATTATTCTTCAGTGAAAGCATAGGAGTCGGTTCCAAACCCCATGTTTTTCCATGCATAGCAATTGGGTTGATTTAATTTTTCATATTCAACAGTTTTATAAATGTACATGTCAACCGAGTGCACAAAGTAGTCAGAGAACTTTGTGTTTCAATATCGGTCACTTGCAATTTTGATTGCACTTCGTTCAAATCTCGGTCATTTGTTGCATTGCTCACTAGCAAATTGTTGGAAAATGCAGCACGCTGGTACCCTATGCAAACGAACCCGTCGAACGCTTGTCAAGGTAAGATAAAATATCACATCGCGATTTTTTGAATTCAATTATGTCATTTATTTTGTCACACATACAGGTAAACGGCCTTGGGACAAAGCCGTATGATGACTTGGAAGATGACTTCAACATTTCCGCCATTTGGTCCTTTTCCCGATTGTTTCCAAATCAGGAGCAGGACGTTAACGCCCAAGTCAACAGAGCAAAAGAAAAATTCTTGGACGGTTTACACCGATCGGATCAGTACACAGTACGCTTATTCCTCTTCTAGAATAATGTACAAAAATTCTGAAAGACCAACCAGACAACCCATGTACCATCATGATGACATAGACATTGAAGCAAGAGGAGGTTATCAGGATTCACCTCCTCCCTATTCAGCAGAAATGTTATCGCCGGAAAATAAAAGTCATGATCGTCCGTATCTCCTCAGCAATGCATCTTTTAACCGCATCCGAATTATTATTTTCCTAGGCATGCTGTGTCTAAATGCCCCATGGACATGGGACCGGAAAACGCACAGGATTGATAGATGGAAATCGTTTGGTGTTACAATTTATAAACTGTACTGGTGGTTTACTACTGTCCAGTCCACTTTTATGATCTTTTATCACATGTACTGCTTAATGGGAATATACTCCAGAGACTTGGAGTCATATCGGGGAATATTTGCATATTCTCTGATTATTTATTGGTATGCATGCCATTTAGGATACAAGACATGTATTTTCGTATACGAAGATCAGGTAATTTTTTAAATCCCAAATGTAAACGGCAATAGCAATTAGTTAATTTTTGAAAATTAATGATTATGATGTTTATGCTATTTTAGATGCGAAAGTACATAAACCTGTTACTGGATTTTAACCAAGAATATGTTGGTAAGTGTTGAGTTAATTTTAATTAATTGAAGACAATGAAAGTTTACATTTTTATATGATTTGTTTATTTCAGCAAAGTATTTGGTGTACGCTGACAAGGGTGTCGAGTTCAGCTCTGCCAGATTTATCATCAAATTCTCTATACCAGCGGCAGCCTCGCAGATTGCAAACTCGCTATTTTTCTTCCTCTCGATGCCATATCAGCCCTACTACTTAACATCCCACATAAATCCAATGCCGTGGTATTCCCTAATTCCTGGAACAATTCAGGATCTCACGGTAGTTGGACAAACAATTTTAACCTACATAACTATTTCCTGGCTTCAGGTGGCTCACACGTCCAGTATGGAGTTTTGGCTCAGAGAAATGCAGTATGAACTAAAAATAAAAATGTTTTATAAAAAAAATATTTTGATCTTTTCATAAATTGCTGACGAGCAGCTAACGCATCTTTTTTGCTTTCAGTAAAAATTCCGATACCGATTATACGAGTGATGCGCTAAGGAGTATCAAAGTCACGATTCCAACATACAGATCCTTGCAGTTACTTTGCAGGGACTTTAACGATTGCATGGCACCTTTGTGCCTTCCCGTTTGGAAGTTCTCTGTTGCTTTCGGTTTCATACCTTGCGGATACTTGTGGATTAGAAGCATGAACAAATTGTTTATTGAGGAGTTTCCTGGAATTTTGGTGTATCCTTTTGGAACTGTCAACTGTTTTACTATGGGATTTGGGTACGCTATTTTATCTTATACAATTACGTTCCCTCAATTTAAGTATTTTTTAAAGTAGGGCTTATTTTATGACTTTAGGTGCTTGACCATGGCCGCAGAAATGTATGACATTGCAAACAGCTTCATTTCTTCATGGAGCAGAACAAAGCAAAAGGACTTTCGACGAGTTCTCATGTCATGTCCCACCTTGAAAGTGTGGGTGGGTCGCTATTACTTCATAACAGCTTCGACTACAATCACCTTTTTTCAGGTGATGACTGGATATATTATAGATAGCCTCTTGACCTTCCCATAGAAGGCATCATGCCCAAGTGGAGTACGAAAATATTCTAGATTAGCTTTAGCCAGTAGAACCGTTGAGTCTATGTACACATTTTAATTATAATTTAGGTATTTTTATATTTAAACTTGATTATTTTTCATGTTAATAAGCATAGATTACACATTTATATTCCTAGAAATCGTAAGAAGTATCTATGCTTTTAAATAAACTACAAACACGGTCTCCTTTATACAATCACGATCTATGTTTAGTTGTAGGATAAACTTCAGGTTTACAGGTTACTTGTTACACGCAGTGAATTAATGAAAATGATCTACGGACAGTGTGAGTAATACAATTTCTACGCAAGCGCACACGAAAACAGAAAAGCCATGAAACGATTGGATTGCCTAGAGAGAATTGTCCCGTCAATAAAAGATAACCGATATATATAGCGATTTGGAATCTGGACAAACAGTGGCAAAAATAATGAGAAACCGAACATTAAAAGTAATAAAATACAAAACTAGGATTTGCCGATTATGTAAACAGGCAGGAAAAATGGATGAGGTGGAAACATATTGGACACGCAAAAGTTCATTCTTTTGGTGACCTTCTCACTGAAGCTTTTACGACTTGATGGTGAATTCATGGAACTGATTGTGGATTGTGGTCTATATATATGCTATCTAGTTCTTATGAAAACCCAAAAAACAACTAACTAATGCAACTACACGTGGAAAAAATAATTAATTATTTCATATTATTGACTCATAAGTTATGTCTATAGGTTACAGTCAGCCCACTCCAATATGTACATGTAATGTGCAAGCCAAATACAATTTTGGTTCCTAAAATGTGAAATGCAGTTTAGGCGATATACATTATATAACACGTTATCAAGAAATGGTATTGCATTTATTGTGCAAAAGCGTCATGTATAAAGACTTTGAACTTGCGAACTACAACAGGTGCGGAAATGGAGCTAATTAATGAGTAATGATGAATGCGACAGTTGACGTTGACAGGTTGTTTTCCAAAAGTGGCGTGAAGTATCAAATCCTAACTCCAAATAAACCAAAATTGACTATGCTAATAGTTTTACAGCGCTTTCACGGACCAATCACCGTAATCAAAAGATAGGCGAGATATGAAATATTACAATATTCCACGAAAGAGAAAGGTCCATACTGGCAACTTGGAAAGCAAATATTCCTTGTTTCCTTCCGTTAGTCACTTCTTCATTTCTCTTTCCATTTTCTTCAGCCCTGTGAAGAACATCCATCAGATCAAGAGGAAATGTAAAAATGGCATTTCCCTGGTATACCTCAGAACTTCCCTTACGTAGTTCACCCGAACCAAGACACAACTTCTTTTCCACAGAAAATAACGTGGTCCATCATCACAACATTAGCATTGACAGCAGCTCCTCAGCCAATAATAAAAGGTTTCTCTCAATGAACTCTGTGCGCAACTTAATCATGAAATCCAGTAATCTAATTAAACTGCCCGAGCGAGACATTGACAAGATCTGTTCAATCTCTGGAGAAGATGGCAGAAGTCACCACTCGGATGCCAGTGATGATTACTCCGGTCATAATTATTACCATACTGGACTCATCCACAGAGCATTCCTTCCCATGAGACTCGGTCTAACGATTACGGGCCGATGGCCATTCCAGATGGGAATGATGCCAGTGACTTCTCGAGCAAAACGGCGCATTCAAGTCACCTATAGTAGTGATGATTACTACAATAACGGTTTCAATAGTCAAGGTCATCCGGTGGCAACCCGCGTCAGAAATTACGACGACAGTTTGAAATCTCCATTGTGGATTTACTTTGGACTGACCACCATGTTTCTCGGTTTTGTGCTGACGATGAGTACCGTGGGCTTCTTTGACTTTTTCCTGGAATGGAGCATCCTTCCCGGTGATAATTGGAAGACTCTTGGCAAGAATTCCTTTCACGACAATTTGGTTGTCTTTCTGGTTGTTTGGGGATGCCTTATGCATAGCACTCTGAGCAGCATTTCAATGTTTATTCATCGCAAGAAGATGGCAAAGATTTTTAACTTTTGGAATGTCGCCGCGGACGAACTGATTATCGATGAAGTGAGGTCCCACAGGCGATTTTTAATCGCTGCCAATGCGGGCTACATTATCTTTCTCGTTTTACTCTATTTTTCATACAGCACGTGGAACGTTCGGCTTATTCGGGATGGAGCCACTTTATTTGGACGTCTGGCCATTCGACCACTATTCAGTGAAGAACAACTGCCAGACTGTGACGAAGGAACATTTCGTCTTTTTGGCATTATCACCATGATTTACGCAATTTATGCCTCGAGGGCTTTCCTCTTCATTTTTAGTTTCAAATGTCGACTTCTCCGTAGTTTATTTCGGGGTTGGAACGCGAGATTGGTGCATTTCTTGAGAAAGCCTGATAATTTCAATAATGGTTCGTTGGTCTACTAAAAACTTTTTCGAACACTCTTGGGGTAAGGTGAGAATCAAAAGATAACTTTAATTTTCATTGATTTTTTAGAGAAACAGGAAGCCACGGAACTTGTAGAAAAGGTTGAATGCTACCGCTTGCTCAGCGACATGTCCATTCTACTGAAAATGGTGAAGCAAATGGATAAGATGTTTGCAACAGTTTTGCAAGCCTATTATTGTGTTCAGGTACATAATTTTTAATTTGCGGTTTATTCCCGTTTATCAGGGGTTCAATCCCGGTTTATTATAATTTTTAATTAATTTATAGCTACTTAATATGTGCTTCGAATTATACATGTTGGCCAAATCAGGATCTCAGGAGTTTACTAGAAAGTAAGTACTTAAAAATAATTCTTTATCACTTTCATTTTTGATTACCCTCTTTTCCTTTGACCCTGAAACCATGAATTTAACATGACATTTTGCTTTCTCTTCAACGAACAGTGAGTCAAATAGAAGCTTGGACATTATAACGGCTGTACTAACACTGTGTCAAAATGTTTACTTTTTCTTCACCGTGTCGCTCAACGGAGCTTATGTGGGCGAGGAAGCTGAGAAAGGACATGAGGCATTGCGAAGACATCCCATTACTCCTCAGTCGAGTACTCAGAAGAAATACTTGGTACTCAAATTGCGTTGCATTTTAGCTTAGCTATTTATAATTGTCGATATAATGAACTTGAAGTGACATCCAAATCACCTTGAGTAATTTTCTATTTTTACAGGTTTACAATCTTAGCGGTATTTACAATAAGCGTATCGTCCTTACCGGAGGAAAGTTCTTTACTATTGACCGACCTTTCATTATCACGGTTTGTTTTCATTGGCAAAGTCAAAAAACGAAGTGGGTAAATAATGAATGCCTATCGATACTCTAACTAATAACAAATACTTTTTTTTGCAATTTTCGTTTCAGGTGCTAGGTGCGGTTCTCACATACTTTGTTATCATTATGCAAATTCAACCGTCTCTTCAGAAAGACACGACGTGATATACACGGAAACGCCATTACATTTTGCTATTTAAATACTTTTTTCAGTAGTTTTCTTATAAATGTTGGTGGTAAGAGGGCAAAGAATGAAGGGGTTCTACAATGGGGCATCATGAGAAAATTAAGGCTGCTATTTATATGATTATGATTTGTTCTAATTAAATTAAAAGTACACATTTCTGCATACCAAAATGATTGTATAATTTATTTAAATTAAAAATTTGGATCAGTAAATAATCCAATTTCCTGTCAATGCTGCACTAAAAAGTATTTAAACCCACCCATCGTCTTTTTTCTCCGTTCAAACTTCCACAAAGTGTGGGATAAGTAAATAGTATGAAGATTAGAATGTATGTGCAGACAAGTTGAACTCAATTCTCTCCTCGTAAAATTAGAAACAAATTTTTATGCGATATATTTTACGAGCAGCTAAAACAGGATGCTGCTGATAAACTTGGTAATAATACTGGAGACAAATAGAGAATAGGTATGTATACACTAAATATGCAAATGAACTCTCATCACATCCGATTACTACGATTGTAAGACGCATGCTTATTTTTATGTTACATTATTCTTTATACGTGAGTTGTAACTGTGTGCCGCATTGAACCAAGTTTTTAAAAAGTGTCATTAAATAGATTTTCAATACATACTTGCTTTATAGTTTTCTTGAATATTGCTTGGGTCTCTTACTTTTTGGATCTGAGAACTATAGCAAATGCATGTCGTATTTTAAGAAACGTTCGTTGTTCTATTAATTAGAACCTGATATTTGTGTAGAGGTGTGCATCTAGTTCATTTTCCCAGAGAATGTATTGTTGGAACAGGTTGCAGGTGGTGTTGTCCGTTAGCTCGCTCGGATGACAAACTTGTCAGCTAACACCAACTATTTATTGTTTCGCAATGCATATAAAAACGACATTTAAAAAACAGACAGACGCGACACGAGGGATTAAAAACTTACAGTAAAAGTTAAAGCTGAGACCCGAATAGGCAGATAAAAGTAAGCATGTATAATGTATGTAGTTAATTTGTCAGAGATGACATGTCGTCATTCGTCACAAGTATTAATATAGGTAGTTATATTTTTGTCACCAGTCATCATCACTTCTCATGATGCATTTAAAACCTGGACCAACCAAGCTACATCACATAGGTTGAATTCATTAGACTGAAAGAGTGTTTACTTATCTTTTCCATCAAAATATCATGTAAATACATTTCCCAATATTCCAACTTGTATATACCAAAGTACGTACGTAGATACGCTTTCTTTTAGTCATCATGGCCATCCTTTGCCCCTATCGGTATCCATCGTCCATGACTCATTACTATATCATCTCGGTTCATTTACATTAAATTCTTTACCTTATCGTTTTGTTTGAGGGTGCTTTTCATTATACACTCACCATTTCACCAACTGCACTAATGATGATGATAATTGAGATGACTAGCTGACTGTGTCTTGTTATATGTATGTATATGTTATGGAAAGGGCGATGAGGCAAAGGTGGATCAGTGTAATGTGATGTATTGCATTTTTCCAGGGAAAGAATCCCAGAGGCACACATTTGCGCACACGTACAACTTATTATGTGTATTACAATTACACGCTAACTGTACTTATGTATGTATATATGGTCAAATAATATGTATCAAATTTAGGTTGGCCTGTTTTCTTCTTTTGACTTGATTTGAACTAGTACTACGGTCATGTAACCTGATAACAAAAAGTTTATGATAAGAAGATAATAAATTATCTATCGATTTGGTCACTTTGCCTATAATTCTCTCACACTACTCATCATGGCCAGTTAATAAGTGAAGCGAAATATAACGATCAATTGAAAGGTATAAGGATTAAAAGTCTGCTTGAGCTTTATATATTTTTTCTTTTTCCTGGCTTGGTTAGTTTAGTTTTAAAATTGCCTTGAATGAAAGTGAGGATGAGTAAAGTAATGCCCTTATATACATCCTGAACAAGAGTTCCGGTTATCAAACGACGCTCACACAAAACGTAACAAATTGTGATAAAGGTATATAATTATTATTGAAATTCATTATTTTGAAGTAAATTATCGCAAAAGCAGCAGAAACGGTGTCGTTGAAATAAGTTCCAGTGTGAATTGTTGAAAGTGTAACATTAATATAGCTTGCGTACGAGGAAAGAAAGTCTGATTTAAAGTGTACAAAATATAAACTATTTAATCTTTACAAAATGAATTTAACGGCCATTAATTGTAATGGAGCTACTGGAAATTTTGCATCACACTGTGGTATAATCAGGGAAAAGTTCAAGGATGTTGAGGATGTAAGTAGTAAACCAATTATTTTTATCATAACAAGTTAATAAAACCATTTGTCATTAGTAATGACTCATTACTAACACTAACTGTTATAGTAGCTAAATTACCACCATTTTTTTAACCGTCAGATACTGGATGAGGTTCAGATGCAAATATATATCGTCTCTGGAGTTCTCGGAGGCGTTGCCCTAATTCTAATCATTGTCCTAATTGCCCTTGCCATTCAGCTCAGCAGGTTAGCTATAAAGAACATTTGGTTTGAAAATTCTTATCAATGTATCTTATCAAAATAATATGTAACAAATAATAATGTAATATTTTTTCCCTAAAACCGCACAGCTTGAGACAAAAGGCCTTTTACCAAACCAGAACTTCCAATCCCAAATCGAAACCAACCCCAGAGCGAAGTATGACCACCGCCACGAAACACGGCGAGAGTACCCATCTTCGTCATCAAGCGCCACCACATTCCTATGCACAGCCTCCACCAAAAACTAATATTACTTCTGAAGAGGAATTAGCTCAATTGGGTTTTTCAGCTTACACTGGTCATCATACTGATCCAAGGTTAAACTAGTTCCATTATTTCCAATACTTATTTTCCCCACAATATAGATAAACGTGTATGCAACTTAGGAAAACCGCACAAAAAATATCCAAAAAGGGAAACCTAAATGCATAATATATATAAAATGTTTATAAGGATAACTTTGTTTTATAATTTTCCAGCAGAGGACTATCAACCTCGCCAGCAGTGAACAATTCTGGTGGTGTTCGTGTGCTTCCCAGAAATCCACCCACAGGCTTCCGGAACAATGGAGCCTTCAACGATGGCTACATGTAGACAAGGAATAGGCGTTGAAAGCAAGGAAAATATTATTAAATGAACTGTTTTAGTATAAAAAAATTCTTGCTAAGTATTTTGTACTCTACTTATGTACTTAATTATTACTTACTTGCTACAAAATGATGAACTGTTGGTTAGATAGTTTGAAACAGGAATGCTTGGCATGCAATAATATTCAAATCATGTATTGCATGTATGTAATCGAAGGACTTGTTTACAAAGGGTATTAATATCAATTACATGACCTTATCACATCTCTGCTAAATTGTTACAATTAAAGCTGAACGATACTTTATACCTAAAGCATGTCATTAATAACCTTCATTATTACCTATTATTGACAGTAACTATAATATTAATATACCTCTACCTATATAACTTTAAGCATCATAATCGAAAGATTTTTGGAGGATTTTTTATAAAAAATGGATTAAAATAATAAAAACCGCGAATTACATTAAATAAAACACGCGTGTTTATTTTTATTTGACGACGATGATGATGTCAATTTATTGCCACTATTTTAGTTACCTAATTTATTATATCAGTCGAACCATCCATTTACTACGTATACCTGTAAACCTATTTGGTATTTTAGTTTATTAGTGATGATCCGATGATGTAATCAACGAGGAATTTAAGATGAAAATATGCATGTTATGACGGAGAAGAGAGAAATATTTTATGAGAAGATTTTTATATGAATCCATCTGGAATCCGTTAATCTCAATTGTTCTTCTTTTTGATAAAACGAGTAGTTTAAAAAGGCAAGTTAAGCATGGGCCAATGATGAGCTGCTTGTTTCTGTCCATCATATTCAGTGACAAAAATGAGATCACTTATCTATAAAAAGCTACAGTTTGTAATCTCGTGATATAGACATGTGTCGGTAATAGGCAGGTAGGTATGCAATTTCACAATAATGAGACACACTGACTAGCCGTTAGTTAGTAGTAAATACACAGTAATTGGAACAATACGACAATGTATTTAACTAAGCTTATATCCCAGAGTTGTTATCATCAAGCACATTTATGATAAGATAAAAAAATATGCCTATTTTTTATCCGGAACCGACCGACACATATACGAACGAACGTGCATACGAGAGATAATTGACTTTGTGACGATAATGAGACATTACGAAAAGGCTTAGTCAAACGTGACGATTGACGGTGATGATGATGACACATCGAGGTGTAATCTAAATCGAGGAGACTCTGGAGAGCTATTCCATTTTAATTATTATTTTAAAGGCTAATTCGCAAGAATTCCAAGTGTATTCAAGTGATCATCATCATAACATAATCAAAGGGAATAATGAATAATATGATTCTCTAAATATAATGGATTCCAAATTATTATCGGGTTTGGTGGTCATCAGTTAACTTTTGAAAAGGATTTTGTGTGCAGCCCGCGTCGAGTGGTATTGTATGTTGAAGGAAAATAGAACTGAGGTGCCTTTTCTGAGCCTTGCATATTTACAGTGACTTCGTTCAGAGTTTTGAAACGTAGTTGATCCATCAGTTATATTCAAACAACATTCAAAAATGACGGATGCAATCATTGGAGATATATATAAACAGTTGAAAGAAGCCAAATCGGTAACTGAAGATATTTTAATCGATTTAGAAAATGAACTTATCTTCACTTATGCGTTCTATTATGAAACTGGTAGCAAAAGGGAAATGCATTTTATGTATCCCAATTATTTCAGGATATTGACGAACAACAGAGAAATGTATACATTGTGGCTGGGGTCTTGGGCGGAGTTGACTTCGTTCTCGTGATAGCAGTAATAATTCTGATTTACCTTACATTTCAGTGAGTACACCCAACTACAATTAAAATACTTACCTTTATGACTTGAAAATATGATTTATTGAAACGAAATATTTTTTTTGCATAGGATAAAAGAGAAATTGAGAGATGCAGAGGTTCAGAGGAAAGTTGAGGAAGAAATGAGTGCTCAGAAATTCACGGCTTACACCGGAGAGGAAATGCATAGGTAATTATTACGCGCATATAAATACGCGAAGGTTAAGTGTATCTAGTTAAATGATCATTTAAAAGTATTAATATTGGATATCATTTTTGTTATTAGAAAGTTGTTGGCAGCCACCAATCCGGCGGTCCCACTGACCCAAACTGCAGGAGCGAAACCAGAGTCCGAGTATGCATTCAACGCGCCATTCGTTGATAACCGAATCATGGGAGCCTCAACCACACCACAAAATGGAATGCCTGCTGGAAGTTCTGCGGCCAGATTTTCTAGATTTTAGTCATTTGAACATGGAGTTACGTACAACCATTTAATTTTAAGCAACATATTTTAAATGTGTATGAAAAATATATATACCTAGATTGGACGTAAGAAGTTTTTTATTATGTTTCAAAGTATTTTAGTAATAAAGCGCTAAGCAGAAAATCAATTATAACAACAAATTGAACAGATTGTAATTTTTCAGCAAAAGATTTGAATTTTAGAACCCGTTTAGTAGTATTCATCTTCCTCATCATCAATGTTGCGGCTTCGCCTTCCATAACCGCCAAACTGCTCTTGATTTTGTCCTTGCCACCATGGCTTACTTGTGGTGGTTGGGATTGTGTAAGGTAATGCAACTGATCCCGAGCCATACAAATCATTTGTTGGGTAAGAAGGTACTGGTTGAATAGCAGGCCCATAATTAGAGGAAGAATACGGGCGCCTTGTCGTTGTTGGTTCAGGATACGGGGTGTATGATGGGCGCCTTGTGGTCTGCACCGGGTAACTTGGGTTATAGCGTCTCGTGGTCGTCTGCACGGGATAACTGGGAGTGTAGCGTCTTGTGGTGGTTTGAACAGGATAGCTTGGCGTGTAGCGTCTTGTGGTGGTTTGAACAGGATAGCTTGGCGTGTAGCGTCTTGTGGTTGTTGAGCGCTTCGTAGTGGTCCAGTATGGACTTCTGGTCGTCTGAACGAATGGGCGTCTTGTTGGTTCATAAGAAGAGGCGGCTCCCCAATATTCACCTTTTCCCTCAGGTGTTTTAGGAGGATCCCTATTATACGGCTTGGCACACACACCTTCAAACTTTACTCGCAAACCTAAAAATAGTCACCAAAAGTTTAAAAGCGATTCATATGTAGCATAATAAATTGATAAAACAATAGTAACTCGTCTTCTTTACTTGGATTGCATTTTTGAGCACACTCGAATTGACACTTGTTACTGTAGGTTGTCTCCCGTCGCCCGTCAGTACCACAGAACGGGATGTACTCTTGAGAGCACACGCAGTTTCCACAGGAGGATGATCCTCCTCCCCAAGTGTTCTGTTGTTGTCCATATTGTGCTGATGAACATGAGATTGAAAGGAATACCACGAAGGCAGTTATGCCCAAATGTAACCCCATGTTTGAAACCTTCTGTGGCCAAGTCGTTAAATGTTCTCAATGAAAGAATGAAGAAATAATTACTGCGAGCACTTCCAACAATAACCGATTTATTTATATACTTTCGCCTGCGTCGAACAGCGTATGTCAAAAATTTTGAGCGAACTCTACAAAACAAATTACCACTACTATCCAAAGATATTACCAAAAAACCCACATAATATGGTTCAGACGCTTACGTCTATTAATTTATATTAATAGTAATATTAAGTACTTTCCATAGACGACAGCGAGCATCTTGGAAAGGAAACAAAATGTGAGTGTTTTTTACAGGAAACCACAAAGTATGTGGGTACACGAATAAAATATTGTAAAGTATAAAAATTTTGGTAGATTATGCAGTGGCTAAAGTTTAACGTGTAGTATATAATATTATGTATATTGCAATTTTGTTGTTGGAAATTATCGTCTTCTTGGAGGTCCGCTTCCACGTTTTCTTCGGTCACCCGGATTCAGCAGTTTTTCTCCATTCCACATCCCCGTAACTTCCCATTCCATTTTCTCACTTGGCCTCTGATAGCGCTTTCGTTTGTATTTTCTTGTCATTCTGCAAAAAAATGAATTAAAAGTATGTATGGTATTTTGCTAAATGGAAATTTATAACGAAGGAAGGAAAATGATAAATTGTGGTGTGTAATGATGATATATCTAAAAAACCAACTCACCTCTGTTTAACCGTAGGTTCAATCAAGTTTCTTTTCTGTAACGACTTAAACCTTTCCAGTGTCAAATCAGCTATGCTATTCTTTGCGTCAGTCAAGAGGGATCCCCCAATTTCGTCACTGAGCAATGGATCCGGCTTCACAGGTTTGTACTTGTGCCTGCTCAGGTCCAACTGTCCAAACTTTTCATGATGAATCTTCTTGTCGACCTTGATTTGCAATTTTTTCTTCGACTTGGTCTCAGCTTCCACGATTTGCTTCTTGAGAGACTTGACTCGGTAGACATCCGCCTCCATCCTCACCTTTTCTTTGCCCTCCCGATGCTCCTTCTGCTGCTCCAGCAACTCTCGAGCTTTCCTCTTTTGCTGTCTTGTTTTCGGTTTGGGTCTCAATATTCCATTTTTGGAATCCTCCGTGTCAGATTCGGGTTCTGATTTGACCTCCACTTCTTCTTCTTTGATATCAACTCCGTCTTCGTCCACGCCCTCCTCTCCTTTTACGCCTTTTGGTACTGCTGTGGCACGAATCAGTTTCTGCTCCCTTCTAATTTCCGATTTTGTGAGCTCCACTACAGTCTTCAAAATATCTTGATGATCAGTAAAAGATGGATTGACCGAGAGTCCTGGATGAGGGGCCTCGATTGCTTTCAGTTGGGTGGTGGGCTTCTTGATCTTGTGTATGGAGCGGTTGTGTAGAAGGTGGCGTTTTGTTTGGTCCGATAACCACTCATTGGTCAAAACTGATTCAACTGATTTAGCTGCGATAAAATATAACACATTTAAATATATGGGATGAGTAGATATATAATTATTTTGCAACGACTGACACTGCAGACTATGGAACTAATAAAATGCTCATAAGTACTTACGGTCTGGGGCTGACCACGGGTCTACAATATCAGATTCTGATGTCGTTGAATCCGCGGCTTGAACTTTTACTTGTTCCTTCTTATAACGGCGAATTTCATCCTTCAACTTCATGTCCATGCTCTTCTTTTCTCCTGGTAATCTTGTCCGATTCCTACAAGTAATTAAAATGTGTAAATTAGCACTAAAATCATCAATTTACAGCTCCCACACACACCAATACAGCATACAAATTACAGCTTATCTAACCTTTTTATAACTGGATCCTTCACGGCTGAATGGGGTTTCAAAATCTCAAAGCATTTCAAACCCGCCAGGTCCACCAACGGCCCCTCACTGTTCCTCACTTTTCTCGCTCTGGTTTGCCTCGGCTTATCGTCACTCGCCGCGGCCTTGAAAAAGGAATCCGACCCATGCTGGTCAATGACAAACAACTGGTCATCCGTCTTCTCTTTGATCCCAAACCGCTCATCCTCCCGTTGTACCCGCAAAAACTCATCCAAGTCTGGATGCTGCAACTTCTTCCAAGTATCCTTCTTATTTCTCCCTATTAAAAAAATAATAATAGCGTAATTAATTATAACAACCCACTTAACATATGGCCACCTCCTCCCATCCTCCTCCACGCTCCTTCCTCACACCAAAAGTTAATGCACAATTAAATCATTTTAAAAGTTTGTTTGTTCTAGTATCTTACCTTTTGAAAATCGTTTAGTCTTCACCTTGCCCATCTTGCGCTATTACTAACTAAACTCGTTATAGTATTTAACCTCCTTCTCCGTACTCCCCGCAAACAATCGTATGTTAAAGTGGTTTAACTAACTGATGAGCGTTAAAAACAACAGTTAAAAATGTACTCAGCTTTCCACCAACATTGGAGCAACACGACGGGATGAACACACAGCACAAGTCACACAAGTAGAAAAACAACGTGCAAAGGAGTGATCTTCTCGAAGGCGCCTCGCAATGAGGGCACCGTGCGATCCATGGCTTCATGAATGACCAATGCTGCTTGGTAGAGGTGAGATGCTGTGCAAACGATGCCAAATGGGATGCACGTGAACAAAGGAAATCTACAACTACCTAACCAGTCAGTACTAAAATGAAATCAAACTTAACTAATTTTTATGCCAATTAAATAGATAGTTATTTATAACCAGTAATTGCTTTTAACTGCTCACGACATTAGTGCGAATTTATTGATCATGGAAAAGACTACGATTATTTGCTAATTTTGAATGAGAAGTACAAAATATATGTTATGTGAGTTTGATTGGTGTTGAATACTACTGCTTGACCAACTGACAGATAATTACATTGTTTTAATTTTCAAATAATTTCCAAAGGATGGTAAGGATCCTGAGTGAGCGCCGTTCCATAAGAGAGATGGATGAGGTAGTTACTTTTTGTTGGAGAGGTGATGGAGAGCGTAGGTGACAAGGACTCCGAGTCCAAGGGACCAGGAAGACGAAGCCATAACGGCAGGAGCACCTGCTGCGTCGGTGCCGCCACCGCTGCTGTTATCAGCACGACCTACCTGATCCCCTTTGCCACACTTTCCGATTGGAAAGAATCTAGAAAAAAAAAATTAAACATAATGAGTATCAAAGGCTGCACAACTAAATGAACAATTTTCAATATATGACTGTAGCTAAGCGTAAAAGCACAACTTACTTCTCCATGGCACATTCCGGTTCGACTTTGGGTGTGGGACAGGTCTCTCCTTTGCCTTTTCCGTCCGGGAGGTCAGCGACCGCAGCTGGGTCAATTACGATATGACCCAAATTCTGGCACCCTTCGTAATCGAAAATCCCGATGGTCTTGTATTCGGCGATGGGGACTGCCAAATCCAGAACAATAAAAAGTGCGCCTTCGAGCGACTTGTTTGCACTGAGTCGAGATCCGGGACAGTCCTTCCCCTCTTGCTTGAGCGTGTGGGCGCCTTCCTTGGCGTTGATAAAGTCTTTCTGGCTGCCGTTCCTCAACTGTGCGTGGAAGTAGGCACCTTTCGCAAGTCCGTCGTATCCCTTGATTTCCAGTTCCACAGTGTGCTTGCTCAGAGCCTTCACGGTGCCATTGAGACCATGTGCACAGGATAGTAGGGGGCCGAGAACCTTCACGCCTTCTCCCGCTCCTCCAGGTGCGGTATTGTTTTTGTTATCTTCTACATCGGGCTTTTTGTCATCCGTGGGCGTGTCCGCTTTGTCCTCGTCAGCTAAGATCGCCGGAGGAAATCCCACCGACAGCAACAGAAGAACTGCCCATATTCCGGCGAACATGGCCGTTGGTTTAAGGTTCATCATCCTACTTCCACTTCCGGTTCTTCTCGTGGGGAAATTATTGAAAATCACTTGACTTGAGTTTAAAAATTATCTTGTGATGGTGGCGGTGGTGGCGCAAAAGTACTTTTTTACGGTGTCAGTGAATTCAAAAACAAAGATCGCTGCTGCTTGCCTTCTCGCCTTGCTGCGTGCATTTTTGTTGATTTTTCGTTTCGCATACAACCAGTTTCCAGGTTTGTGCCCGTCTCCATGCCGAACATTGGAGGCGTGTTGGAGGCAAGCACCGCTGCTGATAAGATAACACACCAACTCCATCACCACCTCCTAAAAGCATTTTTTGAAACGCAAAAGCACATCGTGTCTAACCTAACTGTACTTATTGGAGGAGTCGAGTCATGCAAGCCGTTAAAAACTATCCGTTAATATTTCATGCCTTTTTTGTCGTTTGTACGTCATGATGAGTTAAATTATACCAGACACCTTTATAATACTTTTAAACTATTTTTCGGTTTATTTTTAATTTTTATTAATGCAACAATTTTAAATATTTTACAGAGTGTTTGTGCACGCATGCCTTCAGCGTCAGCATAACACGTGGATATGTAATGCCTTGGCCTATGCGCATGTTATTTTATTAATGTACATAGGAAACGTTTATTTAGAAAAACCAATTTTTTATGTACCAATTTTCTTAACTTCCAACACATTCTTCAGTTTTACAATTTTTTATGATTATTTTATAATATTAATTAAGTTCATTTTTCACTTTGTATCCTCCTTCATCAATCTTTTTTTCTTCTTCCCACGACACATTTTCTGTAAAAGTCACTCATCCCCTCCAACTTTGAAACATGATCAGTAGTAGTACATACACAGCAGTCTTCCCTCTCCTCCCCCTCCGCTTCCCCTCCTCTTCTCATCATGACTTATTATTATATTTCCTGAATTTTGGGAGCCACAATCACTGGATTATTCTCCCGAAGCTTGTTCCGTCCCTCCGTCTTGTAGTCAAAGGTGCACTCGTGGGCCTCCGGGTAACGGTGAGTGGAGCAGAACGTTAAACCGCAGCGACACTGGTAACGGCAGGCTATTCCAACCTTCTTTTTACAGGTTTGGCATCGGACCGACCCCTTCTTGGCCGCGCTGGCCTTACTGGAGGAACCTGAAACCAGAATTTTTTTTAAAAAATCATTGTAATTATAACAGCAAACAATTAATTTAACACACACACACTATTATAAAGACGCCACTTCGTTTAAATTAACTAGTCAGTCATGCTTCAAGACACCCACTTTGAACCATTGGAGGAGGCTTATCACCACCACTTCCGCTTTTCCCTTTGTGACCTTCTGCTGACGACTTCGAACCGGAACCTGACGAACTATTAGAAGCCTCTGTGCTTTTCACCTTCGTCATCTGTCACAATTTATTATCTGCTCTAAGTTTAACGTCACGTTCTTGTTTGTCTTTTTTACTATCTCTTCTGCTACCCAGCTTCCCTCCCTCCAATTTATTAACTCTCCTGTCTTCTGCTTCGTCTTTGCAAATTCCCAACTTGTCGTTATAATCTCGCTTAAATGGCCAACCACATTATTTCATAGAAAATATTTTATACGACTTTTCACTTGGAGGAACGGAGGAGGTGGTCTCACGAAGTAACAGTGTTTACGCACAACTAAAAGTAATCTTAATTTTTTGTTGCATTTTTTTTAGAGGAGCGTTTTTGGAAGTTAAGAATCATGTTTAAGAAAAGACAAAAATAATTTGGATATCTCTCGTTAAGGGCACAAGCTGACTCAAATTTTCACGGGGTAATTTGCATTAAAAATTATTATCTATCCGTAATTGTTCCACCAACAAAATTATCTGTTGTCTATCGCAATTGTGTAATTTTCTACTATAAGGCATGCATACAGGCCACAGCAAATACTATAGCCGTATAGCCCATAAGTCCCTTATTATGCAAATTAGTCTTACTTTGCGTAATTGATATACGTTATCTTAATTTGCATAGATTATTACCTTCGTTCATTCTATTAAAGTTCTTGTATTTGCACAGGCAGGCGGGTTCGCACTTGTTCGCAAAACAAGTTCGATTAGTTTCAGTTCAACAAACTTGGTGTTTTGTGGAACGTCACCAGAAGAAAATTAATGAAAAGTTATTATCGTATTGTTTCTCAGGTTTAATGACTACACTGACACAGACACGATCGAAAAACAATGGCTTAATGGACTGACTTCAATAAAAACCGACATTTGATCGTAAAGCCAGTTTAGTTCAAAGTGTGTCCTTAATTACTACCATAATTTCATAGTAAATCGTAAAAAACTTGATTATGATGAAGCACAATTTGTGTTACACAAACCTGGACGTGATGTTGATGACCTTCCTCCAGCAGCTCCTCCTCCACCAGATCCGTTTGACGTGGTCGAGTAGTACATTTTTGGGTAAACTTTAAACGTTGGTCGACTCCCACTTCGTCCCCCGCCACTTCCAAATTGTCGATTACTTCCCACTCCATTCGTTGTAATAATTATCGTATCACATATTCCCTCGTCATCATCCTCATCCGCGTCCACCAATATTTCGTCATCGTTCCGTGCATTTATGTAGTAGCCCTTACCACGAACGTTGTTTTCTTGATTGTTTCCTCCACCACTACTCCCACTACTGAATCGATAAGCTCCCCCTCCATTGCTACTGTCCTTGGTCAAGGAACTGGACGACCGTCTGGAAATGGTTGACGTTGTGGTCGCGACAGAACAAGGATTGTTTCGGTGTGCCCCAACATCCGCTTCACGTTCACGATTGGCAAGAATCAGTCTTGGAATGTAGCTGCCACCACCTCCGTTACTGTTGTCCATTCCGCCATTGCCTACATTAGCATAGTGCTGATGATTGGATGGAGCCACCACTGGAATCATAGACTTTCGTCGCAAGCTTGCTGATTTAATTATCAGGTCGTCATCGTCATGTTCCTCCTTGTCCAAACTCCTTGAATTTCGTCCATTGGCCAGTCTCTTGTAACGGTTCATGACGACAGTGGGTACTAGATAAGGAGCTGCTTCATTGAATGACCAGTCTTGGTCCAGTTGGCATTTGGAACATGGCTCCGTCTTATTTTTCCTGTGAAAGAAAAAACGTTACTTTAGATCGCTTATTACGAAATAACGTTATGAAATCCTATACTAATCTTTATAATGTCGTTCCACTTACTTTTGCTCGTCTAACAAAATGGCCGTTTTCAACTGCACGTATCTCAACAGTTGCTGGTCCGTATAGGGCGGCTGTCCAGGCTGGAACGAATTCCGATCCTTTCGTTTAGTTTGCAGATAGATCTCCGCAATTAATCTGTTCAGTGACATTTTGCTGGAATTGATTGATCTCAAAATCCTTCCTCCTCGCGTTGCACTCTTTCTTCCACCTCCACCCATCCCAGTTCCACCTGCACCGCCACTGCTCTTGTATCCAACTGCCCCGGCCCCTCCACCTCCGTTTCTTATCCCCAACGGCTTTGTTCCCCCAACCCCTCCCGAAATTCTTGGAAACTCCAGAGTTTTCACTGAAATCCCACTTCCCACAGAATCATCTCCTTTTTCCTCCCCTCTGTTTCCACTCCTGTCCCGTTTCTGCTGCGCCATCATGCTTCTCACCTGCCTCATCTTTTCCAGGGTCACTGCGTTCTCCTTGATTTTTTCGTGCACCAACTTGTTATCCTGTTGATACCTCCCTCGACGATAATTATTACTGCTCATTATCGACGAACTCACACTCGTTTCCGCATTACTGCTATTATTCTTCGTGTACCTTCCCAGTCTCCCTATCCTCCCATCCTCGTCCACCATCACATTGCCACCATCCGAAAAATGATGATGATTGCTTTTATGATTATTGTAACGATTACTAGCCCCACTAATCTTATTATTATTGTTACTGTCCCCTCCAAACGACTCCTCCAACAACTGCCCCGTATTCTTCTGAATGATCAAAATGACTCCATCATCTCCCTGCACCACGAGAATGCTACCGTCCTCCTCGGGCGCATACTTTGTTCCAACGTAGCGAGTAGATACGCTTGCTCCTCCAAAGTGTGGAGGGAATGCTACGGAGCTGCTGCTGCTGTTTCTGCCTTTTACATTTGTTGAATCTATATCAATTACGATTTTAGTTGGGCTATTACTAAACTCACAGTCATCATCATCACCTCCACCATTACGCTGTCGTCCTCCGTCTTCCTCATTCTGATGCACCACCTTATTGAATAAACTTTTCATCCATTCTCTTTCGTCCAGTTTTGGCCGTTGCTGTTGCTGCTGCGGATGTGATGGTTCAGCATGACCATTCTTGTGCATGGCACCACCGCCAACAACATTACTGTTCTTGTCCAGGTAGCCGTTTGTAGTGAGGATTTTCGGGAGGCGAAGAGAAGACGAGGAAGATGATGAAGAGTACTTTTGTTGATTGTTACTCAAATGGTTACTGTTACCGTTATTATTATTGTTATGATAATTTCTCTTAATTGTAGGGGCGAGTTTGTACGATGGAGAGCAAGAGCTTCGATCACCAACGCCTCCTCCATTAACATTACCGCCACCACCAACTCCACCTCCTATTAATTCCCCGCCACCAGCGTCAGACATTGCTACTGTTGACATTGATGATTTGAACGGTACTCCACTGGCCACATTGGTCACCAAAGTTAACTTTGAATTGCGGTCGATATTCAGTTCCTGTACGGTCGCATTGTTACTGCAGCCTGTTGTGCTGTCCAGCAAAATATTCTGGTCCGCTGGAGAAATGCCCTCCTGAAAAGCTATCCGAGTTTTTAGCACTTCCACCGTGTCAGAAGGATGGATCATGATATTAAACGTGCTTCCGGTGAGAGTGTTCACCTCCACCGCAAACCCCTCATCGGGCTCATCCTCCTCTTCGTCTTCATCCTCCGCGTCTCCTTCGTCCTCCTCTTCTTCGTCATCGTACTCGTCGTCATCTCCCTCCGCAATGGCGTGATCATCTTCGCTGATGTCAGAATCGTAGTTGATTTCGTCGTTTGGGGACTCGTTCAGGGAAATGGAGGATGAGCTGCCAGGGAGTTGACTGTTGTCATTTACCGTTGGGGACATTTGTGACGCCTACCTATCACTTCACTACTTTTGTGGCTTGATGTAGACACGAACGTAAAACTACTCATTTATATTCCATGAAAGTATGAAAGCACCAGGCAAACCAGCAACACAACCGTCACAGGACTCCTTTACCGTTCAAACGCTGAATTTAAACTGTTGGCTCATTCCATAAAAAGCCATATTGCACAGAGACAGCGTAGGTACTATATGGTATACCGTTGGCAAGTTGTTACCGTTAAAGAATATATATGCATATATAACAAAGCGTGTGAGTGTGAACTGTGGGCAAACACAAAATATTTCTCCATCGAATGTGGAACAAGCTCATGAAAAGGAAAGACCTTGTAGCATAATATTTTTGCATGCCATTATAGGAAGCTATAAACCGTTCAAAGTGAAAGATAGCAACTACCGCATACAAGACAGACAAACTTTGTTGTACCGTTCCCTATACTGATACTAATATAGTGTGGTGGTGTTGGAGGAAACTTTTGGACTACTCCATGGAGGAGGAGGAGGTTTGTGTATTCCTCCGACTCCTCCATGGCGATGTCCCGCAGGGTTTTCTGTTCATCGTATTATTGCTAATTGTCCAGTCCAGTAGTGAGCAGAGGATGACAAGGTGTACGCTCTCATAAGGAGACACGACGACAGGCAGCAGCGACTGCTTTCCTTTCTCTTTGCTTTCTTCGGTCGCTGAAAAAAAACACTGGAAGGTAGCCCAGCAGTCTTTTATAACGGTAATTTTCATATAGGAAGGTTAAATTGCTGAGGTGGGTCCGAGACTATTCGTATGGATTTCACGGGCATCACACAAAACATCCGTATCAGCATAATAATGAGTACGCTTATTATTATATTCCAGCAGCAGAGCACAAGTCTAATGTCCAGTTATACTACTTCTGCTAATATCAAGAAAACAATTTATGACAATTTTTGTCCGAGTAGTCCGAGTCGTCGACGGAATACAATAGCAGCGCGTGGAGGAATGCTCCTTCATATTATATTCGACAGTATATGGTTTACTATACATATAACAGTTAATGGTCAATGTCAAAAAAGAAACGGTTGTTAGATTAGCTTAAATAATAAATCGTTATGTATTGGCTTCTGTTTGTCTAAATATTTCACTTCAGTTTTTTCCTGCTTGTGGTGACTTCTTGCAAGTGGCTCGGCTGTTTGTTACCGAATAAACTACCACGGGACAACTTGACTATGGAGTGAAAAAATGTTTGTTATGCTTTTATGGCTTATTTTGAGCAAAATATACAAGGGCACGGGACATTCCGACATTTTCCATCCAGTTTTGGGAAATGAGCCCAACTGATTATTTATCAGTTCTCTTCTTCTGGTGACGCGTTCATTCCGTTGCATATTGTATTGGTAAATTGGTTTCAAGTTTCAGGTCAGGTTCATGGTCTAAGCGTCCCGTAATAATAAGGGTAATATGCAATCATAAAAATAATATTTTGTGGTGCTAGCTGTCGGTGTTAAATTACAAGCAAAGTGGGCAGTTGTGGGCAGACGAATCAATGTTTTTAGGCATTTATTGTTTACTACACGACGGTATAATACAAGAAATTGGCACCTTTTCGGCAGCAGCGGAACAAAGGCAAAAGAGATGCATAATTCCACTGCATTATGTGCAGTAAATACAAGAAATGTATGCAATATTACATACCTACATGGCATTTGGCATGAAAGAAAAGCTTGTATTGACCTTCTGTACAAAGACAAATATTGTTTTTAAAAAATTCTGATAAGATGCTTTGTGCTTTTCAAAAATGTCAAACTCTCAATTTTTAGCATTTGTGGACATAAGGCAACCAGTTTAAGCTAGCATGCATTTTTCAATTTATTTGCTGCTTGAAAATCAAGGACAAAAGTAGGTACGACAAACAGAGTTAAAAATGGATGTATAAAATAGAAAAGTGAAAATGTAAAATGGAGAAAGTTTACAGAAAGTATGTAAATGGATGTGTAAGAAATTCCTGGAAAAGTTTAATTCTGGATTTCCCTATCCAGTCCTCCTCAAAAGCCACGTATAGTTACCCTCTGTACAACTTCCAAACTCGACCAAGATGGGCTCCTCCGCAGAACTGCGAAAAGTCAGAAAAACGGCGTTTGCATTTTAAAAATAGTCAACCTAGCACATAATCAATACCGTTTTAAATCAATGTTATTGTCAAGTTTAGAGAATAAGTCTACCAATAAGTATCTATTGTATAGGTAATTGATATTGCGTGAATTTTATTGTTAATTTCCACTATTGGGAAAACACTTTTCATTTCAAATAGTATATACTTGATACAATCAAGAGCATTTTTTATGTAACGTGTTTACGCTGGAAAGTTGACAGTGGCATGTTGTAATCGAGCCAGCAACATTGCTTGCAGTTGGTTACAGTGAATAAACAAGAGGCAAAGACATGTCATGTTACAAAACCATTTCTAAACCAGAGTCAGAGAGCTTCAAAGTTAGTAAATTGTCCAGCAGTTTATATTGGTATATAGCATGTGCGACCTGCTGTGTAGGAGTTCCCTGGGGCAAAGTAGGAATTCTTTTTCAAAAACATTAAGTTTCTTTAACTAACTGATGTGATGTGCTGTATAGCGATAACGTTTTGATGATGTATGCATTCTGTCAATCATCATCCCTAGGTAATTTAATCAAACTTTCATTTCTTTTTTTCTCTCTTCAAGCGCGTTACACCACCAAAAGTCTCAATTTTGGTTGAAAGGTTAAAGGTACTGCACTTCATTCTGAATGATATGTTCAACAACACTACTTTTGAATCCAATCAGTCTTCTTGAACTTCTGCTTATTCTCATGCCCATTTTTCAAGTATTTATTCCAACGCATTTTACTTGAAATCCAACAGAAAAAAACAAATCAATTCATTGTCATCATAATATGTTACATCGGCAATTGAATTTATTCCTGATAAGTAATAAAGTATAATGGCCTGCCCCGCCTACGAAATAAACGAATAATCAATTCTTTTCAGAGGAGAACAGTTAAACGATTAGATTAAATTGAAGTATGTGTAGTTTCTTGTTCCACGAGAACGAGACGTGAATACCCCCATATATGCAAAAAATATGTACGTAATATTTTTTTGTGATACTTGATATTATGTAATCGCGTGCTATACGTGAACAAAATATAATAGCCTGTTATTCACTCATCATCGTCAGTCATCATTTCAAGAGAGAGCGTCCACGTAATATTTATTGTCGTCAATTGACAAATGAGTGTAAGGAGGGGTTTGCATTAATCAAACTTGGTTATAATCACTCAACCCAACTGCCAAAATAAAGTAAACAACAGCAGCGGCTTAAAAAGGACTGTAACTATTTGGATCAATAAGTGCATGTTTGTTGGCATGTATCCTCAAATTCAGACGTCCACCATGCAAAAAAAATGTTCGCAATGGAATGATGGGCGAAATTCATTTTGCTGGATGTTTTGACATCATCGCAGAATGAGACACAGAAAAAAAACATTTTCTACACTACTTATTACATATTAATTTTCTGAGCTGCTTATTACAACGAACAAGCTTTTACATGACAGGTAGCAGATACTTGTAAATTGCTGTAATCCGCTCTGCTGACGAGGACGATTAAAATGAAAATGAACAGATCATCATCATAATCATACCTATATAATAATAATATTCTGTTGTCCATCAGTATTCTACACGTGAATTGAACTGCATAATAAATTATTATGTAGGTTTTTTTACCTTTGGTTGGCAACAAGACACAAATGTGTCTCCAAATTCAGTATTTTGTACAGGTTGGGCTCGCTCAGAGTTTCAAAAGCGTACAGTCTGGCTTTGTCGCGGGACGAGCCTTCAGGATAGTAAACGCTTATCGGGTTTATGCCAACCAGACCGTTTGACAAGGCTACCTGATTTGTACCTAAAAACCAAGCAGAGCAGAAAATATAATTTATTTTTTCTCCAATCCATTGTAGGTGTGGTTTTGCTTTCATCGATGAATGGAAATTGAAAAATGCCTAGATGACAACATATACAACCCATACCGTCCGATGAGCAGATATTAAAGTAGAAAAATGGGTAGTTATATAAATATATTGCTTGGGAAAGGAATGAGTTGCATGTTCCATACGCATACCGTAAAATGAGGTGCCCCACTTTTGATCCCGTCCGTTTGTATACGGCTCCAGCGTAACGGTGCCAAAGCGCTGTCCATCAACAGGTGGATTTGCTTGCATGGCCTGGATTATCACAATACGTTTTTTATAGATTTTGGACAGGAAAATCAATTTATTTAGAGAATGCGAGAGAGAAAAATAAAACTGGGACCCGTCCCGTGGGAATTGGGTGATGTGAAAGGAGGAATGAAATTAGGATAATAGATTCTTTTGAAGGATGAATGAACGACTTAATACACAAAGACGAACAGTAAATTGGTCGATAAAGTAAACATAAGATACGCCATTAGCTTTGCATAAATAGGGAAATGTTTTGTGTGGTGAATTATGTGAAGATAGATAATGAATGTGTATTAATAAGAAAAGTCAAACCAGGTCAAGGGAGAATTCCGTGTTATGCATTGAGTATCCAGCTCCATCAACGATTTTTCCAAAGTCTTCAAGAAGGGAGCTCTGACCTCGTAATATGGCTGGGATGTTGGGTGGCAAGTACTGCAACGGCACAGCCCATGAAAAGTCGATAAGGCACAAGCTTACAATGAAATACAATAGCTTCATTGTTCAAATTGAACTAATTGTGTGAGTTTCTAAGAATTAATTGTACGAGTATTTTTAGAATTGCATAAAAATTGATTTACTGGTTCACTGGCAAGTTCAAAAACTGATTTGCCAGTCAAAACGTATTCCGCATGCCGTACAGTAAACGGTAATTGGATATCATTTATATTTTCAGATAACCTGAAATCACGATTTTAATTTGGGTTATCACAATTTAAACATCAAATTGTGGAACAAAAGAAATTCATACAACCACGTGAAATACTGGGAACTGTATTTACCAGTGCATTATCACTTTCATTCATTTCACAGTAGTTTCATGTTTCATCCACCAGTAGTGTTTAGTTTATTGTCTAATTGTCTTATTTAAAATTATCTACATAAAATAATTGCAAAAATGTGGAAACTGGAAGTTTTACCCTTCACTTATACGATCTCATAAGGCATGCAAATACTTTACCATAATATTCAGACTTGTAGTAGCAGCAGCAATAACAGTATAATTTAAATTATAAGTAGTTAGTAATACAGCATTTAGATATTTAAGTATACATTTTCTGCAAATACATATTTTTTCAGTCTAAAATTGGCTAAAAATATTAATTTGTCATAATGTCTTTTATCGCTCCTCCTAGCACACTGGCACAGGCACATAAAAAAATACCGTATGGTAATCTCACACGTCATAAATCTTCCAAGTACCTATGTGGCAGAAAGTAGAAAGATTCATGATGAGTAAATCGATAAAAACCAACCGAAAGTCAAAAGGCGTGATTGCATAATAATGTACTTGGACTTATAGTACATCCTTCGCTTTTGCCCTTGTTCAACAATCAAAAACAAATCTGGTTTTCAGACTGACGCTATTCTAGGTAGTTTGATAACATTCAGTCAGTATCTCTGCTGCAGTATAAATCTTAACCTTATCATCACACCACATGCATCATGCGTAAAAGTATTAAATAGTTTGATTTTGTTTTTCTAATCATCGACATATATTGATAAATAGTAAGAATCTATACGAAATTCCATACTAGTCTAGTGACAGGATTATAATTTTATAAATTCTTTTTTTGGATTAACGAGTTAAGTTCAACTTTCCAACAAGGAAAATTATACATACTATACGGTATACTGTGTCATCATCACGATATCTTTCGCATGACTTGTCCAATCAAAAGTAATTGACGAACTAGTAAGAGATAAAAAGTATTACATATCTGAGCAGAGGAGACCGTACAAATGCAAAAGATTATCTTTCAAATAAAATTCAATGCAATGCAGCTGGAGAATTGACTTTTAAATCCCCTTCCGAATACATAATCCTTCTGTATGGCATGGTGTGGCCCTCCTGTCGTTGTTCAAGCATTCCAGTAGACCAGAAAACTAACTAAAATACCTATATGCTGTCATATTGGTAGCTGGTATGAAACAACACGCCACCATTACCACTACCACACAACCGCACATTTAAGCTGAAACACGTTTCTGTCTGACAAATAACTACTTTCGTGCTAATGTTAAACCAGCACCGAGTAAGGCCATACAATAAATAAATGCAATAGTCATTTTCATGAAAAATCACGCACCATCTCTACCGTGTTATAAAATGACATGGAAGAAACTTGTCCTTTTTTAAATAATGTTAATGATGAGACCATACCTACATGTACAAATGGTTAATCTCTTTATTGCTTCTTTTCTATCCAGCCAGTTCCAGTCTCCAGAGACGGAATATTTTTTGTCGAAACAGATGCAACCTTGCAGAGATGTTCAGTCTTGCCTTGACTGGCGCAGTGATAAAAAATCACAATCGCTCTGTGATCCTATAAACTGCAACGTAGATAACTTTGTTTACATGTAATAAACGTGCTTGATGTGAATATACGGTTAATTTTTAACCAAAAATTTAAACGTTATTTAAAATAAGTCTGAATCGAACAAACGCATTCATTTAAAGATGCTTTATCCTTCGAAACCTTCGCCGCTGGTCTTCTACGTAAACGGGAATAAGGTAAAATATTGAATTAATTTTCTTGATAATTGACAAATGAACAAAATAGAACGTCTGCATATTATGCGAACATCGTTCTAAACTTTACATGGATGTTCGGTTCTCTGCTCTTTTGGATGACTTTGTCGAAGATAGAAAATGTTTCACCCTAAAAATCGCCGGCTAATGAGAATAGGTGGTCGTTGCTGGTGGTATGCAGTCCTTGACCATAGCACCAGCTTCGGCCACGAATTCATTTCACACAAGTTTCACATTGCAAAACTAGGATGCTTCCTAATGCTCGTTAATTAAGTTAATTGCTATTAATATGATATGATGTCCATTCATTTTTTATAAACTAAAATAAGATCTCAAGATTAATTGTATTAATACAATATAATTAATTATGCTTTTATGTTTTAATCAGGTCATTGATGAGCACGTCAATCCAGAATGGACTCTGCTCACTTATCTCCGAAATAAACGTAAGGAGTCAAATGCTTAATTGAAGTGATTGTTGTTTAATTATTTCTTGATTTAAAAAAGTATCATATTACACCGACTTGTAAGTTTGGTTAGGTATAAATACATATATTCATTGGTATGAATTTTTGCATATCTTCTTACAGTTCGTCTTGCTGGGACGAAATTGGGATGTGCCGAGGGAGGCTGCGGTGCCTGCACGGTGATGGTACAGAGATTCGATAGGGAAAGCAAAAAAATTGTGTACGTTATAAGTAAATGGATTAACAAATTAATACATAACCAATGTTATATGTAATTTGGCAGTTTAAATTAATATGAAAATTATAATAAATTAGGAATTATGCTGTGAACGCTTGTCTCACGCCAGTATGTGCCATGCACGGTCTTGCCGTGATCACGGTTGAGGGTATCGGCAATGTCGCCCAAGGCCTTCACCCAGTTCAAGAGAGAATTGCCAAAAGCCACGGTTCCCAATGTGGATTCTGTACTCCCGGAATTGTCATGTCCATGTACACGCTAATGCGCAACAAGGCTGTTCCCTCGATGGACGAAATGGAGGTGGCATTCCAAGGAAATCTGTGCCGCTGCACTGGCTATCGTCCGATCATCGAAGGCTTCAAAACCTTGACTACTGAAGGTGGTGCTGGTGGCTGTTGTGGAGCGGGCAGGCAAAGTGGAGGATGTTGTGGCGGTGCCAAAATGAACGGGGGTTGCTGCATGACCACTCAAAACGGTTGTCCGAATGGTACTGCCTCAAATGAGGAAGCTGATGGTGCATCAACTCCCGCTGGGGGAGTGCAATTATTTGACCCATCCACTTTCAAACCTTATGACCCCCAATCCGAACTCATATTTCCTCCGGAACTTCAACTCACCGACAAGTACGACTCACAATTACTCGTCTTCACTGGAGACCGAGTCACTTGGTATCGCCCCGCAAAATTGACACAGCTCCTTGAACTCAAGGCCACATATCCTTACGCAAAGCTGGTCGTGGGAAACACGGAAATTGGTGTAGAGGTCAAGTTCAAAAACTGTCATTATCCCGTTATCATTCAGCCCAACCGCGTTCCAGAGCTTGTGGACATTAAGGTGGAGCCCAAAGGAGTCAGATTTGGCGCTGCAGTAACCCTTTCCCAAATTGAAGATGTTCTTCAAGAGCAAATCACCAGTAAGCCTGCCCATAAAACAAGAGTGTTCAAAGCTATCGTCGAGATGTTGCGTTGGTTTGCAGGAAAGCAAATCCGGAACGCGGCGGCCGTTGGCGGTAATATCATCACCGGAAGTCCCATTTCAGATTTAAACCCAATTTTCATGGCAGCACGTTGTGAGCTGGCATTGCAGAGCAAAGACGAAACCCGCGTGGTGCAAATGGACGACAGCTTCTTCACAGGATACCGGAAAAACATTTTGAAATCTGAGGAAATCCTCACTTCCATCTTGATTCCCTACACAAAAGAGGACGAACACTTTTTCGCCTTCAAGCAAGCCAAGCGACGAGATGACGACATTGCCATTGTCAATGCAGGAATGCACGTTCACTTCTCCATTGGAACAAATGTCATCAAGCATATACACCTCGCCTTTGGAGGAATGGCGCCCACCACAGTGATGGCCAGGACCACCGCTCAATCCCTCATTGGTCACCAGTGGAACGAAGGCATGATTGAGATTGCGTCAAAAAGTCTGATTGAAGATCTTCCGTTGGCAGCAGGTGCACCTGGTGGAATGATTGAGTTTAGAAGGTCATTGACTCTAAGTTTCTTCTTCAAATTTTACATGGCCGTGCACGAGGAACTCAGTCAACGGCTCCCATTCGTCAAGCCACTTCCTCCCAGAGACAAAAGCGCCATTCAACTGTATCACCGGGATGCCCCCGAAAGTATTCAGCTATCCCAAATTGTTCCTGAAGGGCAGCCAGATCACGACTTGGTTGGGCGCCCAATTCCCCATGTCAGTGCCCAGAAGCAGGCAACAGGCGAAGCAGTTTATATTGACGACATGCCCCGATTTGAAAATGAACTTTATTTGGCGCTCGTGATGAGCAGCAAGGCACGCGCAAAGATCTTGGGAATTGACGCCACCGAAGCCCTCGAAATGGATGGCGTTGTTGACTTCATTTCCGCAAAGGATATCCCTCGTGAAAGGAACAAGGTTGGGTGCGTGGTTCACGATGAAACCGTGTTTGCCATTGATGAGGTAACTTGCGTAGGTCACATTATTGGAGCAGTCATTGCAGTAGACCAGCCAACAGCACAGAGGGCAGCCAAAACAGTGAAAATTCAATACGAAGATATCACCCCGGCAGTGATCACCATTCAAGACGCTATCAAACACAACTCATTCTACCAGTGGCCATTCTCCACCGAGTACACCAGAAATCTCAGCAATGGAGACGTAGAAAAGGGATTCTCTCAGGCGGACGACATTCTCGAAGGTGAGATGTATTTGGGCGGTCAAGAGCACTTTTACCTGGAAACTCAAGCCGCAATCGCCCTACCAAAACTTGAGGACGGGGAAGTGGAAATATTTTGCTCAACCCAGAATCCCAGTGAGATCCAATTACTCGCTTCAGAGGTTCTAGGAGTTCCAGAAAATAGAATTGTGGTGCGTACCAAAAGAATGGGAGGAGGCTTTGGAGGAAAGGAAACCAGAGGGATGCTTGTCGCTTTACCTGTGGCGGTGGCAGCACAAAAGTTGAAGCGCCCTGTTCGCTGCATGCTGGACAGAGATGAAGACATGGCCTGTTCTGGAACAAGACATCCCTTCTTCTGCAAATACAAAGTGGGCTTCAAAAAGGATGGCATTGTGACCGCTCTCAAGCTGACAATGTACAACAATGCGGGCAACAGTCTGGACCTGTCTGGCAGCGTCATGGAGCGTGCCATTTTCAGTGCGGATAACGCGTACAACATCCCCAATGTGGATTTCACCGGAATCCTCTGTAAAACGAATATACCTTCAAATACGGCCTTTAGAGGATTTGGAGGTCCACAGGGCATGATGTTCACAGAGAATGTGATGGACCAGGTGGCAGATAAGCTCGGAATGGATCCAGTCGAGCTGAGGACCAAAAACATGTACAAGGAAGGGGATGCCACGCATTACAAGCAGCCATTGACCTACTGCACCTTGTCCCGCTGTTGGAGCGAATGCCTGGACAATTCCAAGTACCAAGAGAGGCTTGCTCAAGTGAAGCAGTTTAACAAGGAGAACCGTTGGAGGAAACGAGGCATTGCGGTGACTCCCACAAAGTTTGGAATTGCTTTCACTGCACTCTTCCTGAATCAAGCTGGAGCACTGGTGATGGTCTACAGGGACGGATCTGTACTTTTGAGCCATGGCGGTACTGAAATGGGTCAGGGTCTTCATACGAAAATGATTCAGGTGGCTAGTCGGACCCTGAAGATTGGCAGTGATAAGATTCATATTATGGAGACTTCCACGGATAAAGTTCCTAATACAAGTCCCACTGCTGCCAGTGCCGGAAGTGATCTTAATGGAATGGCAGTGATGGTAAGAACGATTTTAAGGTTTTTCGCGGTATTGTAGTTAGAGATATATTAAGAAACTCACTAATGGAATATTTCATTGCATATGTTTTACCAGAACGCTTGCACTACGATCATGGAAAGATTGAAGCCATACATTGAGGCCAATCCAAAGGGGAAGTGGGAGGATTGGGTTAATGCAGCTTACTTCGATCGCTGCAGTTTGTCTGCCACTGGATTCTACAGGTTAGTCAAAACTGATTACCTTTTTTATGAAAGAATTTAATTTAGGCATCTACACGTGGTATACATTTTCTGTTTTTCACAAATTATTTTGCAGAACTCCTGGAATCGGTTTCGATTTCAAAACCAAAACGGGAATACCATTTAACTATTTTTGTTTTGGTGCTGCTTGTGCGGAAGTGGAAATTGACTGTTTGACTGGCGATCACGAGGTATTTAACATTTATTTGACTAAAAGAAAGATAACTTTCAGTAATTAAATATTTTAACATTAAATTTTTTTACCAGGTCCGACGAGTGGACATTGTTATGGACGTAGGGGAGAGCTTAAATCCTGCCATTGATATAGGTCAAGTAGAAGGGGCCTATATGCAGGGCTATGGTCTGTACACACTTGAAGAACTGCGCTTCTCCCCACAAGGCTTCCTCCTTACAAAGGGACCAGGAATGTACAAGCTTCCTGGTTTCGGAGACATTCCACAAAAGTTTAACGTATCCATTTTGCGAGGCGCTCCAAATCCAAAGGCTGTCTTCTCCTCCAAAGCAGTTGGGGAACCGCCTTTGTTCCTGGCAGCCTCCGTGTTTTACGCACTGAGAGACGCTATCAAAGAAGCTCGACTGGAGAATGGAAAAACGGGGCTGTTCAGATTGGACTCACCAGCAACAGCGGAGAGGATTCGGTTGGCTTGTGAAGATCATATCACCAAGAATGTACGGATTTTTAATTTTTTTTACTAAAATATGCATTTGATTTTTATTATTAATTACTGCTAACTGACGGTTTTAATGATTTTTTTCTTGACAATTTACAGTTCCCACCTGCGCCACCAAGCAGTTTCAAACCGTGGTCGGTGTTTGCTTGAAATGTTATTTATAATGAATCGAAATCATTTATTTCTTTAATGTTAACGAAACAATAACTGTGCTTGAAGCAAAATATTAAATACACATTATAAAAAATATATAGAGTCCGTTTGAATAGTTTTGATTGCATTAAATGGTCAGGCCAGTTTAGTTTATTGTTTACAGTGATGTATGCATGTAGTATTGTGCAGTTAAACTTGTACTGAATAAATATAAATTGTTACAAATTTCGTTTCAATTTGTGCCCATTATTTTATGCATTTTATGTCCATGCAATATGTTAAGAAATTGAACCTCAACATATTCTTTTCATAAAATTCATTCTTTTTGTGCTTTAATTTGTCATTTTTATACGTGGCGATTCGTCGAATATATTTTGTATAATTGGCAATAATAATAATAGTTTAATTAAACTAATAATACGACAATATCTTATCTTAGGAGAGTAAGTTTAGTCATCTCAATCGTACGCTACATATTATATCGTAACGTATTTATATAGTAAGCTCTTTTCCCTCCAATTTTGTTCGTGTTGGAGGAGACGGACTAACGGACATTTTATAATACACCGAATATCGACTCGCATCATCCGTAATCCGGACGAATAACCGTAAAGTTGACGTCATTTTTAATACACGATAATTATTATTTTTAAACCCCTCACAACGTTTTTAACTTATCAACTTACATTCTGCAGACATTAAGGTTAATTATTTTAGTAGTAATATGTACACGAGAATTAATTATCATGTACTATACATTTTGCGATTTTTAATTGTTTAATTGTCTCACTACAAAATCTAAAGCTTGCATTATCAGCTTTCTCTGAGCATATAGTAGTAAATGTAAAATTACAAATGTTTTAAATAATATACAATAAATTATCTATACAAGTTATATATTTTTGGTCTGTAGCTGATACTTTTTTTGTAATTTTCAAAAAAGCATTTTTTGTTGAAGTGACGCCAATTTTTTAAAACAATGAACTTTTAATAATGGATAGGCTCGTATAAGATATTCGTGCTAAAAATAGAGGGATAGAATTTTTTTCAGTGGAAAGTTAAAATCAATGTATACAAGAGAATTTAATTGACTTATAGACCGACGACAGAGTATTGAAGTGCTATATAGTTTGAGTTTAGAATATTTACAGATATTTGCATTAATAAAAGTACATATTTTACGAGTTAAGATAATAAATAGATTAGATTATTTTCAAAAGTACGCAGTAAAGTATATAATACAATGTACATTTAAAGCCGTTTTTGCTCATGTTCTCAAATTCACCCCAATTTTCTAATTTCGCATATTACTTTTTACAAACTCTGTCATTTGCACACATAAAACTAATTATAGCTAGTACTTTACAATATGTAATTTGTTAGATTGATTATAATTAATAAATATATAAGTTGCTCTTTTTATAGGTTTTCATTATTTAAATATAATTTCATATTTAAAGGTGATTCAGTTTTCTTAAGATTTCTGCTACGAAAGGCCAAAAATCTTCATGTTTACTGCGAGAAGGAGGACGATGTTGAACAACGCAATTAAACTGGATCTCGACGTGTCTGAGAGCATTGGACCGGAAGCTGTTGACGTCTCATTAGCTGAAAAATAGATTCAAAATCATATCATATCCGAATATATTTTTTGAAAAATAGTTTTGATCTGAAAATTAGCTTACATCAAGTAGTTGTACAGAATTAAATTATTTCTTTAAGACTACACATACTACAACCGTAGATTATTTACATACAGGCAAAAATTAAGTGCAACCCAGCATCATTAACCATTAATTACAAAAAATGACTCTAAAGTATGCTCACCTATTTCCGTCTCGACTAACTGTGGTGGTCCTGTTTTTGTACAAAGTAGCCCGGCATTAAATGTGTAAAAAAGCACAAAAAACCCCAAAATTGCAATTCATTTACATAAGTTAATTTTTTCCATCTTTTAGCACATTCCCACAATATTCATTTTTATAAAATTCAACATACAACACACGATATAAACAAAGCACGAGTGTACATAACATATACGTGACGCGTTTTATTTGAATAAGTGATTGCAATACTAACAATACAGCAGTGCATATAAAAAGCATGCATATTGTAGTTTCAATTAGGTCATATAGGTACGATTTACCCGAGCAAAAAATTAATGTGGAAAATAGTAATCATGACTTTTAAAGGAAATGAATACAAAATAAGTGCAATCAATTTTTAATCCCAATTATTATTATAAATCCCAAAATGATGTTTCCAAAAACTTACCACCATATAGCAAAACTTCGCGGTAGACATAACTCGTGTCTGGTATCTGCAAATAAGAGCAAGATAAAAACAATTGAAAAAAAACCATTTCACTCAAATTGGTCATGAACCCGTTACTTTGATTCAGTTCCAGCTACATACCTTAAGTTCACAGTCAAAAATAGCAGGTAGCTCAAGTGTGTCGTCTTTAACAATAGCAGAGACGCGAACGTCATAGGCACCGTCGTTCCAGGTGGAGTCGTGCATCTCACCCTCCAACCTTTTACGGATACAAAATAAACGATTAGCATTGGACCAATTTATTTAGTTGGCATCTTTTTCGAGGCTGTGCATACACAAAAATACTACGTTATATGCGACATGCTTACTTTTTCTGGTTGTTTGTAATTGTCAATTTTGGCTCCGGGTACACTCCATTGGCTACAAAAAGGTTTCAAAATTAAGGTTAGTCAATATGGGCAATAGCTTGTAAGAAGAAAAAATTAAGTTGCAACTTACCCCAACATGATATGTTAATCGATTCCGGCGTGGGACGATTTACCTGCTGAATTCCCATCTCCTTCTGGGAAGCTGTTAAGATTTTAAAAGGCGGAATTTGCATAATTTTTCAGATATAAACATCATTGGAATGAAGGCAGTTGCACTTCATAATATTTTCATTAATATTTACCGTAAACGACCATTCTCGAGGCTGCGGTCGCCTCTGACGAAAATGTTGACACACGACAAGCCCACTCTCCTGTGAGGTCGGTGGTAGGTTCTAAAATTTTAACGGCCCTGTGCTTCTCCCACTTGTCACTCGAGGCCTTATACTTAAGGTCGACCCTGTCACGGAGAATCCCCAGCGCGGTGGGATTGTGATCCTTAATCCACTGGTAGACTGGGGTGTTCCCTTTGTTGAAAAACCATTTCACCACAAGGCCATTCTTGTCGTCCTGGTCGAACGTGTAGTCACAATCTAGCGTGACCGGCTCTTTCGTCCCGTTTTCAACACTTGGAGGTACTTTCAACTCCTTTATGTGAACTTTCCCTAAAACGTCTGCAAAATCAGGAAAGAAAGGAAACGCCAAATTACTATCATTATATATCCTCCTCGCTGAATTTATTCGCATTTCTATTGTCATCATTTCCACCACCATCATCAACACCATCAACCACTTTCCTCTGCTCCTGCTGTTGTCGCTGATAAATTACATGCTCTTCTGGAGAAACGTGTCTCCATGAAATATGCAAGAATGAAAATATTTCATAATCATTTATTCTCATCCGTTCAGCCTTAATATTGTTCATTTTATTTCCTCCCACCCTCCCATTTCCCTCCACTCCATTACTACATCAACGCCACTCATCATACCACCTCCATCGTTGGTGCAAATGGATCATGGATCCGGATCGAAAATAGAACAAAGCAAAATCTAACATGTCATCGGAACACTAGAGTAAGTCTGTCTCCGTCTGTCGCACCGCCGCTGCCGCTTCTTCGTCGTTTCCTCTTTGTGTACTCCGCAACAACAACAACATGAAAAACGCTTTCATATTCAAAATATTCAAGCGCCCCTGTCATTCATTTATCACTTTTGTATTTGCATTTTTGTACTCGAAGAGAGAAAGCAGACACGCTGCTGCTGTTTGTTACATCACGCCAAAAATAATATGATATTTCTGCATTCATCCATCTCTCTGAAGAGACATTTATTCATTCAGCCGAAAAATAAATAAATAAAATTCATTTCGGAGGATGACAGCCGACGGGCATGGCGTAACATGATGAAACAAGGACAACACGTTGAAAATGTAGTTATGTCAAAATTACTGTTAAAATTTAAACGAGGGGAACATTCACACACCATGTTACAGTTTCTTGTAATGTTCTAAAAACCGATTTCGTTGTAAATCCTATTTGTTTGTTGTTTTTGCAAAAACAGTAATGTATTTTTTGTTTTTAGCTCTCCCATGACCATCACTGCAACCAACAAAGCTGTATTCCTAATTTCCTCTTGCTCAAACCGTGACCACCACCACCACGATGGACACTGTATCCGACAGAGAAAAAAGGACCAGTGAAAAGGGAAACCCACATCGGGATTCATCCGATTTCTCTGTCGACAGAGATTTATGAGCTTGATATCTTATTTTTTTACACTTCTTCCCTTTCTTCTCTTCATGTCTTTTCACTCCTTTTCCCCTTTGACTTGACTTTGTTTCCTTGTCTTGTCCTCTTGCCGAGAAAATGAGAGAAAGAAGCGGGCTTAGCGTTCCACAGAAAAAAAACCTTGACTTGTCTTTCCCTTTAAATGGCAGTATATATCTTACTTCTCCCCGTTTCTCTGTACTTTCACTAGTTATTTTTCATTTTGAAGAGGATTTGTGTGGTCACGGCACAGAAGAGAATAAAAAGGGATATTATCTTTTTTCTCCATTTCTGTCTCTAATGCACTTGGACTGATGGATTTCGCCGTGCTCCTCCACGTATTCTTTTCGCTGTGTGGTCATCTCCTGGACCACTGCTCTGGTCAGTAGCCTTGGAAGATGGATGACGAGAAGAAAAGAATTTGTCTTTCCTTCACCAAGCTCAATGCGAGCATGGTAGGTAGGAAGAATTAGAAAATGTTTTTTCCTAACACAAAACAGGGGAAAGGGTTAAAAATGGCGACTTAAACACCCCTTTCTCTCATGCATCCTAATGTGTAGGTAGGTAGATATAAAAACCCCTCACAATCATCAGCACTGATCATCACGGTCATTTTGATGGTCAACTGATTTCTCAAATCTAATGGGACTGACCATCAAGTCAAAGGAAAGTTAAAAGCCACGAAGAAGAAGGGGCACGAGGCAAAAAAATGTGCTGCATTTTGTTTTGACTTGACTTGTTCATCTCTTCTTCTCTCCCTTTCTTTCGAACGACTGCCTGTCTGCCGGACTGTGAATTTTCTCTTCAGAGAGAGACGTGTACCCAAAACGACTCTTGTTCAGAAGAGACTTCTCCTCTTTTTTAAGCTGTCACTTTTGCCTTTTTTTAGTCAGCTTAACTGAACCAACCAAGCAATAAAAGAAAAGGCTAAAAAGTCTCTGCTATAGCTAGCAAAAAGTATATATAAGCTTATCGAAAACACAGGCGGCCGGGCACAAGATGAAACAACCTCTGTCGCAATCGCCATCACCAGAAAAGAAAAAAAATAATACAAATGGCTTCGGTGATCATTTGGGAATCCGTTTATGATTACGAAAACCTGTCACAGTCACATGGCTATTTTTTATCATCTTACTTTTGCTCGTCGTGGTGGTGGAAACAAGATGACTCCTGCTGCTTCTTCTCTCAAGTCTCAGGCTGCCAGTGAAGGTGAGCTTTTTTTCTTCTGTGACGCTTGCACACACAAAAAAATAACATCTCGTTATGATTACGTACGCATTGCGTGCGATCGTGCGTGCGTGACCTTCATATCAGCGAGAAAAATCTACTCTCTCTCTCTTAAAGCTTTGGATGCTGACTTGTTGAAAAATGCAATGTCGAAAGAAAGGGAGCAAATAAGAGATCGAAGAGACAGACAGGACAGGGATGTAATAAAAAATGATCTTTTTCGACTGGCATCATGATCATCATCATTCTTAGTGCAATGCAATGTGTGCAGAAGAATAAGAAATTCCAGAGAGAAATTGGCTTGTCAAGAGAAAGAAAAACCAATTGCCATTTAAGACAAAATACACACACGACGACAAGCTGGAATAAAGGAATTGAAGAATGGCATGTATGATAATGATGAAAAGGAGCTTAAAGAGATAGGGAGTTAGTTTTCGTCGGTTTCTTTTGACCAGTGTTTATTATAAATTGGCAGTGCTAAAAGAATCCTTTAAAAAAATAAAACTATTTTATTGTATCATGGCAGGAACGATAAACTGATACGAGGTCCATAGTATATAGTGATCAACTTCATTAACTAATACGCTTTAAGCACCAAACTTTACGTTTTTATTGTAAAATCAGTTTTCACTAACATTTTCTCAGGAATTTTCCAATTTATCCTGGAACTTTCAAACAAACTGTGCAACAAAATACCAACCAACAATAAACAAACTTTTCAAAAAAAATCCAGTTTTTTAAATCCCATGTGCATATACACTCTATTCACGCACAATGTAGAAATAACGATTCCCCTGCTGCAAACTATTTACCTTGATAATGACAAGGCTTTTGATTACGATTATGAATAGATATGAGCGCTTTCCTTTTTCCCCAACATGCCTACATCAAAATACACACGTACCGCACCCACATAAATTCACTGTTAATTAGACAGCTCGCACCAGCAGGATTCATTTAATATTGCATACCTAAATTAATACAAAAAAGTGTGCCTCCCTTCCTCGCACATGAAATTCCGTCCATTCTACTTCCGAAAGCATTTTTTTCTAAATCTCGCCAGAGACTGGCTGGAGAAGAATAGCATGCTTGATCTGGACATTCTAATAACAAGTAAATCCAGCGACCACAGTCAGAGAGCGAGAGATAAGACCATACAAAGTAGATATATAAGTTGCGCCCGAAAGAATTTCTCAACAAGACAAGTGGCAATTATGATACATGCCTTGCCGCGTTAAGTTAAAATTAAAATGAATAATAAAACTCCATCGTTCTTCGGTCGGTCGCCTTTTCCTTCTTCTTTATAGGTAGGTCGTCGTCCCTTAAACTTTTTATCCTCCTAAGCTATGTACTAGCTCTCGCACAAAAACAACACAACTCCTTCCTCGACTATATGCCTACCTTCCTCCTACTCCATCTTTATTCCACTCCAGCAAGCAAGCAGAAAAGGGTTAATGCATTGCAATCTCTTCTATTCATCTTCATTCTTTAAAAAAAATCTTTTTTACAAAGTAACTACTACACTGACATCATATACGTAAAGTACATATACCTAAGCACATTTCTGTAAGCCTTCTCCCTTTCCTTAGCAGCCTTCTTTCCGTTTCATTTTTTGAAAAATCCTCTGAGCAAAAAATTTCTATCTTGTTTCATGCACTTTTGCACTTGGCTGGATTGAATAATAGGATACCCATTCACCAGAGAGAAAGAGAGACTGTGAAACAGAGACTGGCAAGTACACTGAACAAAAAAAGTTATGTTCAAGCTTCGATGAATTTTATGCAGCTACGCATTAAACTACTACATAGTTTGATGTTATATTTTAAAGGGAATTGCTCGAGATGGGATATGGATAACAATAATAATAACAATACCAGCACCAATACCAGTAACACTTTTTATTATTGTTATTTTTCTTTAAAACTCAACTATAAGCAAAACGGGCAACAAAAAAAAGTTGTTTTAGTTGAAACTTTTTTTGGTCCAACAAAAAACGAAAAGCACGCTGCTCCGTAAGTTGATCACTCTTCATTTTTTCCTGTATTCATTCAAATTTAAGATTTCTCCCCGATAGTCGCTTACTCTGAGTATCAATGATGATAAGGTAAACCAGAAACGTTTTCCCTTTTGGTTTTCCTTTCTTTTCAAGTAGTGTTTTATGTATGTATACCTTGCAAAGTAAGTTCCAGATCATAAATCACAAATTGCCAGCCAGCATCATTTGCAAAGAGCAGCTATAATAATCTAAACCAGAACAGCAAGAATCATGAAGAAGGATGATGCTCCGGCAATATAATTTGAGAGGATGACGTTCTCTCCGAAAGAGAGAGAAAGATAGCAAAACTGTACGTGAGAGAGAGGGAGAGAGATAAGCACGGGCTGTTGTAATAATAATGACCATATTCGCTCATTCTGTCTCCCATGCATACTCCCATCGTCCCATCTGAAAAGAACAGCAGAGAAGGGGGAAATGAATGATGAATTAACAAACTGGATCATCACGGTCGGTCGTGAAAGATTCGTTTGGACTGCTAGTAGAAGAAGAAGTGTCTTCTGTGTTGATGATGGTGAATAGCAGATTGTTGGCAGAAGATAAGCAAGCAAACTATCACATCACACTCAACTCCACTAGGATATGGAGACGGGCAAAGAAGAAGAAGCAACCAGTTTTTTTCTTGCTTTTTTGATTGATTTCCTAAAGGTCCAGGAAAGCATCCACTTTTTTTTGTGGTGGATGTGGAGATGAGCGAGAGAATAAATGAGCAGGCTATACCATCGTCATCATCAGCACGATTATCATACAAAATGATCATCGACAGCCAAAAAGAAGCACAAGAGGACTGGACCGGAATCCATATTTTTTTGCTTATCTACCTATAATATTATATTATAGCAGACGTTCATCTTCTTTTTGTCTGACGCTGCCTGCCTGCCTGCATGCTTGGTGAAATAAAATGCAAAATGGCACATTCTTCAATGTTTTTGCTTGCCTTTATAAAAGAAGAGGAGAAGAGAAAAAAACTGGTCTCGTTTTATTCATAAAAGCGACATAAGTATTGTATGCATCAGTGAAAATGGCCAGTTTGGCTGGCTAATATCCAGAAAATTATCATTTTTCATCGTGAGCATCATCATCAGCACAGTTTCTGATGCACCGTCATGATGATCATCATGAATGATAATGATGATCAGTATTGACGATAATGATAATACAAGGAGAATGCTCTCAGGATGAGCGTTTAATGCCTGGTATAATTAGAGTATATGGTCATATGTGTGTACAAGTTAATAGTTGTTTTTGTTGTGTGAATTTCTGAACTATATAGCTAATCTGGAACAAGACACGATCGCTTCGACACGTGAGATTATAGGTATTAAACAAAGATTCCTACAGCGAAAAACTATCATCATTAACCAAAGTTGTTGTGTACAGACGTTTCACTTTTAATACCTAGTTTTTTTGTACAACTTTTAATTCTCGGCTCTTTTGCGTTGCCAGAAAATCCTGAAAAAGGCTGCGGCAGAAGAGGAATTCAGTCGTATGGAGTATGATAATATTTTTTTCGAATTTGCGTGAATGGAGTAATTCTCCAATAAATCGTATTTTGTATACCTTTCAATTTGTTGCCGTTTGTCGATTGTAATAATGGACCATCAGCGTAATTATTAGAGGTGCAGGTGTTGGATAAATGCTTTTATATTATTTACACCGCTGCTGTTTTGTTTTGCATGATACTGGCCTTGAACATTGAATTGGAAAAGTGATTGAAATTATTAAACAATTTTGTGTCATTACAACTGAATGGTAAATCGAAGGGCATTTAAATTGTGTCTTTCAGGCAAGAGTTAATTGCATCATTTTGTTTTCACGAGAGGAGAGAAACAGAGTAATTGGGAGGATGGACCGGGATTTTGAATACATTAGAGTAAATCTGGGCGGTGGCGATGGAAGAAAGAATATCGATAATCAAGGAAAAAGGTGGAGTTTTCTGGTAATCTATGTGCATAGAAAGTATGGAATTAACAAAGACGCTTCCCATGAAATACTTTTTTTGAACAACAGTTTAATAAACATTTATAGTTACGATACAATGACATTGTGATTATGTACTTGTATCGATGTGGCATTGAGTGTACCTATATTGATGTTATATCGATCGAACAAGGTGAAAGAATGTCAACATTTGCACGGACGACAAACTAGCATAAATGTATATTTGGCATAAGAAACAATTTATTCAATCAATCAGTTTGCTTTCGGAAAATGCGCTGAGTGGATACAAATGTTTGTTCTTGGTGCGGAGATATGCAGCATTAAGTTTAACGGACATGGGCTTCTGCTGATAGGTTGGGTGGATGGATTGAATAATCCTTACATAAAATTGATGTCATCATTTCAATGAATCACCAATTTTATTTGAAATTAAGCATTTTTCAGGTTTTTTTGTTACATCATAGCTGAAACAGTACTAAACTACATCCTCCACCATGGATGTAATTGTAATTATGGTTTTATTGACTAATTCAGATACAGAAAACACCCCCATAACAAACTGAATTAATTAGACCCATGGGGAGGTGACAACCTTTTAAGCGTTCTGTCATGAGAATATCCAGTTCTGAACAAAGATCACTCAATCACTCATCGTCCTAATCTAAAATTACATATTGTATGCCTTCTAGACTAGATGATGCAACATACTGCAAAGCTTAAGCTAATAAAAAACTACATACCTGATATTCTGAAAGCAGCCAAAATGACAAGCACCATCCATAGCGAACTGCTGCTCCAGCGACGATTATTGTTATTATTATTACCGCTGCTGAGTCCCATCGTCTTCATAAATAGCTCTCCTAACGAGTTTCCTCCTCCCATTATTGTTTATCGTCGGAAAAAATTAAATACAAATATATCTATATCCACTGTCTCTCTATCCAACAACAAAAAGTCACGTTCCACACCAATCAATAACCGAAAGGGAGAAAAAAACTTCCACTCTATTCACAGCACTGTATATACTCACTCCCACGTCATCATCATTGCACTCATTAGCTACTCTTTTTACAATGACTAGCAAAAAATGCAAATACCACTTATAGTGATTAAAATTGCCTTGCAAAAATCAATTGAGTTCTATACTTCCTTCATTAATTAGTGGGCGTTCACTGGATGGAGACAAACACATTACACGCCTGAAATAGAAAAAAAAAGAAATTAGAATTAGAAATGTCGCTAAAAATAGCGCCTTTTACACACAGACACAAAACACGAAGCCATGCATCATGTTCATGTCATATCGCATTTTACCATTTCCTTTACTCAACAAATGCCAAACATACATATTACATAAATATTTCATTCCACTCCATTTTTCGTTTGCACTAAAAACCTAAATGAAAGTTTTTCAGTTTTTCAAACCGATATTCAACTCCCACTCTACCAAAAAAGTTTCCACGTTGTCCTCCCACCGTTCTTACTCATGCTTTCTCCTCTAAAATGTATCATGGCAGAAGATGAATTTTACTTATTTAGGTGCCAGGCACAAACTCATTATTAGCTTTTGCAAAAAAACTCTTATTTTATTGAACCCTCAAATCATCGGACATCCCTACAGAAGCAGGAAGTGTTTCGTGTTTCTAGAAAAATGGGACGTAATACATTCAATTACTCCTGAACCCACACCCAACCCGCCGAAATAGAAACACAAGTAAAAGTTAAGTCATCATGAATGAATGAGTTGTTATTATCGTAATGTATCCATTTATTAGCACTTGCATCATCATCATCGTCGTCGCCTCTATAAAGCCATCACCATTTTTTTCCCTTTCCTTATGCATTATAGAGTAGCTCGACTTTCTCCCTCTCTCAAAGGAAATCACTTTTTCCCCTAACGCAACAGAAAAAAATGATCGCATCATCATCGTCATCCTATGAACAGGAGACGAGAGCAGGCAGGCCATGGATCCTGCTTTCCTTTCCGTCTTTTGCTGGAGTCAAAATTAGTCTCTCTACCTATTTATACAAAGTTTACCTTACACTCAACAGCAACCCATTGAAGGATAGGTTCGGGTAGGACAAAAAATAATATGCAATGAAAGTCCTATAATGAGATCTTATATACACATCGTCATCCTACGTTCAAAGTTTTTTTTTTCGCTTTCTCTCTTCGTGCGCTTTGATGATGATGGTGGTGTTTGGTTAGATAGTCCCTATAGACAAACCTGCCCGTTTCCTTCCAGGAAACTTGCCAATTAAATACATACATTATTATTATGCCAGCACTCTGCGAGCAGCAACAACCGTCGTAGTACTTGTTTGTTTGTGTGTCGGACGGTGAAAAAAGTTACGTAAACACGTAATCCTATTCATCCCACGTAAAAATAAGCTTACAAAGGAAAACTTTGTTTTTCATCAGATCACACACACACACACACACATCACACACATAGATGATGATGACGATGTCATTTCAAGTAAATAGACTGGTAAAATATACAAAGTCAGAGAGGGAGAGAGAGAGATCTCTTTACTTTTTGCATCCTTGTTGCATGATCACCATCATTATACCTCTGTTTGTGTGTCAGTTAACTCAACTATACTGTATGTAAAGTAAACGAAGCCAAAGTGAAATACTTAAATACAAAGTCATCAAACGACTTGCAAAAACCTTGATCGTTTTAGTTTACCTTCTTCTTCGTTCAACTTCTCTCTCCATTTATTTTTCCTACCTGTGTGCATGCATGCACACAATGTTTCTCTCTGTGAAGTGGACCCTTTTCTATCAACTTTCTCCAGTCTTTTCAAAAGCTTCTTAGAGAGGGAACCTTTCCTTTTTCTGGCGGCCCACAGAGAAATTAAGAACATTTCCCTTTTGTTTATCCTATCATCGTCATCAGCATAATCCTCCTTTCTCCCATTTTATTATTAGGAAGGAGCTTGAAGATGACGATGAAGATAATGGGAAATGAAGGTAGAATGGCGGTAGAAAATTACTATTATGCTTTTCATCATACCTATATATCTTATTTATGCAGCTATTCATCCAACCATACGAAGCCATCATCCCCGACGAAATATTCTAGGCCGTGTTGTTCACCTGAAAATAGGCGGAAAGTTGGCGGGGAAACTTTGTGGTAGTGTTATCGTATAGCCTGTTACATGGGCTAATAACCCTTCAGGCTTTAGGTAAGTAGCACATTATGGAACGTTATTATTATAATCAATATCTTATCTTATTCAAGATATTATCATACATTGGCAATAAAGAAGCCTGTCGTACAGCACATTCCTATCGTCGTGCTCATCATCACCGTCATCTATCTTCCATTTCCCCCTTTTCTTATTCCCAATCTTGTTTCTGTTGTCTGTTTACTCAAGACTTCCCCTACTCTTAAAATCCAATTTTCACCGTTTTTCCACCTTCCTCCACCTCCTGCTGTGCATCTAATGTTTTCTTTCTCCGTATTCCGTGTGTGTACGTATTATTATGCTTATATTCTCTCGTGTCCGTCCGCTCCGCTAACTATTCTTAAAATACATTCCAAAGAACTGTTTACCTTTTCCCCTACTTTTGTTTACCATACATCCACTTTGTGATTGTGAGAATGCAATGGCGAATAAAATGCACTGAACGAAATAAAAGGCCTAGCCTAGAACAACATTCGTTTTATTTGTCCATCCCGGTTTGCTGTTTATATTATATTTTTTTGTTGGTTCCTTCAGACGATATACTGAAAACACAAGTTTTGTGTTCCAGTTGCGTAAGATGTAAAACTGTAACCAAATAAGTTTTCGCTGCTGCTGTGTGCAAGCAGGTAAAATTGTGCGTGGGTTGCATTATCATTTTATCATCCCACGTACACCTAATGCGAGGATATACTGGAGAATGGGGAAGAGGAAGAAGAAGGGGAACCTGTACTGGGATTACTTTTGAGTATAGGAAATAAGGGAGATTTATTGCGGCACTGGGGATATGGGGAATGGGAATTCGCTAAAACTATAATATATTTCAAAAAAGGGGAGAAGTGGGATAACGGCGTGTACAAGGCAAAGGCAAGGACAACAAATAATGTATAGGAAACGGGAGAAAAAATCCCTGGACATTGAGAATGGCTATGCATCCTGCTGCTTTTTAAAATAAAAACGTGTACACTTCCCACAAGAAGAATGAGAGCAGGAATCTCTGGTTATTGATTCCGTAAACATCCATAATGTATTTGGTTTCGTGGAAATCTCGATCCTCCATTTTACATTTCCCCTCTCTTGTTGTAATAATGGTAAACATTCAAACTACTCATTGTTGTGTCAACAATCCCAAATATCACTTTTGGTTATGTTGGGTAACATTCAGCATAAGAGATTGTGTCTTTCGGAGAAAAATGGCATTCTTTTCAATGTGGCATGCATTAAAGAAAGAACAACAATCAACTCTCGTCCAAAAATGGACTTTGTTTTTGGGATGGGCTTCTCTGATGTAATCCATTATTATTGCCAAATGCTAATCTAGACCAGAAAATCGATCCCCTTTTCTATTACAATGAATTTCTTCCCTCTCTGTCCTCAAACTTATCACGTGCTGACAAAGTACGTCAAACTAGTTGTGTGAAACCGTCTTATTGTTTCACTTTCATTAGTTCAGAGTAAATTAATGAGTGTCTTCATTTCTCACATCATTGATGAAGGATTATCATTGGTTAACACCTATTCAGGCATGTCGTCCTTTTTTCTACACCACCTAACAAGCATGATTTCCTCACTCAGCTCTCAGATGAATTGTGCAGCCAACAAGAATTTATGTCCAATTTCCCCCAAAAAAGGTGTCCACCGATAAATTTTCAATACACTTCTTTTTACACACATGATTCTTCTGAGTGAGAGTTGTAGTTTTTCTGTTCATCTTTTTCCACTGAGAAACGGTGTTTTGGATACTGTATGACAGGAGCAGCAGTACATATTTGCAATAAAGCGACATCACCACCAGCACACGTCATACGTCAAGATCGCTTTTATCAGAAAGCATCAAGTCGCTTCGCTAATAAGACAAGTAAAGGACAGCCGACATTCTCAAAAAGCTTCCTACACACACCAGCAGCCGTAACCACACTCCAAAGATGAGAAAAAAGAAGTAGGCAGAGTAGGTAAAAAAATGATGAATGAAGGAACAAGCCACTTGACACGTGTGAGGTTCACAGTCTTTAAAGTAAAGATGCGTTTTCTATTTCTTATTTATTTGATCTTCTCCTCCACATAAAATGTGGTAAGCAATAATAACAAAGAGTAAGTTTATAGTATTTTTTAAAAGTTTTGTACGTGTTCTTTTGAGAGAATTTTGCCATTCTTCCTTGCTGATGCTGCTGGAAGAATGGCTGTTGTGTGTGTGGGACTAACAAAGCGGAAAAAGTGGGTTGTTATCATCACCACTGCCGTTTCTTCGGGGAAAGAGTAGAACTTGAGGAGATAGTCAAGTGGTTGAGAGAAGAAAGACAATGGAGGAACAGGAAAAGGAATTGAAGATGTTACTATTGAAAATAGTTGGAGAGGAGAGAGTGAGGGAAAGGGAAGGGGAGGATGAACTATTCCCCTTCCTTTCTTCTTCTTATACTTTTCGCTCCTTTTATTTTCCTGCTGCTGTGATGATTTAAATACGGATGAGTGATAAAATTGCAAAAGAAAAGAAAAAAGGAAAAAAAATCTCGAAAGTTTTGATTGTAGTGGTGGCAAATATGGAACATAATTTGGAGGAAGGAAAGGTGCTTGAACTGTTGGTTTCCAAAAACTAAACTAGACAAAAGTACTCCAGATGTCTATGTCTCGCTGTTATCAAACTACTTCAAACTTCAATTCTGGACAAGGATAGGGGAAATATTTAATGAAAACGAATGCCCCATTAAAATATCGTACCGTGGTGTAGTGATGTATGCGAATATCAAAAACTGATACAAAATTATTTCTGCCAAGATGAACACATAAAAGCCAACCTGTTCAAGCTATAATAAAAGTATTCCTTTCTCCGACTGATTTTGTCAAATGATGATTGAATGTCATTCGTTCATGTCATCAGTATATAGGTACGAGAACGCAACTCAACGCTCCAATTAACCCACCCACCTACATAAAAAATAAAAATCATAAAACTGTCTACCAGTTTCATTCATTCATGGACAAACTACATACATGACATGTAATTCTAAACTAAATTATTGATCCCAGTTGTCTATTTTGCACGCATGAAATACGAAACAAAATCAAGGATTGACGATGATATCATGTGTAACCGGATGGATTATTCTGAATGATTATCGAATTTCACTCAAACTTGAATTTGTTTATTACTCGTGTTTTAGTATTCTCGCATCTATATAACTTTGACAAGGAAGTAATTTTACAGCCAGCCACAAGGCAAAAGTATACACTTTTGAACAACAAATTGCATATCATAACGATGATGATCCCATGCATTATTTTATTTTATGTTTTCGTGAAAACTGGTTGTCCAGCGTATTTATATCAGCCAGTGTGTTTGATACACGATGCTTGATCTAAATAGATGATGATGACGAGACATGGTACGTTTTAGCATGCTAATGATTTTACCCGCAGGTTATGTTTCCAAACTTTTTGCTATTGGCTTTTCTTCTAATGAGATTCATTTCGTTATCTAATCTTTCATCCATTTAGCGTTTTTAAAAGGTGATTGCGATTGTCAGAAAGGTGGAAGCTCATGCAGTGATGCAACCTTTTAGCATGATTTATTTAAGAGAGCGTCACACAAACAAACACAATGAAGCATTGTAGTAAGTACATGTGTTACACAAATGCCATATAGAGTTGGCAGCGCAGCAGCAGGTGAGAAACGAACGAAACTGAAAGTGTCTGTCTACTTTTATAAAGACAAACAACACTGGATTGTCATACAAACTACTAAAGTACAACAACAACTCGTTTTTATCATAAATATTCTTATGACTGGTGCAACTGCGGACGAACGGCAGCTGTTGTCACTGCTTTCATTCTAAATTACATCTATCCTTCCACCACCGCACATGGTCACTCGTTTTCACTGCTGCCGTTTGCGTCCAACTTGTAAAATGCTCTCATCATCCTCATCCCATTTACCATTCTCCCTTCGTCCCATATTTTGTTCCGGTTCATGTGAGATTCGCCGGAAATAAGTAATAGGTCTTCAGTCTCCCTCTCTCCTCCAAAAAAACCTGACTACTTGTCAGCATTCCATATAATGTTTTTCTCCATTAAATCGTTTTTCACACAGAGGCGACCCACCGCTGCTTTAACTGGTATAGCCTCTTTGAGTATGCCGACACATCAATATCAACATTACAGGTCGTTAGTGTAAAAAACTATTTTTAAATCGTGTATCATTCTCCAAGATCATCATCCACCGTTTTGCCACGTCCTGCCCTGCCCACTGTAGAATTGTGAAATAGCTTGTGGGAAACGGAGAAGAAAAAAAACGCCAAACAAACATGATTACGCTGATTGCGAATCGCAGAAAGAATTTTAAAGCCACTTTTGGAAACCCACATTGCTTCAGGGCTGTACTAGTATTTCTTTCCATTCAGCAAATTGCCTATGCTTGCACAGTAGCCGTAGCCAATATCCGGTGCGGATACCAAACAAACGCTGAGTCTAGGCTTAAAATGCAGCACTACAAAACAGACAATACAATTGACACTCTGGAGTACTCTGGAGTAGGATATGACAACATTATATAACACGCTGCTCGACTTTGATTATCCAGTCATGACACGTTCCCTTTCTCCTTCCTTTCCCCCTTTATTCTGCGCTTATTTCTTCATCGCCATCTGTGTCACCGTCATCATTCCATGATGATCATCATAATATCCTACTTGCTTGGTTGGTTGGATGATGATGATATGATACCAATTTGAAAGTGGAACAGAGAGAAGAGTCTAAAAAGCAAAATGGATAGTATTATCCAGCCAAGCACGAAGGAAAAACCAATACCAAAATGTCCACGAGATATGGAGACAACAAATAAATATATTTATAGTGTATATATAGTGTAGTGCTTTCACAACAAAATATCCTTTAAACATCTCTTAGCACTCCAATAACAGTTTTCCCTTTTTTTTCATCATCTTTCTCTCGGCATTTTTCTCAACAATTCTTTTCTCTGTATCTTTATTTTCTACAAATTTTTCTCAAAATCCCGCTTGAGATAAGATACACAAGACATGAATTTTATGTTGGCGATATGTACATATGTGAAATGTAGTGGAAATGGAGAAAATCCCTCTGGAGAAGAACAAGATGGTTGTTGTTACATTTTGGTATTTTTTATTTGGGATTGGGATAACTATTCTCTGGCTGCAAATCTGACACCTGACCTTTTCTCTGGTGTACATCTAGTTATTGTTCAAGTTATCATCAGATGCGCAGTTCTTGTTACTTTGCATTTATTAATATGCATAAATCCCCATACATTTGACGTATTGTGAAATTCTCAAAGTAGTCAAGTCATCATCACTCATCAAGTTAATGCCAGGATGACGAGAGGGAACGGAAATAATTTTTGTCCGCAGAGAGTGCATTGTACCTATCTATACACCATGATGACGATGATGAACATGACAAGCATTAGCCAACATGCTTTTTACTTTTATATCTATTATGCCATTTCGCTCTTCTTTTTTCATGCAAATTGTCACGTTCGTAAAAATTACTTATCTTCTCTGCTGAAAAGTAAAGAGTGACAAGAGATGAGTTGACTGAATGAAACCCTACGGATTTGAACAATCCCATTGTTGGATACATAATTTTAATTTAAAAATGAACACGACAGGTAAACATGCTTCTAGCTTTAAAAAAAATTCCAGTACAGACTGACTACTATACACAATTAAGCATTCCAAATACATGCCTTGTCCATTACTCATACAAGTCGTTCTATCTGTCTGTCTGTCAGTCAAGTCAAGAGTCAAGAATCTTTGTACATTATTGCCTTTGTAGGTTGTCCAGGACGTAGCCTAATCTGAATATTCTTCGTCTTCTTCATTTAAATTGTTTCATTCAACTTGTTGGTCTTGTAACGTGATAAGTTTGGCTCCCTGTCTTTTCTATGCTTGCGGCTCACGGGACATGCACATGGGTTGGTTAAGAATCAACAATGAATGGGGAAACTAAAAGAGCAAGAGAGAAGAAGACAACGAAATGCTATTGTGGCTGTGTGCAAAGGTGAAGGGTTGAGCTTAAGATGCTCTTTCATCCTCATCCGTCCTTTACCAAAAAAGACACCTGCTGCCCTCAGGCTATTATATTTACCTCACATTTTATATCATATTATATCATGCTCTTCCGTTGTTATTAGCCAGTTTAGTAAAAGAAAATATGGAGAGACAAATGCGTAGACTTTAAACTTTATAAGAACACCCATTATAACTTATTTTTGATTTTAATGAATTTCAGTGGGGAATCAACAGTTTGCACTGAGCAGTTTTTTCGGGTTTTCGTAAATATAGCTTGTTTACGTAGATTCACTAGGAACCGCCTTTCATGTCAATTTAAAATATATGGAATTATAAAATATAAATCTCATTTACACTACACTAGATGCATAATATGTACATATAGGTATAACATGTTCGCAAAGAGGCACGCACCAATTTCAAGAATGGAAGGAGACATAAAAATAAAAACGAAAACAAGTTTTTCGTCGCTTCTTTTTCGGCCTATTACACTTCGATTCTTTTGCTACTTTGTATCGAGGTAATAACTTCCACTTTTCATCCTCATATCGCCATCACCATCGGAATCAAATAGCTAGTTTCGAGTAAAAATGAATTGAATGCTAATGTATCAGACAGACGCCCTGATTCCCCGTAAACTATCAATTTCATGACTTAAATTGCAAAAATTGGTAATATTTTCATCTTAAAAAGCAATCTTTTTCAGTAAGAAAAAGCTTATTTTTTATTAAAAAATTTAGCCCATCCCAATATATTTTTAATATAAGGACTATCTTTGACCATTTTTATATGCGTTCATTATGTCATGATAATAATGCCTATAAACTGCCAGTTTTGCTAAGAAAACAACAGCAGCACCGTGAAAAAAAGTTATTCTTATTAATTAGTAGTTCTGGGCTGTCCAATTTTTTGTGCAAAATGGCAACCATGATCATGATCATCACATCGTATCATCATGTATAATTACCTTTTCCATGCATGCAAGTACCTAATGTCATAAAGTAGATAGGTACCGAAGCAAAATATTGCTTACATATGTAGGTAGGTATATATTCCAAGGAGAAAAAAATTGGCATTCAAAATTTACGAGTGAACACAACCAAATTACTCGTTTTGAAGAAATTGTACAAAAGTAAAAGCAATTTACAACAAGTTGGAATGGTCGAGAAAATTGTTGAAGAAACCACAAGAGTTGAATTACCACAAGCCATTCAACACACTAATAATTATAATACCAATATATACAATTTTTTCATGCTTAAAGTTTGTGTAGTACTCCTCCTCTGTGTCCGCAATAAATAACCGATGGACAAATCAGACTGTCTAACAGGTTGTTTTTTTCTGTAAAAACGAGCGAAACAACAAGAAATAAAGTATCCAGTAACATAGCATATTACAAGATGGATGGGTTGTTCAAGAATAAGAAAAAAACCTTGAACTGACTTGACTTGCCCCAAGAAAAAGCTGAAAGATAATACGAGACTATGCATATCACCGTAGTCGGAGAGGATGTGCAAACAGAAGCCAGTCAAGTTGACAAGACAGGAAATCTGTGTGTTTACACAAAGAAGAAGTGGATTCTCTTGCTTCGTTGTCGAAAAATAAATTCCTTATTTTTATATGTGAATGTGCACCACACATATTGCAATTGCAGACAATGATACTCTTAGTGATGATTTGACGGTAGATATATTGGTCGTCACATTCTTCCTTTGAAATTTGAATCTCATTTGCAATTATAATCACTTTTTATAAAGCAAAATTATGTACATTTTCGGGAAGGATAAGAGAGAGACAGAGATGATCTCTCCTCAGAGCTTCATCCAAGACTCAAGTTACTGACCACACCGAAGAAAAATGACTGAATTTTTAATGACAATGAAACGCTGCGAAGATGTGATACACACTGTGTATTACACAGTGCAAATAATACAGCTTCTTATATGGGTAATCATAATCTTCAGAGCAGGTAGCACTAACTTACATGAGCAACGCTTGCTAAAACAACAGGAGCAGGAGAAAAATCGTAAATGAAATATGCAAGCTGCGTGCGTGTTTACACATTACATTGACAAGCTAATCATCACAATTCATGCACACAGGTAGTAGCAATCATTAAAAAAGTATGTAATCAGTATCTCTCTATCCAGTCTCGAAAACTTAATCGAAACCAACAATTCATCAAAACTCTATCAAGGAACCAGTCAATATACTTGCTGGACAAAACTGATTTATTCTAATGAAGTGGACAGCCAAACTATATAACATATTAAATGAATGGTTCAAAAGTCAGAAGACAAGTTAATTATTTACTGTCTTGGACTGGAGATAAGGCTAACAAAAATTTTTGCAAATGAATTTTTCCAGACATTTACCTACAGTTGTTGATAGTGGCATTCTTGAGAAGTATTTATTTTTATCTCAGTATTTTTTTTTGACGAATTTCAGTTACGCATGCAATCCACTTTACAAAAGATATAAATTGAGCGATCTGTGGGCTGTCAATTGTGCATGGTCAATTGTAAATGTCCACTTGATCCTCTTTGAGCAATAAAAGTAAACTATTTTCAAGACCATCATCTCCATATTTATTCCATAAAGATAGTATAAAACAGCCATACTCGTTTCGATGATGATCGTTCTTATTCCTGTTGACTTACGGGTGAGCTAACCGTGTGGCAGTGCAGTGGTGGTGGGTGTAAAATGTAAAAGTACTGGTTTTTCATTTTTAGTGCTTTTATCAGTGACAATTGTTGGTCTTTATCATTTTCCAATTCAGGTTGATAGTTTCATGCGGGCAGGCTTTCCGAGGCCAGTCTGGCCTAAACTAGACACTGGAATCAGTCATAAATACTAAGATTGAAGATTGTTTTTGTAGAAAGAAGTTCCGCCATGACTTTCTTAATTTTTTGACAAATAAAAAATACGAAGCTCACATCTTTTTGAAAGTTATTCGGTTTTTTATCTCCAGCCATTTTACGACAGCTATTACCTGTAATTATGATGTGATGATGCGGTGCATGAAAAGGGATCGTTTTTATTACCAGAGAATGCAACTTTTTTCTACATAAAAACTTTTCATTTTCTTCTTATTTTCTACAAGGATGACTGCTGCCGTCTTATAGTCTTTTTGCAATTTTCTATCAAGTAGATTTTAATCTATAATCGACCAGACACGATTTTTCTGTAAAAAACACATCAAGCTAAAAAAGTAACTGAAATGCATTTGTCGTGTTGCTCCTGCCTTAAAATATTGACTACCACTTTCTGATCAAAACGATAAAAATAAATAGTATTTTCACCATTTTGATTGGCAAACAATATTGGATTTGCAATAATTTCAGTGGAAATAAAAATCCAATGATATGATAAAAACTCATAATGATAATTTTTTTTGCTAATGGAATTGATATTTAAAGAAAAACAATAAAAAACGACGAACAAGCCAAATTGAAGTGCAATATCGTAAGTGCATATGTATATCTCCATATACTATACTCTCACAAGCAAATATTCGATCGATAAGCAAAATAGGTGGATACATATATTTTATGTTACTCTCTGACCGGTTTTCAACAACGTATCGATTGATGGACCAATGCTGCAGCGAGCCAACCGAGAAAATGATCATGGTCATTAAGATTCATTCTCCTGGAAAAATGTGGATTGACCACTGGACTGGATGGACATTATTATATTTTCCGCTCTTCTGCTCTCCTAATCCTAATGATTAGGTAGAAAACGAGAACCATAAACTGCAAGCGATTTGGAGGAAACTGCGGGTAATTTGGGAAATGAAGTGTTTGAAATTTCAAGTTGGGCTAGTATCATAAAAATTGAAAAGAAAGTACAATTTTCTTCTTTTTTAAAGGATGGCCCAATTCCATTTATTCTGTTTCGGGCTCCTAACAATATTCACTTTAAAGAGGAAACAGATGTGGCGAGATGAGACGTTTTAAAGAGAGAGAATATCATTCGCAGCACAAACGGTTATGCAACAAAAACAACGTCATGAGATGTAATGTGTGCGTGTTTTCAGCAATGTCCAAAAACCGTTTTTCTGCAACAGAGAAACACTAATTTCTGTCAATCGTAATAGGAATTTAGTGAACTTGGCGCAGCTCCGTGTCTGAATTTTCACTACATTGGATTTTTGCTGCACTTACTAAGCTGTCTTTGTTGAAAATGAAACTTGCAAAAAACCGTGTATGTAGTAGTTTGTGTGTACAACGAAAAAAGTTGTTCGCAATCAGCAGCAGCAACAGTAGCAAAAAACATGTATGAGCCGAATGTAATAATATTTTTTATGTTATTTTTATTACACATCATCACCATCATCCTTTTTCAGATATTGCCCTGTTTGTTTTTACGAATTTGTTTAACGATCCAAACTCTGAAGATCACCATTCTCGGCATCATCATTTTCAACTCGCTCAAGAAAGTACGCCTTATTTGCTCCTGTTCGGATGTTGGATGGATCATCAGAGAAACTGAACATTACATGAATTCTGCCAACATGAACTACATAACCAAGTTTGCAATTTTTTGCTGACGAACTTTATATCGGGTTTGATAAGTTTGCAGTTTGCATTTGCCTGTCCATTAGCGGAAAAATTCAATAGATCTCTCGTGATTGATGATGATGTAAGTGTAATACCTACCTACGAAACATGAAAAGTTCAAAGAGAGCATGCTCACATTGCTTAAATTTCTCTTGATCGTTTTTCTTGCAAAAATGTAAAAATTCGCCAAAATTGATTAAATCAGTTCAGCTAGATGTGATGAAGGAAAGCTACATTTGCCACTAGGTTGCTTTTTTAATTTAATGTTGTACTTTACAAACAAGTTACTGATATGCATTTTCAGCACTGCGAAAATTCATTTTGTTTTTCATCAATAAGACATTATGAATTGACAAGGTCCATTAGTCGGTACCAAAACAGACACAAAATGTTCAAATATGATTTCCTTATAATTTAAAATGATGAAAATAGGAATTTTCGATATTACATCATACATGAACATATTATTATCATCATCTTTCAGCGGGGGATATCAAGAAGGTGTATGCCTACTGATAATATACAGAAGAGTAGCAGTACACATAACAGCAAACAGTAACATGAAGGAGTGGAGCAAATCTAAAAATAAGTTCTTTTTTTTTGCATTTGGGATAAGTCCAAGATCATGTTGATGATGAGTTGGACGGATTAGGATTGGAAATCTTGGGGAAAACCCGTTAATATGATGGCATACGGCGAATGTAATAAAAAGTAGGGAATGTAATAAAAATAAACAATAATCTGCCTATTGTTAACACGACTGTTTGCAGAATTTTCTTGAATATATGAAGTAACATAAATTATAACATACCAATTTATGTACAAAGAAGTGCAGCAGGACGATAGGACTCTATCCGTAATACATAATTGTAGCAATTGTTCGTCTCCCTGTGTAGTCCAAGTAAATATTATTGTGGTACGTCCTTGGAAAATCTGAAACAAAAAAGTCAAAATGTTTATTTAAACTTGAAATAGCCCTATTTTCATAAAATGTTGGCAAAAATGCAAAGTGCCTTTGTGAAACGTGTGCAGCAACAATAAATATGAACAATCTATTTGATAATATATATAAATAAAATGACCTATGACCTATTCCATATTTCGATCCGTAGCTCTCCATTCATAATGAAATCAATGAGAACGGAGAAACGGAAAAGTTGCGATGAAAATATGACAATAATATTATTTGCTTTCCTTCCCAATGAAACCAAACCAAATGTTACTGTCAGCAAACACGACATTGTATGCATTGAAATTCGAATAGGTTTAGTTGGAAAGTTTGCAATCTCTACTTAACACACAACATATGAATAGGTGTCAGTTACAAAACTGCGAAAATAATCCGTGCACCAAATAATAGCCAGTCATGCTAATTTTGTAGATGTATCTGATCTGCTGCTCATAAATAACTATAAATATTATGCAGAATATGTACCTACACAGTACTTGAAATATTTACATAACAATAAAAACCACAGACTATAATTAATTGACACGTAACTCGGTTCAATGAGTGCATACACCACACCACACAATTATACAACGCCTTGCATAATTAAATGTAGAAATGACAGCACGAAGCATCGACCACAAAGTGAAATGATAGCGATGACAAATACATATACACTCCAATGCTGAAAACTCTCGGAAACAAGCAATTCACAAAAAACTTTCTCCTTTACAGTTTCACTTTACCCCGAAAAATCATCAATAAAACTCATTCATCTTTGCTGACATTATAACGATCTGCTGAATGATAATGGTTTTACTGCTGAATGAACTTGAAAAGAGAAAGCATACGTTTTTCGTGCGATTTTCTCCCAGAGTGGATGTAAGTGTGTTTACTACATAACTTTTTCATTTCTATTCTTTTGTTGCAAAACTTGTATACGTTTCCATCCACAAACGTGCACCGCCAAACCAACATCAACAAAGACAAGGTAAGTAGTTTAACAAAGGGAACCAACATTTTACTTCACCATTCCTCCAACCAACAACAGAATACAAGCAGAGCAGAACATATCACCAACACTAGAGATACTATTAGCAGAAATCGAGTATCAGACGATCTCACTTAGCGAGCAAGCGAGCTCTATAAAATGAAACAAAGCATAGATCTCTGGAAGGAATGCGTGGTTTCTTAAGGAAGGCTTATAGTAGTATTTACATGCCTATCTGTTACTGCTAATGAGTGAATTTTGTAATGATATCTACAAACTCTCCTTTTAACTCCATATTATCAGGAAGATTCTATCACTTTTCATTACATTCCGTGAACGCAAAGAAAAAAATCCGACAAAATATCTCACGATATCATTCAACAGTACCCAAGAAAGTAAAGCTTACAAAGTTTAAGTATCTTATCGACGCAGCTCAGGTAGACATGATGAAGGCATAAGAACTTGATTACGCGTAAACTTTATTAGTAGGTTTTCGATTATCCCAATCTTTCAATTTAATTACCTGATTACATACATATCAGCAGAGAGTGGAAGATTTCTTGTTAAAAGGGAAAAATCGGAGCGAAAGCAGGAAAACGGGAGAAAAGAAGCAAGCTAAACTAATTAGGTAAGTATTTGATATATTTTTAGCGAAACAGGTTAGTATTTATTCATGACGAAAGTACATAATATCCTGAATGAACCAGAATGAGAAAAACATAATTTATGCGTATGCATATTTTGAAATCGATAAATCAAATAATACGTAATTAATATTCTTAAAGTAATAGAGGGAACCAAACAAATTGATATTTATGTAGTATGAAATATTGACAGCAGTTTTGTTACTTTTAGCAATAACGGAGAAATCATAATCCTTGTCTTGTCGTGTTTTTCAAAACCATTTTGGCAAGGTCCCGGGCAATAAAACAGTCATTATTTATACGAATCGAAAAATTTAGAAAATTTCTACAATTCAAATTATCGGTCTTTAAAAAGCTAACTGCAGGATTTCACCAAACAATATCTTTAGCAAAAAGGCCCCATCGGATTTCCAGGCCTGCTGACGCTGAACCGGAACCTTCTTCTACACAACAGGGTCAAATGGCGAATGAACGAGGCCATAGTTCACATCAACGAGAAATTCCCCATAGTGGAAATACTCTTCAAGGTCAAGCATTGGTGCGAGCTCGGACTGGAAGCATAATAATAGATCAATTCCTCGCAGAACATGGAGTACTATTCACCGACATGGACTCTTTGAATGCAGATACGGTTGGAAATCCTGCAGGAACCCCATCAGGACCGGAACAAATTCAGGCACCACCAAAAAATGGCGGCATTATTGACCGTTTTCTAGCTGAACGTCGGGCAACCAAAGCTACCAACATGGACCATTTGAGTGCAGATCCAGTTGATAATTCTGCAGGAACCTCATCAGGACCGGAACAAATTCAGGCACCACCACAAAATGGCAGCATTATTGACCGTTTTCTAGCTGAACGTCGGGCAACCCGCGCCGTCAACAAGGACCATTTGAATGCAGATCCAGTTGAGAATCCCGCAGGAACCCCATCAGGACCGGAACAAATTCAGGCACCACCAAAAAATGGCGGCATTATTAATCGTTTTCTAGCTGAACATCGGGCAACCAGAGCTACCAACATGGACCATTTGAGTGCAGATCCAGTTGATAATTCTGCAGGAACCTCATCAGAACCGGAACAAATTCCGGCACCACCACAAAATGGCAGCATTATTGATCGTTTTCTAGCTGAACATCGGGCAACCACAGCTACCAACATGGACTGTCTGACTTCTGACACAGTCGAGCACCCTGCAGCATCTCTATCAGGACCGGAGCAAGTACTTGCACCGCCTCAAAATGGGAATACAATTGATCGTTTTGTCGCTGAACATGGAGTACCCAGCACCACCAATACGGACTGTTTGAGTGCAGACAAAGTCGAGAATCCGGCAGGATCCCTACCAGGACCGGGACAAGTAGTCGAGCCAGCCCCGTCAAACTTTCGCCTGGTCAAAGTTCATGCTAATCCGCAAGAAACCGAGACAAGTAAAATAACATTCTCTCAGGCTAAGCCTGCACCAGGTCCTGCAACCAGCACTGCTACGTTTTCTAATCCTATAAACAATGGGAATGTTTCTGGAACTCCAATTGGAACTCCTGCTACTTGGGACTTTGTGATTACCTGTTCCAATCAACTCTGCGTAACAAGAAATGCTACACTCCAGAACACACTTTGCTTGTCACAACAGTTGAGCAGTCAAGTGGATACTTTTGAGGTGGAGCTGAAGAGATTGAAATGTGAACTAATTGGGGAGAAGAAGGAATACCAAGATCTGCAGAAAAAGTACGCTGATCTTAATGCAGCGTATCAGGAACTTTTGGCTGTAGGGAAGGACCAACGGGCTGCTACTTCAAGTGCTCAAAATTCGAACGATATCATGCCTCCAGTTGACCACCAATCAAACCAACCCCCTGCGCAAAATTCCGTGAAAGTCTTGCCAGCACCGACTACAAATCCAGCTACAGAAGTCAACTCAACAGAAACCGACAAGTCAAATGCATCCCGTGATCAAAGCGGAGATATTGTCCAAATGACACCACCAGCATCGCCAAACTCAGGATCAGGAACATGTTCGGAAAACTATTCATCAGAGGGTTACAAGCCATCTCCAACCCCTGAGCAAAGTCCAGTGGACGCCTTATCAGAATCGGGATCAAATTTAAGTGATGAAACTCAATCACCAAAGAGTTCCACAACTCAGTCATCAACTAGGGTGACTCGGAGAAATGCCCAAAAGCAAGTGATCATGATAAGTTCTGAGGAGTCCAGCAATGCGTCTCAGGGCCACCAACCGAATCCAGCACCAAAACGCAAAGGTCGTGGACGGCCTAGAAAGGAAACCGTTTTGGCTACAACTACAACGTAAGAACCTTTCATGTTCATAGAATTTACTCTGACATTTATAGTGATCCGATCATTTTCTCACATTATATACTGTGATTTTTTTATTAAATAGGGCCCAGGCCACGTCTTCATCTACACTTGGAAACCAGCAGCGTTCTGCTGGTGGCATCGTAAACATCCGTAAGCGTAAGCGAAAGTCTGCTCGTAAACCTTCATCTGTAACGTAAGTTTTTTCATTTGTGAGTTTTGGGTATATGCAAATTATTATAAAAGGAGATATAGAAAAGACTTCAGTATGTAACTTGTTAATTGCTAAAATATTACAGGCTCAGACGCTCGACACATCCAACAAAGCGGAGTTCCACTCCAAAGTTGTTCACTGCCGGAATCCAAAACAGGAAGAAACGACCACGCTACTCCTTGCGAAGTCAGGACGATGAGAAACCTTAAATGACTAGAGTAAGGTAGGGAAAGCACTTCAATCCATTCCTAGAGATTTAATGTATGCAAATTATATTAACTGACTGAAGTAAGTACATAAGTCTCTGAGTAGGTATAACGTATGAAGAAGTCATTTCTTCAAAAGAGTTAATTACTAATTATTTATGTGGAAATGAAATTGAAAACATAAAGTTTGAGTTTATAAAGTTGTTAATTAGAGTGTTTTATTGGTACTCTTGCGTTGCTGTTACAGTGTATAAAATAAAAAATGAATTGTATGCATTGCTTTTATAGCTAAGGTTCTTTCGTGGACATTTATAAATACCTATTAATTATATGTACCCTTTCTCAATATATATTTTTTGTGAATAAATTGCTGATTGAATAAAAGCATTGTTTAGTTTTGCTTAATTTCGAGTTGGTCAATACATTTTACTGCTCCGCGAGTGGTCATTGAAGTGATTGATTAAGCCCAGGAAATGTCCTCCGCCAAATAGGGACATGTGAGGTAATTAGAAAAGCCATTTGCCGATCAGGAAGCGTCCATTATCCGTTTAATTGGTAAAAGAGTTTTGTTAGCGTGATTAACAGTTTGTTCTTCAGGTATTATACTTGTGCTCTAAACTAACAGTTGAGTTGCGCATCTCTCACATTTCCCCGTAAACCATATTTGGACTGGTGATTGGTGATGTTGCAAACGCAAACCTGTTCATCTTTATCTTCCCAACAGAAGGACCTACTCAGCCACTGCGGATTCTGGATTACTGTAACATACACGCAGTATTATTGAATATGGACCCACGGGGAGAAGAGCATGCAAAACCATAAATCATGTATTAAGTGGTTCATGACATCAGGTCTTAAAAGTAAACACCTGCTCCTGTCCTCCCAGAAGATACTTTTTTTTCTTCACTTTTGTCGATAATAATATAGAATAGGTAGGTAGGTAATATCTTCTTATCCAACTTCTTCTTGACTGCTTTTGTCCAAATCGGGGAAACTTGAGATTAGGCTATCTACCTACTTTCATTGAACATTGGAGACCGACCTACATTACAGCCCGTCATTTTTCTCAAATGTCAACTTGAATTCTATTCAACTGGCTAATCTCAACACGTGAAGGTTTCTATCAAAACAATTTAGGTAGATACTTTTTTAAATTCGTCCATTCTCAATAATCTATACAGATAATAAACTTGTGCGAGCAGAAAGCAGCGTGATCAGGGGCACGAGATATACAAACATTTTGCTTGCCACTTTTTGCATGTCCAACATATGGCATGATTCCATGATTGGATTTGGCAATTTTGTTAATTACTTCTTCGTCGGAGGCAGGATGAATTGTGAATTGAGTAAAGTGCAAGGTTACAAATTGACGCTATGTAGGCACGTAAATGTGTAGGAGCATTACATGGATCAGGTTTTTATTACAGGCTATTACTTCATTCATTGTAGTATCCCGATCGAAAATCAATTTTGCAAAAAAATGTTATAGTACCAGAGTCCATTTTTTCTCATGGTTAACCAATCAGAGCATGCTGGGTAGTTTATACAAGAATTAATTAGCACATTTAGTGATAGTAGCCTACTTTGTACAATGGTAAATGAATGAATTTGGCATTATTGCTTTTGACCAGCATCAAATCTCAGCTTGAGTCCTCATACAAATACTTGTCTCATTTCAATTCAATAAATTTCGTGAAAACAAAAAAAAACAATTATTCAATAAATTGTTTACGACGAATATCGTGTTCTTACGATTCTTACTGCTTCTCCAACCAAAACTACCAATCAACTCGCTTGATTTATTCAAAAGGACATGGCTCATGTTTTTGCAGCATCTTTGAACATCGCTATGCTGCTACTTCCACAACGCGAACATTGTAGATATTCAGTGTTTTTTCAGCAGTGTACACAATTCAATGAAAAAGGCAATTTTTTTAACGATTTGCTTTGATCGCAATAAATAAGCGGATGGACAAATGAGCCCAACAGGTCCTCCAAACAACAATAACCTACCTGTCAGGTTTTATAAGAAAGGCTTTCTAAATGAATCCTGCTACTGCTTTGCCATTTTCAATGATAAACGGTCTCTCTCACTCACTCAAGCAGCATCCAGCAACTTTGTCTCTCCCTCACTCATCATCATAAAAAACATCCAACTTCATCAATCAGCAACACAGCCCAGGAACAAAAAGATACTGCAGGCGAGGTAGATCAGAGGAGCAGAAGAAAAAAGTAGCTTTTCAGGGAGACTTTGATTAAGAACATCAAAAAACACGACGACGACGAAGACGACTCTCACAAAGCTAGAATAGCAAAGCTAAAGTAAAACTCTTTGAAATTAAATTCTTCTTTGAGAATTCCAACAACGGCACTCACTCAGGCAGGTAGGTATTTACAGAAAGCGTGGCTTCATTTGCTCCTTTTCCCTGTCAACTGCTATTCTTTTGTGTATTATTTATGGGTAATAAAATCCCCCATGTTTTCAACCAGTTCGACTCGGCAAAAAGCGACGATCTAGGCTTGGCTGTTGAAAGTTTGAAAGATGTACGGAACACGCTTTATCCATAATAATCCTGTATTTTGCATGACATTTTTATGCGTTCGGGGAAAAATACACATTATCCATTGGTGTTCATGTGCGAAATGCGAGAGAGAAGAAAAAAACAAGTTTGAGCGGGGCTCATTTACACTCTGGCTTTTCGCAGGTTGTCCGGCGGACCCTGACTTTCGGAAACCTTGATCCGGAGTATTAATTGCTTTTAACAAATAAATCCATCATGATCGGCTTCATACAAAGTGATTGGAATATTCAAACGTCATTTTCAACCATAAGTAATCATGCCACCACAAGTCCGAGTCCATTTCATATTCTGGTAGTTTTTTGTACAAACATGGTCATTTTATATTTGAGTATTTTGCACAAATGGTCAGTTAAGACCAAAAAGGCATTTACATTGTACTTAATGACAGATCGTAAATGTAAATATTTAATGCGATTCTTAAATTGCTTTTGCGTGTAAATCGGTTTTCCTCAAAATTGCAAGACTTGTGCAATTAACGTTAAGGCGATTTAGAATATCTCGTACGAAAATATGCATGCAGAATGTAACATGTCATGGCTCTTCTTTTGAGCCCATCATCTACTGGAACTTCTTTTTTCGGACAAAAAAGGATTAAAGACCATCATCATGTCATCATCATGGACAATCCGAAAAGTTGAAAGTTAAATTTCACTTTCCTCCCATCTCCCCCTCACCTCTGAAAAGATGAAACATTAAACATGCATACTCACTCCACTCTGAAAATTATACAACTTCATGTAGGACATGACGTGGTGTGATGACTGCTTCTACTACACCGCCAACCACTCGAGCAACAGAGAAACCGGATAAAAAGTAGGGCACAAAAGGACAAGAAGACAGGAAGTTACTTTTTCCCACAGCGTAAATAAAATTTTATACGCGTATTTAAATTTAAGCACGCCGAATGGCTGGAAAGAGCATGGCGGAGGGAATAGTCAAAAATGAAGTTACAAAAACATCAGAAGTAAAATTGCAATATTCTTCTTTCTTTCCTCCGTGTTTGGTGGAGTCGTGAATTTTACATAGAATTCCAAGTCACGTGGACGGGTAGAAAACTACGCCATGAGAATACACATTTCTGAAAAACATCCTCCTCTCACATTGTGGTTTATATACTTTACTCCATTCGCTTTAATCCAAAAAGCCATGAATACGTAAAAGCATGAAGGGAGAGGAGGATAAGGAAAATAGAAATCATCCGCGAACATTGCTTTTCCTTGTAAAAGTAGTAGCAGAAGAATATGTTATTTTGAGAAAATCTATTCAATTTACTTACGCAGTTATCTCCTCTCGCGCTTATAGGTCTAGTAGTACTTTTTGCAGCAGTCGTGTCGGAGAGGGGGAGCGGAAAAGCTGGTCCCTTTTAGTCCGCAGATGCCTTTCAAAACAAAAACGACCTCAATCCCATAATGCCCGGATATAAAACGTATTCCACTCCTTTAATGCTTGTCTGTACATTTACAGAGCAGCAGCTTAAACTTAATTAAAAGGTACCCCCGACACACACATGCAGTCACATTCATACAACATCATTTTCTCTCCATTTACACAACTACAAGTACATCTTCTACAACATCTCCCTATATATTATTGCAGACAGACCATTGCTGGAGAAGGACTGGATTTGGATATGTCAACAGCAGAAAAGAGTTGGAAAAGACAAGACGCAACTGCTCAACAAAAAAAACGATGGGACGACATAAAGACCTGATAATATGTTATAACTTATACCTCTACTATACACTGCTGCTTGCTCTACTTTAATGTATGCCAATTTTATATCTCTAGAAACTCTCTGTGATGAAGCGTATCCTGTCTGAGCCTGATGAAAACCAAAAGTTGCAAAATCCACTGCTGCTGCTGCTGTCATCACCCGAAACGAGACGTTGGCCGGTTACAACTTAAGTAGGTAAAATGTTGGTATGTCATGCCGAAAATTTCATCAACACATCACCACATTCCCGTGCCGTTGTCGTCAAATGTGCTTATCTATTTAAATCAGTACTTCCACTGTATATAGCGGATTTTATGTTCATTTCAATTCAAACTCACAATCTAAAACAAATTGTGTCAACAGTGCAGTGTAGCAGAAGTATGAAATGATGACGTTAAGTGCGATTTGGTGTCGTACCATTTCCATTTTCGGTTCCGTTGAAACAAAACTCAAAAACTGCTACTCTCTCTACTCCATCCAAACATGTCCATCTGTCTCTGTCTGTCTGTATGTCGTCCTGTATGCATGTATACATTTATGATGACGTTATGTATGATGATGGAATGGATGGTGATTTGGTGATGGTGTTTTTCGGAGTATTGAATAATGTTATCTTTTATCTTTTTGTCTTGCTACGCCATTTACTTTTGAGAGTGGATGCAATCCACTCAAAATAACAGTTTTCTCCTTTTCATTATTCGCATTCCTCTGACTGGAGAAAGCGATCGTCGTGTCGTCTCTTTTCTCTCTCTGTCTCTCAGTCAGTCTGACTGCCTCTCTGATGAACTGAATTTTGAGTCCCACTCAATTTGGCTTTGATTTGATAAAAAGTCTGTATAACCTTATTTTCAATTTGCTTTCACAATTTTCTTTGATCTAAGGATGAGTTGTTGTATAAAAGTAGATCCATGCCTATATATACGTCCTTTAAAACGCTATGGATGGATAATATGACAGTATTATTGAGAGTTGTTCCGCCAAAAGTACAGATTGATAGAAGGTTGTACGCTTTTGTTTTTTGGTGTGCCTACATAACACAGTTGAATTGCTGACACGTCCCAATCGATAGAAAAGTAGCCCTTTTGTATGTAATGCGATGACAGGGAAAGGTGCTCGGTAAACAAGAAAGAAAAAACGAACCGGAGAATCAAACAGAAAATTTAACGGAAAAGGGTTAATATTACAAATTGCGAAAACTGACAAAAGACGGTAATGGCAAACCTTGGGTCGTATTGATAAAGCTGCTTTTGGAAGGAAGGGAAGGACAGCATTGTACGGTACAACGGTTCTAATTTCCAATAACATGAGCATATAATTTCTTTGAGTCGATAGTCGATCATATCAGCAGCAGCACTAGTCATCATCGTCATCGCGAGTCGATAAAACGTAGAAATTGGGGCAAAAATATTAAGTTACATACGAAAATATATATTCACGTCATGTTGTGGAAAAAATTGAGTTTTGGCAAGCAAACACAAGCTGTTGTCGTTACAATTTACTTTGGTGGAGACAACTCAGCAGAAAATCATGGTTTCTTTTGCATTGAATACTTTACATCCTTGGTACGATATTATTTTCAAAACCAACCCGTCATCAACAAATCAGAAGTTCAAGGCTTTCACACGTGAGATAACAGTTGTAACGTTTGCATCGTTTAAAAAAATAATTGACTGATTTCTTTCAAATGCAATTTCAATATAATATGACGGATACAGTGAGAGGCGCAGCAGGAGGACCATTCAAACAAAAATTCCAAAATGGTCATCCTCTAGAATTTTTTTACCCATACGAAATTCTATTCATGATAATTTTCATGTGGTTTGCTTACTCATTCATTATATTATGCAATTCAATTGCAATGCTCCATGTGAATGAATACCTACTTACAAGAGTATTCGTCATGCACGCAACCAAGAACATTGGCACAAGCACAAGTTGAAAAGGAATCCTTTTGAAAACCCTTAAATTCTTTTTGTTAATTCATCTTTAATGAATAGAGAATTTATGTGGGAATTGCAACAAAATAGGAACTGAAAACTATTCTAAAACTGTATAATGATGACTTGGTGAGCACGTCTAATTGTTCAAAAGCTTCTTTTATTTCTACACTTATTCCGTTTTAACGTGTTAGTGTACATAACTGTCAAAAGTTGGAATGTCGAATGGGGAGTCCTAAAGTTGTGAATTGAAAATAGTGTGTATGAATAATTTAGAGTTACAACACGCCTATATTGCAGAACTACATATTTACGTTTCAAAAAATGACTCCCATGTCATAGTCATAAATATGGTTTATAAAAATACACATGTAAAATTTAGATTACTCATACGGTGAGGTGTTGAAAATGTTGCTTTGTACGCACTTGAACTCATTGATTCTTGGAAATAAAATGATTCATAATATGTGCAGTCGGTAGCCGTGGAATATTTTAATTTAAGAATATGTGCTTGAGGCTTGAGTATGAATGTATCAGGAAGTGCTGGCAGATTTCGAATGCTACACCCAATGGTTGTATTGTTACTATATTTCTGCGTTTCATTGTTTCCGTTGCGCTTGAGTGGCCATGAAAAGAGAGGGTTTGAGTCGGTCAGTGGTTAATTAGAGCAGTTTTAAATTGGCCATCCATATACGTTATACCTGTCTGTATCAACAATATACCATTTTAAAAAACACACCAAGTAGTCTTAACAGATTGCAGAATTAAGGGAAAAACTAATAAGAAAAATGGGCTCATTAAAATGACATTTAATTTCAACATTGATGCTACTATACCAAATCAACTATACAAAATTAAGGATTTTCTACGAATAGTTTTCATTTAACATTATTATCAGATGCAACCCGAATTCAAAGATGCGAAATTATTTCTAGTCAGTGCACGGATTTTATCAAACATCTATCCGCCTAGAGGCATTTTTCTCCCACCATATCTTCTATTTATGGATATTAAGTTAGTACATTATATTATGTGCACTTTAATTAAAATATGAGTATTGAGTGGGCGGAAAACCAACTACATCAACAAAAAAGATCCTAAAAAGATTTGTAGCAGACCTCACAGTAAGGCTATAACCATGTTTATGTCGCTACCGCACATTCATTTCTGTAATATTTTTGTTCTTGCTTGAAGGTGTGAAAGCGAAGAAAAAGTATCTAAAAAGGAAAACACGCTAAAAGGATTTCCCGGTGACAGTCAGCACCTTTTTCATTTTTTTTGTTCTGACTGCGATAGCTTCTTATAGACAGAAGGCAGACAAAACATACCACCAACCTACCATCCAACTAAACAAAAATACACATTACTCCCCCACGAAGAAGACGAAGGAGCAGAGGAGCATCATCGTATAATAGATTACCACACGATTTACAACATTTGTTCTTGTCATTCATTTACACTTTGTGGCATTACTGCACACCCGTTTACAACACATTATAATATTATTATTCTCGGGCAAAAAGCTTATTTTGCTTACATTGCGTAATGTTTTGTCAGCATGACGCTCCGACTACTTACAATAAAAGCGTCCATTATTTGTGAGGAAAACAGAGAGGGAGCGCATTAGAATGTAGAAGTTCAATCTGATTATCACCAGGAAAAATCCAGAGCACGTTCCATGATACTCCCATCATCAGAGAAGAAACTAAATTCAGTACAGTGAGCAGGTAGGTGGAAGTAGGCATTCGTTGTATTCAAGTTTTGTTTAGATACTGCTTTTGTATGAAGTGTCATGCGATTTGTTATTTGCTTGTGCGTGTTGGGAAAAGGTGCGAAGAAAGAAAGGCGAGCAAAGGGGGAGGAGAATGACAAGCGATTTTTTTTCTCAGAAGAAGAGAAAAAGGTTGGTGAATCAATGACACTTTTGTGACGTGTGTGACGACTAAGCGTACACACATCATCACACAATACGTGTATGTAATGTGTGTACACATTTTTACAAAAGATGTTTTTCACGAAAAGGTAAAATGGAAAGGCTGAACGAGCAAAGTTGACACATTGTAAATGTTGGTGTTCAACATGATGTCTACTTGACGTAATTATGTATTTTTACCCACTTCCGCTTGTTTACATACGACATATTATAGGCGAAAATACCTTTTAAATAGGAGCATAAAAAGAGGGAATACTGCTACATATACAACATACGGATGGGCACATTTTCATGATGATGATGGTTTCATGATGGAAGTATATAAAGTTAGTGGTTAATTTCAAAGCGTTACGTTTCATCATCGTCAAGAAAGGAATCCCAAACATTTTCCCATAATCATCACCAGAGACTATACTATCTCAAGAGGAAGACGAGACAGCAAAAGACAAGACAACAACATTCACTATATACCACCACACTATAACTTTTACTTCTTCTTGCAAGACAACTTTACGAGCGTGAAAATGTCGTTGTGAATTTTCTGGAGTAGAGAAGATGTTCGTGACAGTAAAGTTTCTGTATAAATTTCCCAATAAAAAGAAAGAAACATCTCTAGCTTAATAACAGAGCCGGGTCATTATAACTAGAGAGTCATAGTTTACTTAAAAACTACGTGCTACTATGCATGCAATGCTCTCTCCATATGAAATTTCCCTGAAAAAAACTTTCCTTCAGACTCATCAACAAGAGTGTGGAGCGTAGTATCATTCCCATAAATAAATCTACAGTGGATGCTAAAACTACAACCACAAGCGTTTATTTTTGTGCAAAGAACTAAAGCCTCTAAACAAGACGTGTTGTAGACTTAGAGGCATGCATTTGAATTTTTGCACACCGAAAATGAAACAAGGAAAAAGTCAAATAAATGTACACATTTGTTTTCATTTTTATGCGAAAAGTAAATGGAATGGTGGAGAATGCAGTGTGCAAAATCCCCACGTAGAACAATAAACCACGCTAAAAAAACCAGCAGCAATGCACTTCTTTTTTTACAACTTGGAATGTGGAACGAACGACAACGCTCCGAGAAGGCTGGCTTTTCATGGGATTTTGTGTGTGTGTGTGTGCTCTTGTGCTGTGCCATAATAATATTATGCTCCGCTATGCAAAAAGAATATTTCTTTTCTATAAGCACATTATTTTTATTCATCTCTCTCTCTTCTTCGCTCCATTCTCACTCACTCAACCATGTAAGTCATTTTATCAGCATCATAATACACAATAGCAATAATATCTACTTCCACTACCTACCTACCTACCTCCCACCACCACCACTTCCATCTCCTATTTATATACATACTTCCATATCGCCCTTCTCGATATTATATCCTGTCTCGAAATTTTGTACCCATCCCACGAAGAAACAAAGAGTAGAGAGCAGAGAGAGAGAGAGAGGAAGGGAACATTGACTATGAAATGAAAGGATGTGGCCAGTGCTGAATACTAAACACTTAAACGGGGAAAGTTATACCACTGCCACGCAGCAACACATTTGAAATAACATAATATCTGGTGGTAGTGTAAGGGATAAATCGTAAATTCTTAATTTCCCCAAAGTGTTATATAACATAAATGTGTCCTTTGCCTTTCTTCCTTTTCCTCCCTCATGATGACTCATGACAGGGTACACTGGAGCATGATACTTGCTACGTATAGGTATATATAATATGTATGTATGCAAGAAGTATGGCGGTGAATCGCGAATTTGCAACTACTCAACCCGCTTAATTTTTTCTGCCTTTCCTTTTGATACCGCATTTCCTCCTCCACTTACTTCTTTTGCTTTTATTTTGAGCGTGTGTAGTGGTAGTAGCAGTAGTGTATATGATTCTGCAAATCTAGCGATTTTTTTTCTCATGGAGAATGTGAGACAATAAACCAGACTGGCAAAAAATATCATTATTTTCGTAACAAACGCTCTCTGGCTGTTCTATATAAATTCAAGATAAAATACTGCGTATGAAATTGTGTAAGTAGGATATAGCCCGCTAATAATGATCTCCGATCACATCCCATCATTTTTCCTCTATTCGCCTCTCTCCCTCTCCTCAGAGGTCTCTTGAACTTTATTTCTACGTTTGGCTTGGCTTGACTTTTGTCCTGGCTCTGTTGAACTTGCAGAATGCACGTTCACGTGTTTTCTTTTATTCCGCCTCTCTGTTCGCACCCGAAAACCTCCAAAAATACCTCTCTCCCGCATATCATGCCAAATGCTAACTTTACCGTGTTAGTTTATTTTGCAATGTTGACTCACTCACAGTCACACAAGTAAGCAAAAAGTTTAGCGGATACATGTTCCGTTTTTTCTTTTGCCGTCGTCTCCTGAGCCTGAAGGCAAATGTAAATGTACACGGTAAACTATACACCAATCATAATATCATGAATGAGTAATTTTAAATGCTTTCCATCCATAAAATGTGTATAACATGTAGAAAAACAAGAGAGAAAACGAGTCATTTGACCTGGCACGGAATATTTATATTATCCCTGAAAATAATCTGTTGATGAATGAAAACTTTAAATCGCAAAAAACTACTACATAAACTAAGAAGAGAGCTCTTAATTAGCAAATATACATATAACTGGAACATAAAGAATGTGCCATTGACTAATGTGAGTGCTTAAGCATACTTAAAATATCCATGCTAAATAATTTTTGCAAGTTTTACCATCTTCGCTCACAAGACTTAAAGCACTTGCATTATAGTTGCTGCAGAGTGGACAGAGAAAGGAGAATTCAAATGTATGTGTGAATATCCAGTGCATTGCATAATAATATGCAGTGTGAAAAAACTCGCACGGAATTTTTAAAACCGTTTATTTAAAATAAAATTCGAATTAAAATCGTAACGACTACATTTTTAAGTAACGGAAGCAATTCCACATTATATCCTTTATCCCTTGTCGCTTCCATTGTATCAAGCGCATGCATAATATTATGGCCTTCGCGAGGAATGAAAAATGAAGTCGGGTGGAGCAAAAGGCGGCGATCTTTAGAAATCTTTTAAATTGCTGCGAGTCTGCTATTATTGTAACGGAAAATGGCTTATAAAGAATAAAAGTACCACTCGTTAAACTACAAGCTACCGCTGCGCTGGAAGATGACTTCCGATACTTTGAGAAAAATGTATGTATTCAGTTCACTCCATTACTCATCTACACAGTCAGAACAAACTGTCTATTATATTCTTAGCGTATTCAAAAACTACAGGGAGATAAGAGTATAAGGAGCCGAGAGTTTTGTTTCGCTCTTGACGATGATCGCAGGATAAAAAGAAAAATCCGAACATTCTAATATCTCTATATTCCACCAAGCAGCAGCAGAAGCAGCGTTTTTTGCAACAAAGAACTTTTTTGTATATTCTTTCTTTTCGACAGAGTTTCTGTTCTATTTTAAGAAGTTTGCATGGATATTCATCATCTCACCTTACACATACCTATTATTATACTCAAAGCTCAACACTCACGTTGTGTTGCATGCTGCTTGCTCCTGTTGGATGGTCGGAATTTTCCTTAAGAAAATTTTCGCAACTTTTACCTTTCATTCACGCCCGAGGAATGCTGGAAACTTTATCAATAATTCATGCTATTATCATCTTTATACCTAGACATGTTATCCATCCTTTCTAATCCGAGGAGGTATTCGCCTTCTAACATTCAATAGAAAACGGCTATATTGGGCACACACGCACACACCTTTTCTAAGAATTTCTTTAGAATATGATCGTTGAGTTCAGATGATTTTCCAATTTTTTACTAAAAATTCAGAAAATTATCATGACTCCCAATATTGATTTTAACTTTTTAATTAAAAGCACAGGCATCCATTGATTTTGCTGGGAATTGTAATTTTCATTTTTTGGCTGCCACTTACCACGCCACCCGTATAATTACACCAAAAAGTATGAGCTCATCTATTCATGCATACTCCATTTTTTGACAAGGCGAAGAGCTGATGGGAAAACTATTTAAAATTCTTGCAATCTACTATTAAAATTGTTTCTTGCTGCTGCTGCTACAATTTTACCCCGCAAAACGCCCGTATTCCTTGGCATTGGCTATAGAACGAAAAAATAATTGAATGTTTTTTTTCTTCTCTTCTTGATGAGATAGGGAGTTCTGATGTGGAATATTAATGACGACAGCTATGCACACAGTAAATGTGCATGCGGGAGTGGAAGTGGATACATTAGATTATTATTTCGATCACTTGCCAAAAATCTACCCCAATTTCTATAACATTCAGAACACGAATTCCCATTAAAACATTAGCATACTAACTGAAAACGATGAGTTCCAGTTTTTTTCTATCTCTCTCTCTTTCCCTCTTCTTCCCTCATTTCCCATTCTGATTATCATTTTAAACGTCATTTAGCACAAAATGGGTGGAATGGCGGTGGTAAAATGTACGCATAATTGTCTATGATGATAATCATGATTCATAATAATTGAAATGAAAAAGCCATTCGCAACAACCCATTGGATAAACGATGGTGTTGAGTGTGTCATGAAAATTACCTCATTTCTCATTTTACCTCCTCTACTCTCGTTTTAATGCACCTACTGTGGAGTAGATTGGAAGTTGCAGTGTAAGCAAACCAAATAGAAGTATTTGTTTCACATTTCACAAAAAACACAATGAAAAGCAGCGCAGGTTGGTGGTATGGTACTGGTGCACTTGAGTCGACTGTGAGTAAGTGGATTTTCTTCGCTTCACACAACAACAGTAAATGGAGTCACTTTTTAGCTAATAAATGTATGAATGAATGGATAAACGTAGAACAAACCGTCAACATTTCAAGTGAAGTGTGAGAATGATGATGATGGAAAGGATAAAGCCCTGAGGACAATTTTCGTTTACCTTTTTGGAGAAAACACACCACACGTCACAAAATGTGCAATTTACAGGCTATAAAATGTTATGCATACGACGAGGGCTTTTCAAGTTTTTTATGAACGAATTGGGCCTGCTCCAGCAAAGGACATTAATTAGAGAGGAAAACAATTTTATTTTAAAACGCTGTGCTGCTCCTTAAAAAACAGTTCAAAATTTTCCCATGAGTATACAGGTAAGCTGTAATATCTTATGCATTGTGCACAGGAAGCAGCAGCCCTGAAAAGAATTCATGGCCGTTGGTTCGTGCGTATGCAGTGCAGATGTGCATACAATTTCCAGGAAAAAAAACATAAAAAGAAGAGTCAAGACACGACAGACTTTTTTCTTCTTCTGTAGAAGACAACAACACTGAAAGCAAGTTTAGTTTATCATTACTTCATTGTTTACGAATTCTACACACTTTTTCTCATGTTGATTTTGGAAGGTGAATGATATGATTATACTACAACGATGATGATGATGCGAGATGTGACTGACTGCATGGCTCAGTTGTTTTTGTTCGTTAATTTGAGCGCAATTTAGTTTATAGGAAAATACCTACTCCCTACCTTTTTACCTCTTTACTTGGTCCACAACAGTCCGCACACAGCAAAACATCAGGAGGACCAGAAAAAGTACAAAAAACATTGTGGCAATAGCAGCAGCTGCAGCATGGCTTCATATTCATGAATGTAAAAATGCCCCACATTTGGTTCCGGTTGATGGGATCGTCACCGGAAATACTTTTTATATTGGGCATTTATTATCATAACCAATGCGTTCATCGTTTATATATAATAAACTACAATAGTAGCCAATTTACATTCTTCCGTAATGAATTTCATTCTATTGTTAATAAACTATGCTACAGTAAACCCTAATATGCTTTCATTTTCATGCTAGAACTAATTTTGTTTTGCCCAGAGCTACAAGCTATATGTGAATGCCACAATGGTACTTACAATCAATTTTTCGTTCGGCGTAATGGTATGGTTGTGGAATCGAAAACATTGATTACTTTGCGGACAAAGCAATTAAGTAATGTGACCTTCACAAGTACTACGAATATAACTAGTAAATAGCGAAATATGGCAAAAAGGTTTTGGAATTTTATATTTAAAATGGGAAAAATATTGGATAGTTTCTTATTTCTATTCCATGTACGTCACTAACTGCTTTCTATTTATTTGCACTACGGTGTCGTCGATCTGATATCTGAACTTTTACTGTTTTCGTACGCGTCGAGCCCAAAAAGTTGACAGTTAAATTAAAGGAGGACATGACAGTGCAGTGCACTCTTGGTAGAGTGCGTGTACCCAACAGATCGTCGCGTCATCATCATAATATGTAATTCATATTGCCATGCTTAAAAATAGACTAAATTATAGCACAATCAACGACTACAAGAATATAATGAGAGCTCAGCGCTCATCTCCATTGCAGTTTCCCTTCAATCATTTTTATGCATAGGTTTTTTGAGTTTTAAAAACAAAACACCTACAATGCATACAAAATATCATACTATACGCTTCAGGCTTAATAATCATCATAATAAAAATAATAAATGATGTTATTTAAAACACGAAAAAAGATATAATAATAGAGGTCAACTGCACTGTAGAGTCAAGCAAGCATGGCCGAGTCCGCAATAATTTATGAGTATAAAGTATATACATACATCTAAGCATATAGTATCATTTACTATTGAATATTTTATGCATGCTACTGAAAAACTGCAGAAATTCTAAACAAGGGTTAGATTGAACTTACGAACAGAAAGTCAAAAGCTGAAAGTATAAATGCAGCACAACTAAAGGCGTAGTGGAGGTATTCCACATTACATTGTGATCATGATACTCAACAGAACAACTGCAAAGTTGAAAGATCTATGATTTTATTTTATTTTTGTGAAAATCTTTCGTACCAACTTTTACATTGGCGTCTTGCGTTTGTTTAAAACTTTTGGGAAGATCTCAATCTACCCGTGAAATAATAATAAGCAACAGAGCCAAAGCTCGCATTTCTTTATTACAATATGCCATAATAATCTTCTTCTTGGTTGGTGTTCCTGTATGTTTGCTCACTTGTGAAACTGTAAAAAAGCACAGGTGTAGCAGCAGAGCTGTGAGAGAGCTAGGTAAAGTACTTTAATGAGAAAAATGTAACATGAACCAAACCAGAAGAAAAGCCAAGAAAACCAAGAATGCAGCATCAACACACAATATAATATTTTGCGATTGAAGTTTTGAAGGAGTTTTGAGGTAACGCTTCGATTAGCAAGTCGTGAACAAGCCGAGCAGAGAGAATGGCACGTTCCCCATTAAAAATAGGTATATCCGTTCGTTCGTTGTTGCTCTTTCTTCCTTGCTACTTGACTCCTTCTCATTTTACACAAAACATTATTCCACTGTGAGCTACGCCAAAGAAAAAGAGTACAAAAATACTAATCTATTTTGAGTAGACTGATGCAAACCAGACAACTTTTCGCTTGTTTTCTCAACAAAATTAGTAAATTGTCAATTACTTTGGTTAGAGAAAGATTCATGATTACTGCAACGCAACGATTTTTTCGAGTGCAGTCCTGTCCAGTCCCAGACCAACTCCGGTCTCTTAAATCGGACGGACAAAAATGTAATAAGGTATATACCTATATATATCTAAAAACCGGTTATATTGTTATTGCCATACAAAGATAGCATCGGGTCATCTTCATGATGATGATGATCTTCATCCTGAAAGCCCAAGAACAAGTAGTACATACATCGGGAGCTTTTTTACTAATTGAGCACGTTTTTAGCACGCACAAAGGCAGACACACGCTCCATTCCACTAAACGCTGCAACGCTATTTTATTTACAAAGACCCACACTGCACCACAAGCTTGCTAACGCCAACATTAACACTTTTGAGAAATTGAGTTTTTTTAAAGATTAGACTGCTTGAAGCCAAATCTGTCGAGCCAGCAGAGAGACAAACTTTCCTCTCTCTGTGTACATATTTGTTTATACATGGACGACGGACGTATGTACATTATTATTATTTTTGCAGCATTTAACAACAAAGCCATCACCATAATCTTCATTTTAAGTTGACGGGAATGATCCAGTTCATTTAAACTAGGCATCAAAATAAATTGTGAACAAGACAGTTTAACTTTTTTTGGCTGGCATGTACAAAATCCATTACGTAACGCAACAAGTTTCCTTCTTGCATTTTTATCTTTACGTCGATGAAAATACTAGAATAATATATTTATCTTTATGTATTTTAATATGCGGCTGCTACTGCTGTGTGTGCTGTTGTTGATTGCAGATGAACTGAAAAAGTGGAGCAATTTAATTGAGCCACAGTATAAAAAACGCTCGTTTTTCCTTTTCATCTCGTTCCGCAAACGATTATTATTATGCATTTTTTGGACTGCGCTGATCCTATCATGGGAAATAATTCAAGTGGTGACCACTAACCAAGAGGATATATACTGGACACTGGAGCTTTTTTCTGGAGCTCTATTGAAAATGTGAATGTTTTAGACTACTGCCAGAGTGGAAACACCAACAACGTCACTCTTCCTTCTTAACATTCTCTGCAACAACATTCCATCAACTGAAAACATTTTTTTTTCTCCTGCCACCTGTTTCCTCCTTGAAGGCATTTAATAATCCATTCTTTAAAAAAATATCACAAGACGATTCCCAGAGTCCAAATCCTATACACACTGTGTATAAAACATAATTTATAATTTTGCTCCCATTATTCCAGCAACTCCCATAAATTTTCACATTTTTTGCATTTGAAACTTGCACATACGTAGGTATGTAATTACTTACACATTGCATATTGGATCCACTGCTGGTGCTTAGCATAAAAAGGTTATCTTCGGATGATTATGCTGTCAAAAAGCAAGAGAGGGAAATCGAATCTACCAGACCATAAATTTTCTCATTCTCAAAATTTTTATAAAAGAAAACGGGAAATGCTGTGTGCTGCTCCCTTTCTGACATGGAGCGAGAATGGGAATGACGACTGACTGAAATGAACTGTGCGATGGAGAAGGACAAAAGATGATCTATAAAAGATTATTATTTCTTTTTGCAAAAGTAGACAATAAAAAGACGACTCGGTTATAACTACTCCAAGTTATTAGATGACGTTACTACTACTACATCATATTATTCTGTTTTATATGCAACACAATGTATGCGTTTTTTCTTTAAGAAACTGGAATGTTTTATTATTATGGCAGTAATTACCACTGCGTTTTGTATTACCACGAGCAATATTTATTGTAGATATATCATTATAAGCACGCAAAAAATCATAAGAGAACACACTGAAACTAGTTCAAAATTACTACTATAACTTGTAGAAAAGTAGAAACGGAACAAGGTGCTCCTCCTGCCATCATGTTCGTCATATATCTCATTACAAATTGCACAAAATAACAACAGCCAGCAAGCCAGATAGCCACACAATAAGGAGGAGGAGAGCAGGACACCGGCAATGGACAATAATTGCACGTATAACCTCACATCACTCATCTTTTTCATATCGTATCGCCGTCGTCTCGGTCGTTTTTATTGTTATCATCATGTAGACTCCAATTACCTGTTGCGCTAAAACTTGTTATTATTACACACAGAGACAGACGCAAGACGTGTTGTGGGGCAAAGTAAACAATTAGGTATGATCTCCCATTCCAATTCCAGGCAAATGATATACCTGCTTACTTACATGAAATGTGTGTAAGAGACTGTGATAGTGGTAATCCTTTTGACTCTAACAATTACCACAAAATATTCTACTGTCCATTTCTGATTGTTATGTAAATAGAACGAGAAGAAACGACGATGAATCAAAATTGGACTTGAATGGAGTAGTATGGCAAGCACGTACACTCATTTCAAACTTTTGCAGCTACTAAGGTTCCAATTTCCAATCCAGTAGGGTCAATGCATATGAATGAAAAAAATAATGAAAACTAGTTTTTCTTCGTTACGTAAATACGAATTACTATTTATTATCCCTGCCTGTTTGTGACGGTGCGGTGGTATGCGGATAAAATAATCTATTATTGATGATCAAATCATTAATGCAGTTTGCAAGGAGATTTCGAAAGGTTTGGCCATGCATTTGCATTGCATTGTACGCAAAGATCAGTTGGATCAAAATATCGAATTCACGCCTAGTTATATCACCAACGGACTGGCCAAGAAGCAAATCCATTAAACTATTACAGTCAGTTGCCAGGGTAGAAATTAAAGACCCCAGGGTAGATATTTCTACCCCGGGCCGGGGTTGAAATTTTGGACCCGGGGGTAGAAATTTCTACCCTGATAAGAAAAAATACCGGGAATGGCCTCATGAGAGTCTTAATTTATAACCTGGGGTAGAAATTAAGTACCCGACTTATAGCAAGTGCTTTGAAAAATCATCAGTAACAAAATCTGTTTGTGAGTAACAAACTTTTCTTTTCAGTTAATGAAACTACAAATGAAATCGAAACTTTTCACCGTGGGGATTTAAAATCTATCGTGGGGTTTTTAAGATATCGCCATTTAAATATGAGCTTTTTCCATGAAAAACAACTGAGGTCCTTAATTTCTACCCCGGGGTGCTAAATTTCTACCCCGGGATGCTAAATTTCTACCCTGGTTTTCATAATTTGTTGCACGGGAATTCGCACTTCACCCCAACATCCTTAATTTCTACCCCGGGCCGGGGTAGAAATATCTACCCTGGGGTCTTTAATTTCTACCCTGGCAACTGACTGTATTAGCATTCTCAAGACAGGCCAAGTGAGATTTGATGAGTTGAAGCCAACCCTTGTAGTACAAGTTTAAGAAATAAAATGTTGTTGGAGCTGCGAATAGAAAGAGGGTTGGTACACTTGTCATGTTGATAACTACTGAATACGCAAATTTTAAATTACACACATAAGGAAAACTTAATTGGCTTGATTGGTTGATTGGATTTAATGGATCATTGCTAACCTATTTACAATTAGTGTGGTTATCAATTTAATGAATTTCAGTTGAATAAATTAAATAATTTACGGGATCGAAACAAGTTACCTGTAGAGAAGGTTCTTTTAGGCATTTCGGAAGAATAAGTATGCGCCCTTTAATAATTCATTTCAATTTAGTAAAAATATAATTACAAAAGATAATGAGAGATGTCAACTTTAAGAGAAAGATATTGTTAAAGTTTTTGTGCCCCAAAATAGCACAAGACAATCATCTACCTTCAACCATATATGTAGTCTACTTACAAGCTACTGAATGAAATGAAACGACCGAACTACTTTGTTACAATCAACTAGTACAGTTCCTTACAGCACGACAATAGAACAATGCAAACTAAAACAAAAATATTGCAAGTTTTACTACCCCACGCTAAACGAAGGATCGCACAAGAAGCTACTGCAATTTACGTACAATGGCTTGCTTTCTTTTATGCAAAATGTTTTACTACCTAATTGTGAAACAAATCCTTTGACCCGTTTGAATCAAGAATCTAAGATGCAATTTTGCCATTTTTGTACAAAAAAGATTCTAGTATATTTTATGGCTTAATATGATCAAAGCTCAGAAATGTTATATAAAAGATTCTCTCTTCATTGAGTTCATTACACACTCAAGTTAATGATGAATGCACAAATCAAACGTAACATCAAATCAACCATCCAACCACCCAGGAAATTACCGACCAACAACTCAGCCGACACACAGACAATCAAAAAGAGAATAGCGAAAACTCTTGGGCGGTCTTCCTTTTCTCCAGCGGAATCAAGCAATAAGAACGTCAGTTGAAACGTAGTCAAAACTAAATATTATTTCATACATCATAACATCTTTCCCGTTTTTTATTAAAACTTTAGAAAAACTGACTTCACTTGATTGGATTCTTCATCATCATCTCTCAACAGTCATCTGAACTTTACTTTAACAAAAAAAAATCATTTTTTCACGAAAAAAATTGTATTAAATTACCCACCCGCAGTACGTACTTTACTTACATCGTCTCTTCCACGTCACATCATATTACATCTTTTTGCAGAAACCAAAGAAAAATCTTGGGGATTTTTCTTTCTTTTTTCTATTATCATTCTTCTCTACATTGCTCAGGCTGACGATGACAAAGCTTCTAGATGATAAAGTAGAAATAATTACAAAAATGATGTTTCTTTCCTGGGCTCACTCACTTCACTTCTGCACACTCTCTCAACCCAGCAGATACTAGACTTTCAAGAAGAATGGAAATATATAATAGCTAGTACACTTGAACTTGAGCCTATTTTATTCCTCCTCCTCTCCTTCTCCTATAAAGCTAATTTACCTCATTAAGCTGTCCTCTTAAAGCTTTCCTCTCTCAACCTAGTCATACGACAAAAAAAACTCCACTTGAAAACTTCACCTTTCAACTCAACCCCACCAAACTTCTCTTGCAACTGGATGTTTTGCTGCACAATATATTTTTTTTACAGTGCAACTGAAATGTCGATTGTGGAAATAGGTAAGCGACTACTGGAAGTGAAGTGAACGACGCATTTTAACAAAAAAAAAATCTAATTTTTTGCTCACACAACAGCAGCACTACCTAAACTTCTAACTAGAGCTGCCTCCAAGTAAAATTCCTGGCAGAAGGTATGCTACGACTACGACCTTCTTAGTTAGCGCACTATACTATACCACGACACCACCACAAGGTTTAGTTAACTTTATCGATTTCATTAGGCAAAAAAATAATTATACTCTAGGATATTATATTATAGCAATACCTGCTTGGCTGTATATATCTAAAGTATGCCATCATCATCATCATTCATGTTGATCACATAATGAATTCATTCTTCTCTCTCTCTCTCTCTCCCTCTTTATATCCATCCATCTTTCTCTCAAGTTTTGCTGTAATTTGCTGCAGAGAGCTTAGCTTTGCGATAAAAAAGAAAAGAGTTTTGATTTCAAGACGAAGAGAGGGAGAAAAAATCAAATTACCTGTGCTGCCTATTGCAGATCTACATTCCTACATACATATAAGTGCACTGTGCGACTAAAGCTTTTTTATATAAGAATAAAAAGCATTGGGATTAGGATTGCATTTTTTCTCCCACTTTTTTTTTACTTTCAGCTCAACGACTACTGCTGCTCGGGAGCGTTTTCAAAATCAAAATTGCAGCTACCACACCGCTGCCACACATTCTGGTACTGTGCGTACTTTATTTGGGATTATAAAGGAATGTGGACTCTATTACGTGCCTACCTGCACACAGCACACTATATACTTCTGGCTTATTTACTTGTTTTCTCCATTATTGCAAGAAGAGTAAAATGTAATCAAAGAGTAAATGCTCAATTACACAATGCATTGCTGTTGAAGAAAAAAAACGTGTTTACCGGATTGACTTTCTTGCTCTTTTGCTGGCAATTCCCATTTTCCTTTTTGGTAATTTCGGCTATGGTGAGTAATATGACGTGAAGTTGCTGGACGGTTTGGTTTTTGTATTTTGATACGATGACCATAAAGGAGTGCTGGGATAGATGGTGTTTGTGTGGTGGTGGGGCATGTTGCCGGTGATCTTCAGAAAGCTAACAAAATACCTACCACTTGATAAAAAGTTGATAATAAAATGTAAATGATTTTCTTTCAAGAGAGAGAGAGAAGGTAGAAGAGAGCAATATTGTTTTTTAACCGGAGAGAATAATGTGTGCGTGATCCAAGCCACTTTATCCGACTGCTTTTGTTCCGACTTCTGTAGACAAGTTTTTTTCTTCTTCAAAGTGAAACTAACAAGCTTGTTTTTCCTACTGGACAAAATTGCTACCAGTTTTTACCTGACAGTCAACCATTCAACTCTGATCAATTGCATTTTTTTCTTGGAAGGTATTTCTATTATTTGAGTGTGGATTTTTTATAAATAAAATGAAAAGAAGAAGATGAGAGCTCCGTGCTATGAATATACGACAAAATGATTAAGATGGTTTTAATGGCGAATGTGGTCCTCCTGGTTATTAGCAGACAAATTGCTTTTCGTTGGGGATCTTTGATGATAATGATGACTGTCAGGATGGAAGAATGATTATCGAAAAAATGCAGAAATGTAAATGGTTAGAGTTGGTCTGGTCAGGATAAAGTTGGGCCTCTGCCTTTTTGTTTGTCTTGGCATTCTTTAGAAAAACTAACATTAGCCAGACTGTAACATAGTACAGAAATGAAAAGCATGACAAATGTAAATACAAGCTTGTTCTAGAAGTTGGCAGCTATTATGCCTGTGGAGGAATCTGATTTTTAAACCGAATCGCAATATTATTATGACAGATCCATCTTGTCTGTCAATGTCTCTGAATGTACTGAATGTAGAGCTAGAATTAAACAAACTGGAAATCGATCGTCAAAGAAAGAATTCAGAATCCACAAGAATGTCATTTCATTTTAAGAAAGAATTTTTATTTCTGAGAGGGAATCGGAATGGAAATCGGATATTACGATAAGATTACAAAGATAAGATTACAAAGATGACCATTATCAAATCGTCGCCTTTTCCATTTCACCGCAGATTTAAAATAAGATGCCTCCAAGTCACGTTGAAGTCACTCCCTTCACAATTACATACTACAAGTTATGCAGCCAAAAACTACATACCTTAAGAAGCAGACGGTTATTTAATTTGTTCGATTTTCGAACTGTTGACTTTCATTATTACACAGCGACAGCATTACTGACAATTTTAGTGACGAACGATATTCTACTACGAAAATGAAGATGACCCAGCAAATATTGAGGTCACATATCCGCATCTCTCCCTCCGTATTCGAAATTATGACAATTTAGCAGCAGCTGCTAAGCAGAACAAGCTTTTACCCTATAAAAATAATGCAATTTTTTTTTTGCTATTCCGTTTGTTTTTCTTTTTATCTCATTTTCCTTTTTGGCTTATGTTCAATCATCAGCATGATCATTTTTTCGAGCACTGGGTGGTGGTTCAGATCAGTAGAGTTTATTTTTCTTTCTCTTTCGGTTTATTCGCGTTGTGTAAGTGTAGTGGAATGTCTTGGTCAAACAAAATATACATATAGTATAAATACAAATACATATTAAAGTACTAAACGATGACTGGCAAAAATGAAGGGGAAATTGTTTCTGTATTGAAAAATTCAAGGAAAATTGACACTTTTGCTTGTGCACAAGGAGGCAGTAGTAGGTTAAGTAAATAAAATACTACGACTTCGACAACATTATCGAAACGAAAGACGACTGGGCTCATTGACGATGACGACGATCTTATCAAGTTGATATGATGAGGATGGCGAAAAGGAGAAAGAAAATATCAAAAGCGCAATAATAACTTTTTTTATGATCTTTTTATTGCATCTCCTTTCCTCGATGATTACCTGGCTCACATTTCACGCACACGGTATAAAGTACTATAAGTACAGTATATGATAAGCAAGAAGCAAAGAGAGGCGGCATGTGTTTGTCTTTTTATATTTCGGGGTGGGTGGTGGGGAGGAGTCCATACACACACATTCCACTCACTGCTGGAATACAATGGTGAAAACATGAGCACAGTTGGAAATAATGTTAGGAGGAATAATAAATATAATAAAAAAAGTAAAATAGCCAAATTGAGAAGGAAAAAAGTCCCTGAGGAGAAATGGACTATTGACTTGTTTGTTGTGTTACGCGCGGCATATTGTTATCTTATATATATGGCACCAAACGCATTTCTTTCTCCCCGGGGAGAAATCTAATAATGATGAAATGAAAGTCATGAAACATACTACTCTGTACGCTACTGGCAAAGGAAAGTCCAGCCAGTGCGCGGTAAATAGAACAAAAATATTATTATCAACTTGTGTATATACTTTCACGGTGCACGTAGCGCATTATGTAAAGTGTGCTGCTGAAACTGAAGTCTATATACGGTGCTGTCAGTCAATGTCTGCGAAATGGGATACTTGGGTGAAAAAAAATTGCAAAATAATGATATACCCCTCTTGTGTTTTCAATAGGCCATATGCGGCAGACCATACTTGTCTCAAGCTGTACATATTTCAAGAGAAAGAGATGGCAAATAATCCAATCCGCAAGGAAATCTGATCTCGACAGAGAGAGGACGAGAAAAAAAGTTGGTGAGCCAGAGAGAGCATCTGCCCCGCTGCTGTCCTGTACACATGTGAAAAGTAAATATGAACGCACTCTCTACAAAAGTCTAGCTAGACCACTGATCTTCTCATCCGGAGGGGGGAGAAAAATATTGCGAATTTTCATGAAAAGAATTCTGCATGCTGAATAATATTGAGTCTGTCTACTTCATTGCCCTGTCTAAATAGCTGGGGAGCATATATGCCCGATTCTACAAGATGGAGTGTCTCCTCTTTCTTTCTTGGAGTCCAAAGCCGTATGTACAATCCGTGCACATAATATGACTGCACTGTTTTTTGTGAGTTTATTGGCAAATAGAAGAATCACTGTCATTTGCTCTGTTCAACAAATATATAAAAAGGGAAGACGAGAGAGAGAGATGTGAGGAGAATATTGAAACGGGAAGAAGAGAGAGAAAAATTTTCTCAGATGGGATATTCTATACTGCGCTCTCTCCCACTAGGTCTAAAAATAAAAAACTAGACTCGACTGGTGACACACACATGCAGAGAGATACATGGTATTTTTTGCAAAAGTGAATGTGAATGCTGCCTGCGTTGTTGCCCGCTACCAAAAAAATAAAGTGTCATTCATGTTGATTTTTGCGACTTCATCTTAGGTAATTTGCTTGTGCACACTCCGTGCTCTCTTTTGTGATGATGTGATGCGAGTGAGATGCTGTTATGAGTCAGTTTGCCAATTATACTGGTTTAGTCATTCAGTTAGAAGGAGAACAGTTCCAAGAATGTGTACAGTGGAAGATTACATAAGTTGGGCAGATATAGATCAGATTTAATGGTTTTGATGATGACGATGAGAGGGAGGACATGAACTCTGCCGAGTTTTTCGCTTTGCCGAGAGTTAATCTAGAGTGAATGTGTGCTAACTTGCCAGATATAAACACATTATGTATAAATGAATTAAAAAGAGAGAAGTATTATGGTCACTTACATTTGGGAGTAGATGTGATTATTATTTTATCCTTCCAAAAATTTCCAAAGTACAGTTATTACATATATAAGACACTGCTAGCACTTTGTTTTTGTATGCGCGCATAAACATAGAAAGAACGGGAGAAACTGGTCCACACGTTTATTTGCCAACAAACGGAATCCACTTTTCTAAATATTTGATCTGGTAGCAATTATCATGAACACAAAGTCGAACGGAAAAACTTTTTTTTTGGTTCGTTAGTAGTTGCTGTTTGATTAGCAATTTTCACTTTAATGGCATAACTTTACTCACACTCTGAGTAAAAATTGCATGAATTCTTTATAAAGATGACGAGGACTTCTGAAGATGAATTCTTTTGATAATATTGCAAGCATGTAGTAAATAATTTAGAGTATTGAAGGAGCCCACACTAATACCCCGTCTTTATCATCGTCCTATTTCTTCTTTCAAAATTTTATATGCTTCATAAAATTGAACATGTTTTTTGACAACTTCATCCATATACACTTTCCAGGAATATTTGTTTTGATAAATAATTCAGCGCTGGAAAAAACGCACTTTCACTTATAAGAAGCAATTTTCCTCCCGGAGTTACTCTGATGACACGCTAGTTAGAATTTGATCTTGAGATGATAAAATATGTCGACAAAAAAATAAATGCAAACATGTAAACAAGCAAACACTTTCTGGAAAAGATGGCAAAATCGTTTGTCATTGAAATAAAACCAATTCACTTGGAAGCTTTCTTCTGTCAGTTCACTGGATTCTATAGAATATTATTATTACCTATGCAAGTTTTGCGCTCTCAGCTAAAAGGAATGAAAACAAATTTGCTGGATCATTTAAAAAATAAATGAACTCAAGGAGAAAATAAGCAAACACCACGGGAAAAAAAGTTTAGGCCAGGCCCTCTTTTATAATTCATTAAATTGTTGTTGTTGTTGCTGCTGCCCTCCTTCTGCTGTTTTGTTACTATCGTCCATTCATTCACAATGAGAAAAACAACCTTGTGCAGAGTGGCTTCCAGTTCCAGATAGTAAAAAAATTGATCGAAATATAACAGCGCAATTTTACATTTTGATTATATCAAAACGAGAGAGGGGACGATATGAAATGAAAGTAATTGTTAAAATTTTGCAAATAAATAGTGGCTGATGATGGCCAGGCCAACTAGCTGCACCGCCCTTTTTTACAGTCAGTAGCGATATAAAAAGGTCAAAAGGTTATGTATGCGTGTCCAGTTCATAACAAACACTTTTTTGTGTGATGATATTTACCTCTCTCGCCTTTAGCAGTTTTAGTAGACAAATAGTTATAATGATTATTTTCACAGGAAGAAGGCAGGAAGAAAGGAAGGAAGCTCCGAAATATAAACCTCTACACTATAAATTCTGTCTCTCGAAAAAAATATAAAGAAACTTTCGCTTCAAGCAAACTGAAGCAAACACGTTTACATAATATATTATTGAATCCTCGATTGAGTTTACTTTTGTGTCTGCCTTTTTATTCTGCTCAACTCTTCTTGAGTCTATTCTTTTGCTCTCTCACACACAAAACACTTCTTTCTTTTTTCTTGTATGTACCAAGAAAAATATCTCTAGTGACCTGTAGGTGAAATAATCCGACAAAAAGACGTAAGCAAAAAATGCCTCTTTTCTTCTCACACACAAAAGTATTCTAAGATGACGACACTTTCACTTTTGCCCAAATTTTACCAATAAAAATCAAAAACTTTTGAGTTTGCAAACTTGACAATTGAATTTGCTGATTTTTAAAAAGTTAAAAAAAATATTCACACTGACTGAGTGTGAACAATAAAGAACAGAATAAAGGAGAGAAGATGAGTTTTTTTTAACAAGTCTCTTATTGCCCCAACCAAAATGCATGCAGTTTGACAGGCAAAGCCAAGAAGAGCACAATCCACTTTTTAACGTGAGGAAAGCCACTTCACTACTGAGCCGGTTGGTCTGCCCTGCCAAAGTGTTTTTTACTCCGCTTTCATCTTTGCACCATCGCTTCACAACAACTTCTCGGTGGTGCGGTGGTTCACATCAGTTCACATCAGTTCACGGTGGTGCGGTGTGCTCTCGTGCCAAAGCTAAGTCAGTATGCCAGTTGCATCCCGTCTATTTCCCCGCACTGAATAATATTTTATGCATGCAGTTAAGGGTATGATCTTCTGATATAGGGAAGCTTTACAGCCGGATAGTCTGTACATGCATTCAAATGGTTATTACTTGACTCAGAAAAACCCGGATTTCTCAGGACGTAATCAACCGATCTTAACAATTAATGGCTCAAATTAAAGACAATTAGTTGTCACACAACTACTTTGACTCATAACTGAAAATTATTTTTCTAGTTTTGAAATATTCTACAAAATATATTAAATATGTATTTTACAGATATTTATTAATAAAATTTTTTGATTTCGAGTCAAAGCAGTTGTGTGACAACTAATTATCTTTAATTTGAGCCATTAATTGTTAAGATCGGCTGATTACTTTTTGAGAAATCCGGGTTTTTCTGAGTCAAGTAATAACCATTTGAATGCATGTACAGACTATCCGGCTGTAAAGCTTCCCTATATCTGAAGATCATACCCTTAAGGCTCTCTTTGTTGGGCGATAGCAAGTGCTCGCTGTTAACTAAATATGCTGGAACAAGGCGAAAACATTATTAGTAACAAGCGCTAGTTACCATGATATTTTTGCTCCATAAGGGCTTATCATTCTTATTGTATCCTCCAACCTCAACGCAAAAATCACTTTTAACTTTCTATGCCTTTTTCTGAAAATTATGGACAATTTTTTGAAAAAGTAGCCTCTGTCGCATATTCTTTAATTCCTGCTCTATCTATTGATAGTTCAACATAATTTGTACATTGACTCCAAACGTGGGCATGTCTCATTTTAGGTCGTCAATTTTTGCATTGTTTTAAATGACAAAAAAAGTCGCAGCAACTTTGAGAAAGCATGCCGACTTAATTAGCTGGAATTATGATTTGAGAATTACATTAGGTCGTTCCTCAATATGTGATTTATATATGCCAGCAGGCCTTTTTTCAAAATTTTGAGAGTTTATGGAGCAAAATTAAGGTTTTTCCCGAAAACTTGATACTTTCGTCATTGAAAACGCTGCGACAGGCTACGGCGTTTTGGCTATGTTCCTAGCAACTAGTTAACGCGTGCAATAAGTCTTGCTACGTTAACTTACATTTTACGTTATTACCCAATTTTCTGCTGTTGTTGCCTTTGTTGAGTTTAGCACACAATAATCAAGTGACATAAGTCATATTTTGCATTATTTCAGGTCTTATCTTACAAAAACATCCACCCCACTCATTATGACAAATTAGACAATTGTTGTAATTTAATAGAATAGTGTAGTAAATGAAAGTTCATTTGGATTTAATGCATTTCTGAAAATACAACAATTTAAACACTAAAAATAAATACATTACAGATTGTAGTCCTTCGATTACATATACGAAAATGGGAACGATACAGAGAACACAAGCATATAAAATTGGCACCTGCGAAGAGATGATGACACTACGCGGCCGAATTGCTGAAACATTCGTTCCACATTTCAAATTTAAAACTATTAGTGTAGCCACTCGATCAATTGATTCACGATGTCCTGCTGAACCATTGCAATGTTATGTCCTTTTATCCGTTTCCGTTGTCCAGCTGGATTCACAAACACTTCCCCGCAGTGAGCTGATCCTACAAGCAAATAAAATGAATATAACAGAGAGTTCTATTCTACATGCCCACTGGGTAGCCAGTGAAAAATATGAAAAATAAATTAAACTAGCAACCTGTCCCTAAATAGGGACGGTGGTAAAGATTTAGAGAGAGTGATCGTCGATTCTGTTAGTATACATGTAAAGTAAACATACATGTACTTACATATTACATATTTATGGCTTTACGTGATAACTTAATTGTAAAGAAGAACATGTCAATAAAATATACACTCATATGCGGAATTACAACGAAAATTTGCTGTTCATTTTTTGGCTTAAACAACTTTCACTATGTTAATCAGCGTGTTGGATAGGACCAACTGTCAATTTTTAGCCAATTCTAAGGAAAAAATATTTCCCGCCTTTTTTAAATTTTTGGTTCGCCACGATCATTGTTTGAAAACGGTTTTCACCATGTTAATCAACGTGCTTAGTTGTACCAACAACCTATTTTTTATTTAATTCTGACATAAAACAGACTTCCCGCTATTTTATCTTATAGAGGGCGCCACAGTCAATGATAATTGATAAAAATGGCAGATACTGATTCTACGCATCAAAATCTATCTGCGAACCAATTTTCAGCGTTTCAATACCAATTCAAAAAAGAGTAACTTTATAAACCGCTACATAGTTTCTTCAATAATTTTACCAACATTGTTCGAAAAGCGTTCACGTTTTAAAATCGGGTAACGTAGTTATAATTGGCAACTTGGCCGTTGTAATTTCTGCACTTATTGGGGCCCTAATGAGGAATTATATTTCGAGTTGACGTACAAAAGGAATGCAATTTTCAGTTTTTGACCTTTGACCTCAAAATTGGCAGTGCACGGTTTTTAATTTCGAATTATGATACCCCCATTGCACCTCCCCATCTTCTTAGCTTCTAAACGATACCTTGTACGTCTTTCTACGATTTGAAACTAAAAAGTTTTAGGAATCACAACAAAAAAATCCAATTTGTATTAAGTATATAGATAATTTCACCCATAAAGTTTTATCATTTTACCTTTAACTTTGTAGACGACAATTTCATTGTTCTGTTTAATCAGTCCTGCCTTCCGTTCAACGGCTCGTAGTTCTCTCTGCAACGCGGGGTCATCCTCTCCAATCGTATAAATGATCCTGGAGCCTCCCGCTGACAAGGAAGAATGGGAAAATGAGCCGAATTGTTTGTTGTAGTTGCGTAAACGTTCAAAGGTGAAGCTCTGTGTAAATCTGAAATATAACCCCAGAACAAAACATGCACAAAATTAAAATGGAAATATTAAACCAGAGACAATAATTACAACAATCGGAACTACATTTTATATTTGGAGTTTTACCGCTCCCCGAAGGCACACACGCAAAAGTCCTGTTGGAATGACGCAGGGAGGATATCCTGACTTCCAAAGGGATGCTGCTTCGAGTCCCCACTCGAAGTCCGGAATGATCCCAGCTCGGTGCACTTTTGCCATAACCGCTGTCTCCTTCCAGACGTAACAACGTCATGCTGATCATTGTCATTCACAAAATAGTCGCAAATTACTTGTTTCTTTGCTTGAAGACACTCGCCTCCCATAACACCAGCTCTGGTCTTTGACCTAAATAGTTCCTGAGAGATGACCATCCCTCCAGCAAGCAGCTTGTCCATTGGCGACCAGTCTCCTATGTCCGGATGGGAAATTACTTGGCAAATATTCTCCAGTGTGATGTTCAGCACGCCGTTGTATTCTCCAAGAAACGTGAAATCTTTGATAAATGTACTAAAGAATATGCGTCGCTCCATTTTCGTCATGCCCCTGAGGGATGAACAAAGCCTAGAATAAAATTAGACACAAATTAATATGCAGAGACATCAAACGTATGTAGGTAAATTACATTAAGAATCCCTTTAAAGCTTCTTACCCAAAGTCGTCCCTAATTTTTTGGCAGAGGGGATAATCCTGCTTGCTGCAAATGTGATTCTCCATCAGTCTTGAAGCTTGACGTAGACCCAGCTCGATATACTTGTAGCACATTATGTCGGTATTTCTGATTTTCTTTCCAACGCTTGGCAAGTATTCTGACAGAATGAAGACAAGACAATATAAGTTATATTAATCTTATTTTTCATTAATTAAAATAGATATTATATAAGCACAATTATTATAGCATATTACTTACCTTTATCTTGGTACTCCCTGAACATGGGAGCAGATAAGGCCACAGCAGCAACAGCAAGATGGGGATACTTGCGACGAAATAAAGCCGCAAGAGTACCTCCATAAGACGCACCAAACACGATAAACTTGTTCTTCTCCAGTTTGTAAAGCTTTTTTATAAACCCGATAAAATTAGCAACGTCCTCCAGGGCTTGGGATATTGTCAAGTATCTCAGGCTTTGCACAGTTGACCCATTTCTAGGGAAAATTGGAGAGGGAACAAGGTCAATGTGCACTCATTTGCGTCAAAATGAATATCCTCTTAAGTATCTCCTTCTTAACTTACAGTGGTGCACTGTCACCGTAAAATCTGTGCTCTAACAGGAAAACTTTTCCTTTCAATTCCTCCACGCATTTCTGAGCGAGGAAAGTGTGCTCCAGCCACCACGGATGAATTGCTGCGTCGCCTCCAATGAAAACGCAAACGGGGCTTCTTGCATCTCCCTCTTTGGATTCCAGGAAAAAGTACTTCTGCTTAAAATTAGAAATGTCAGTTTTATAAACTTCTTGCAAAGTTTCCCTGTTCAAACCATTTACCAAAAAATTACATTTTTTAAGATAATTTATTATATAACCTGCCAAAATGTGTAATCTTGTAGAGGATTAAAGTGATCCAACGGCTGGACGATCCAATCTTGATCAACAGAATTGTAGAAACACTCGTTATGCGAGCGGGTCAAAACTTCCTCGCTTTTGTAGTCGAAAATATTGTCAACCTGCAGGAAGTAGCGCTCAATATTGAAATCGCTATCTGCTGTAGCCCATTGTATCATTTCAAATCGTAGTACCATTTCGCTTATCAAAATCCACGAGAGGATGTATTCGATAAGACTACGGACAAAACGGGATTTAAAACGCATGTCGTCTCAAAATATACATTGGCACTGTTCTGCTATCACCCATGCCCTTTCTCATGGCGAATAACACGTTTTCCAATGATTTCTGACTGAAAAAAGCAAGCAAAGATGAACACAACACAGCCACAGCCCAGCCTACAAGTCTGACTGACTGAATGAGAAAGGATGAGCCCTTGGGAAACAGGTACTGCGTAAGGTGCCATTGTACCACCCGCATAGTAACCCTGTATGATATGTTGTAATATTACCCACACTATGAAAGGGTATCACAATCCGTTAACGGTACCTTCATGTCAGTCAGTCATAAAATCCTCGACCTAATAACACAAATTGATGGCTTTTCTATGCACATTTTGGATCACGTGGAACGAAATGAAGAATAATATATATTTCATTGAAACAAGAAATATCCTGTATGTTTTGTTTTCCCAGTAAACCTTTTATTAGAATTTTTTGTTACTTTTAATTGGTCAGCGCAGTCAGCATTTTTTACAGCTTTCAGCTTTTACCGCAGCAGTTCGTTAAATTAGGATATAATTTAAATGTACAATCAAAAAAAGACAATTTCATGATAATGATAATAAACTTTGTTAATTATTATAATCATTATAAATGTAATTTTGTAAATATAAATTAAGATTAATAATATTGTTGAAATTCAAAAAACCTAATTTCATTATTGTTTATATATAACACATTCCAGCTCACTTTCCACAACTTTTCTGTATTCGTCGAAGCCGCCATCTATGCGATTTACTTTTCCGCCACCGCAAATCCATAGTTCTTTGCATACATTGCGGATTAGTCGCTCGTCGTGGGATACAAGTATCACTCCACCCTAAAAACGAAACAATTAAGCATCACTTATAATTTAAATGCTCATTTATGTATCATGTGTATGTAACAGTATTTTTTTAAACTAATGAAGCATGACGTAGCAATATTGTATACTTACATTATATTCATTAATGGCTACCGACAACGCCTCAATCGTTTGAATATCCAAATGATTCGTAGGTTCATCAAGCACCAAAAAATTTGGTTTGGACAAGCACATTACGGTAAACGCCACTCTTGACTTTTGACCTCCAGATAAACTGGCTATGCTTTGTAGTGCCATATCCCCAGATACACCAAATCGGCCCAACTCTCTTCTGTACTCCTCAACTGTGTGCCCAGGGAATTTCTGTTGAAGCAGCTCTACAGGATTAACGTCCATTGACAATTGGTCCACATGATGCTGGCTAAAATATCCGAAGCGGATCCCGCGGTGCGTGTGAACAAACCCATTTAGCGGTTTTAGCTCACCCAATACCAACTTCAATAGTGTAGATTTACCAGCGCCGTTCTCCCCGACCACACAAATTCTCGAGTCGTCGTTGGCACTTAGGTCAATCTTATTGAGGACTATCGTCTCTTTCGAGTAGCCGAAAATCACTTCATCCATTTGGAGTACCGGCGGACTGAGTTTGTTCACCTCAGGGAACTTCATAATCACTTCAGTCTCCTTTTCGACCGCGGCTAGTTCTGGAAGCCTTTCCAACATTTTGATTCTACTTTGCACTAAAGCGGCACGATTGGCGTTGTAACGGAACTTGTCTATAAAGTCCTGAGTATGCTGCCGGAGCTGTTGCTGCGCCTCCCATTCCCGTTGTTGGTTCTTCAGTCGTTCAGACCTAGTCTTATAGAAATTTTCGTAATTACCCTTGTAGTGGTCGATAACTTGAGACTGGAGGTGAAGAATGTCTGTGGAGACTTCGTCGAGGAAGTGCCTGTCGTGGGAGACTACGAGGATAGTGGAAGCCCAAGACTGGAGATAATTTTCGAGCCAAATGATGGCTTTAAGGTCCAACATGTTTGTAGGTTCGTCAAGAAGGAGCAGGTCTGGTTGAGCAAACAGCGCACGTGCCAAGGCAAGCCTCATACGCCAACCACCTATACAAATAGCAAAATTAAATTAAATACACCCACAAATTAGAGATAAACCGATGAAACTTGATTCCACATCAACAATTAAATTATATTAAACGCATGCTTACCGCTAAACGTTTTCGTGGCACGTTTCTGTCCCTCTGGACTGAAACCTAAACCAGCAAGAATGACACTGGCTATTGCTGGAGCTTTGTCTGCCTCAATGGCAGAAAGTTCTGCGTACACTTCAGATAACTCTGTAGCTGCTTCCGCTGTGTTCAACGCTAATAATTCCTTTTCGCGAGTTAGCAACGCTAACCTTACTGTGTCCGCTTCCAGAACGGAGTCTAAAGCTATTGTGTCGTCACCCGTCACTTCCTGTTCTACATGGAGAACTGATACACCAGCTGGAATTCTTAATTGCCCTCTGCAATATTTTAAAAAATATGGCCCGTTAACCACTACTATTTTGATATATATATATACTTAGAAACAGGTCAATTATAATCCTCACTATTCAACTTACGTGGCAATCATTTTTAGTAAAGTTGTTTTACCCAGACCATTTCTTCCAACTAAACCGTATCTCCTTCCAAAAGTTAAGGAAATGTTCGCACCCTTAATCAGGACTCTGCAAAGTTGGAAATGAATGTTGACGCGATTAAGATCCCCGTAAATAAGCACAAACATAGATATGAATAATATAAAATTGTCAAGCTAAACTTACTTTTCTCCATAGGCCACATCAAAATTCTCAATTTTGATATCTTGATTACGACCCAACGCCTTGTTTTCCAATCTACTACTTTTCTTGGATATCACTTGAGCAGCACTAGCCTGACAGTCTTGTCCCGATGACGCTGATACAGGTTTTGTGCCCTCTGCTGCCCGCTTATCTTGCTTTTGTTGAAGTTTCGCTTCCGCCTTCTCCAGTTTCTTTTGATCTACATGTCTTAGGCGGTCGTCCCTTTGAGCACTCATCCAAATGGAGGACATTGTCGAGAGATCTTCAGTCAACCCAAAGTTCATTGCCGACATCTGAACTGGAGCATCCAGTTGACGTATTCCATTTTTTCGGGTGGAGGCAGTTAGCCCAAGAATTTCGAAGATTTCTTTACACGTTTCTCTGTAAGGCAAAACAAGAAAAAGTTAATCCATTCCTATCATTAACAACTATTATTACTTCCAAAGTGTTTTTTAAATACCTTATGTCATTTTCTGAAGTTCCTTCGGAAGCAATCTCTCCCAGCATTTCTCCAAGTGCATCGTAAATATCTTCCGGCTTCTCAAAGTCATCTTTGCTAACCGTTAGTACACCTGCAAAACAAATACCAGCATAAAAATTACTAAACTATTGACTTACAATTACCTACCGGCAATATCAAATAATATTTTTTATCACAATTAGCTAACTATTATATATAATCATAACATACTTTCACAGTACGAGTATATATCCTCGTTAATATTCGGGAACCTGGACTTGATCAAATTTTCACACTCCTCCATTTCAAGATTTTAGCCCTTTGGACCACGTCCTCACTCCTTACACAAACTTTTAATTACTTCACTTTTTACTCACACACACAAATTAAAGAACCAAATTTTTAAAAACCGGAAGTAGTTACTTCCTCGCTCTACTCAACTGGTCATCTACCTCCTTTGCTGTAGGTGTCCATTCAAAAAAATGCTATTTACTAAAGGCACACCGTAATTGTAATTAATTAAAACTGTTTTAATTTTGCTAAAAACTTTGTCAAAGTCAAGACCAAAGATTGACGGTGCGGTTCTGGTGCAGCTGTCCAAATATCATTTGCAAGTGGTGGTGCAAAAAATGCCGATAGTCCAATAGCCTATTCCAGAGTCGGAAGACTTGTCGATTGGTTTACCCGCTGACGTGCTTCCCATCTCAGCAAGCCCGACCACGAGCAGAATGAGTGGGTAAAAAGTGAACACGTTTAAGGGAACCTTTTTAAGTTACCGCATCAAAATCCTGTGCGTTATCATTTACCTCCCACCCACTAAATTAGTTTACACTTATTAGTAGGGCAAGGATCTTTATGAGATCTCATATTTTTTACTTTGTTATGCAGCGATCTGAGAGTCGGTATGTGGACGAATCTACTTATGTATAGTCGGATTCCGTCCACATAAAAAGTCATAAAATGTCATATTTTGCTATTTCTTGTCATGCGTCATATTACCGGTAATATTTCGCACATTTCATAAAAATCAAGTCATGAAAAGCAAAAAAATGTCCACCTATCAATTATGAAGAACTAAAACACCGTTTTCATGTAATAAATTGAATTTCGTATTCAACATGATCATGGTGGTACGTGCACAATGCCACCACAAGTTGGCTTTGGACTTATTTTCTTCCATATATTTACTCAAAACTGCTTTACTGTTTTACTGGAAAACTCGAAACAATTAAATTTGCCCAGATAACGGGGAGAACAATTTGGTGTTTACCGGCAGGGGCTTGTACACGATAGTTTTTTCAAGTAAACTGAAATTTGTTCGTTATATTCAGTGAGAAAACAGCTAGCTACAAGTTTTAGTGCACTTTCCGTGACTAACATGGCAAAAAATAAGGCACCGTCACTAACTTTATTAAGGAGTTGGCTTGGGAAATTGCAAGAAGACGAGAGGAAGAATTTCAAAATAGACTGTCACGGCATTTTTTGCAGGGTACTAAATAGTAATTTATTATTTTAAAACATATTTAAATATTTAAATAAATATTAATTCAGGCTAGCTTTTTTGTTCGCTCTAAATTGTACATTATTCTAAAATTATTTTAATTATTTGTTTAAGCCGTGTGGACAATTGTACCAGTGGCAGAAAATTTCTCAGCTTAATCAACACCTGGAAGGAGGTAAGCATTTAAATGCTTGCAAAATACAGAAGCGCGATGGAAAGCAGACTTTGGTATCCGAATCAAGGAAGAGTGAATTCACTGAAGACTTGTGTAAGGCTTTTCTCGCCGCGGACATACCGCTTTATAAATTGAAAAATTCTGTTCTTCGGGATTTCTTGGAAAAGTATACCAAAAAGCAAGTTCCTGACGAGTCCACCGTTCGGAAAAACTATATACCAGACGTTCATACTGAAATAATTGCAAATATTAGAGCGGAACTGGACAACCAAAGGATTTATTTGCAAGTTGATGAGACCACGGACAAGACAGGAAGGTTTGTAGCAAATATTATTGTTGGAGCGTTGAGCAAAAATTCTGCTACACAGCCGCATCTTTTGTTGTCAAAGCAACTGATCACAACGGATAACTCAACCGTCACACAACTTGTCGTCGACGCCTTACAGTTACTTTGGCCGAAATTAAAACAAGCGGAAGTCGCAGGTCGATTTCAGGTTCTCTTAACGGATGCAGCTCGCTACATGGTCAAGGCTGGGAAGAACCTGAAGGCATTGTATCCCGGACTTTTACACGTGACTTGCGTAGCTCACGGCTTGCATAGGGTTGCGGAACATGTACGATCGAATTACAAACAAGTCGACCAACTAGTTGCGAATACGAAGGCAAATTTTAAAAAGGCACCATCTCGAGTTCGAAAGTATAAGAAAATGTTTCCAGATTTGGCGTTGCCACCAGAGCCCGTCTTAACCAGGTGGGGTACCTGGCTCGAGGCTGTAGAGTTTCTTGCCCTGAACTACAATTCCATAAAAAAAGCCCTGGTCATGGCGCTTGATCAGAATGAAGCGGAATGCATCAAGAAAGCCCAGGAGATATTTAAATCGAACGAGGTAACGGCTCAGTTAGCAGAACTCTCAGCAAATTTTACCTTTATCGCAGAAAACATCACAAAATTGGAATCAAGATCGTTGTCTCTTGTGGAGTCTATCAAAATTTTGGAAGGAACCAAAGAACGACTGATATCATGCTCCGCGGTCAATAAAGACACAATCTTGGCGAAGTTTGAGTATGTCGTCTCAAACAATCCCGATTTGGCGAAGATGTTTATTCTTTCTCAAATTCTGAGCGGAACCAGTCAAGCAGATCCTGGGATGAGCCCCGAAGCAATTGCGTCTTGTGCCTTCTGTCCTTTGACATCCGTTGAAGTAGAAAGAAGTTTTAGCGTTGCAAAATCTTTATTACACCCTAATCGGCTGAGTTTCACAATGAAAAATTATGAAATGTGCTTAGTTTGTCATTATGAGCTTGGTGACAAGCAACATTGATGTGAATTACTTTCTTTTCTGTCAATAAACGTGAAAATAAAATGTCATATTTCGGGTCATATTTGGGTCATTTTTGAGTCATAAAGTCATACATATTACATGAGTTTCTTGGTCATAAACATCCGGGCCATGCTTATTAGTCCACAATTAATCTTTAAGATAAGCTGAATAAATATGAATGACTTTTCCAACAAGTCTGATGATTAGTATATAAACTATACATTATGAATGCTATCAGCCTAATGTGCATACTTGGTTAAGTATAAGGGATGATAATAACTTTGTTCATTGCTGCCTGCGTCCGTATTGAACCAGCTTTTTTGATGATTTTTAAGGAAATTTTAAGAATAAAAACTTAATAACTACTATTACGAGAATGAAGGTAGGGTAGTACGTTAGTGTGAAAACTAGGGTACGGTACATGTTTAAATCTTGAATGTTTGATAAGCTGAGCATTATTAAAACAGTTTGATCATTGACTAATAGCGAATCATCACTATCCATTAAACATGAATTTATCTTTCGAGATAATTTTGACAATGAATTCATCAATTTCTTACAATTACTTAATACATCTTTTGAGCATCGTGTCTATTCTATCTATTGTCATTATAGTCCATTTTTGGACAACATATATTACAGACGGCGCAAGACATGACGACACATGCATCCATCATCATGAATTTCCATGAAATATTATATGGGTAATCAATCAAATCATAACTGTAATTACTGCATATAATTGCTTCCACCAAGATGAACTAAATTAATGCACATGTGTATGATTTACGAAGGTGTTCCGTCATGCTTCTAGATTCAATTGTCACTTTCAACAAATACATTAATACATATCAATAGCTTTTTGGAGAAACTTTCGAGGAAGGAGGAATCCGTTACAATTGGGCCGTCTTCCTAACCGTTAACGTTACTCGATCGATAATTTGAATATTAATGGCAGCAGAAAGGAAGTCTGTTGTGCATAACTGCACCTTTTACATCCTGAATAGGTATGCGTATTATGTAGCTTTTTATGCAATAATCAATTGATTTGATGAATTGACACAGACAGCGGAGGAATAATGCATACAATTCTTCATTAATTATCACCAGACCAGACTCATGTTTCATAATACCATAATATGTAGGTATTATTTTTTACGGTTTCATAGGTCAATGGAAACTCCAGTGAGAGTGCTGAACCATGTAGGCATTTTCGTTTTGGGCCGACTATTAAAATTCCCAGAACAGTGGAAATTATCTGTCATTGTTGCTCAGACTTTCACATAAACGACAAGGGAGTGTCCAGTTAATATTTTGTTATCAGCCATGAATAAACTTACGAAAAGTTTTGGAGGGCTGCTTGTGGCCATCCTCTTTGTTACCGTTAGAGCGAGTGATGCCGATATCGATCCTGAAGATAAGGAAGCTTTGAATGAAGTAGAAGAGCATTTTGAATCCGGTAATTTGAAATTTTTGGTGCAATTACTTAAATCTATTAATAAAAGGCGTTTATTGATAGAATGTGGTCATTTTTTTCTAAAAAAGATGTTCTGAAGCAACTCGGTCCCCTGAAAACGAGTCGTGTTCTCCGAACAACCTATTATCTGAGCAGAATTGAAACAGACTGGTACTCCGCGAGGCAGCACTGCATTGACCACCGCCTTCGCTTGTTGTCCATTGAGGATCTTGAGGAAGACTCTGAGGTCACCACTTTCCTTAACGATGAGCGCGTCAACAGGGTATGGACGAGTGGAAATGATTTGGAAAGGAATGGTCAATTCGTGTGGTCCTCCACACTTCGTTCCATGGTGTACACCAACTGGCACAGGCTAGGCGCTCCAAGAGACCCCCGACGAAACTGTGTGTTCACTGCCACTGATAGATATTGGGGAGATGGGACTTATGGCTGGGAAGAGGAGCATTGTTCAAACCGTCTCAAATTCATATGCGAAGAATCATTTTGAGGAGCTCAATTGCACTTACTTAAGAATGAGTGTTATGTAAGTATTATTCATATTATACTAAAAATGTAAGAAAATCAATAAAAAAGGAAATGAAAAATATCTTTTGATAGAATGTATTTCAAATTACATTGATTTCAATTTATTTATTCGTGCTAGTTTAAACAAACTCATGTGCTGAACTGAATGTAATCACATCGACATCCTTTACTGTTAACCGTCCGCTTTAAAAAATCGTTATATTTCATGCATACGATTGTGTTTTAGTGAAGATTTATACATTCTTACGCGTTTACATGTTCAAACTAGGTGTTGATTAAGTAACAAAGACATGTAAATACCTACTGCATATTTCATGGCGACATGGCTAAAAAACTGGCAACATTTCAAACTTTGAAAAATATGATTCCTTCCCAACTTTTTCTACGTTCGCGTTCTTAAAGATGGAAATTCTGACCTTGACAAATTCAGACAAGTTTTTAGAACTATTCAATGCAGTGGCAAAATTTACGGGTTGTTGTGAGTTATAAATCAAGTTGAATTTCGTGTATTTCCGCAACAGCGTGTATTTATGATGTGTTGCAGTCGTAGTTCATACCAAATAATTTTAATACTTTTCTTATCACATACTCTTTTTAGAATCCAGAATAGAAAATGGTCCTATTTGTCGTAATTCAACAAATTACTTTCAAAACAGAATTCCAAATTACTCTTTGGTTACATCATTAATAGATAGATAGGTATATCTACTACTGCTACGATTTGCCAAAGGCAAACTTTTGTGTGAACGTAAAAAGTAAAAAAGCATTCCTGTCGATCAACTATATACATTTATTGTATTGTAATGTACCCCTAGCTTTGTTTTGACAAAAGAACAAAATATTTTGCATTTATTTGGGTGTGTAGGTATATTTGGGAGAACGTACATTGTACCAAGATTTAAGAAATCTACAAAAATAAACGAAGCCAATCCCTTTACTGGCCATTACACATTCTCTTTTGTTGCTGTTCTTTGTGAGCTGAAATATGTTTTCTACTGAAACAAGTTTATAAATTTCGTTTTTTACCTTTACTTAATTTCACTCCCAGGCCCGTACCAGGTCCCGGGGTGGCCTGGAGCGGCATTTTGAGTACGGCCTATTTTAGTATAAGTCCTTTAATTGTCATAATCTTCATTTCTGTTATTTAGTCGCCCCGATGAAAAAGGTATAAATCTTCAATAGCTAGGCTAATAAATTAATGTTTGGCAAAACTGCAAATCCGCGGTAAATTACTAGTTCTATAACTCCTTTATATAAATCGGTTTTGTATAAATTGTAAATTTAGCTTTAATACATACATAATGCAGAATTCTGCCTCTCAATTTTGAGAAAAATATTGGCCTTTTCTTCGGATACAAAATAGATTTAAAAGTGTTTAAACGGGATATTTCTTGGCGGGGTTGGATATATGGTGGGGCAGGACATTACATGCGGAACGATGACAATGTGGGTATATACCTACATGCCATGTTTGTAACTTATATTTCATATTTCAGTTTATTCCTTTAATTACCGAAAATGAGTTTATCGAGTGGGTCTTAAAATTTGTAACTTCTCCTGCGAGCATATATTTATATTTGGAAGTGTCTTACGTACAGTTTAGTACGCTTGGTAAAAAAAATCTTGAATGGGAAATTTTTGTGTTATACAATGAAGAGAACACTATTTGTAATTCAAAGATACTAGTTTTTGACCGGTATTTTAACATTTTGATTGAATTTTGGTTCCGTAAAATATTCGAAACTCGTGTCGTGGTTTCACTTGTAAATCACATTTAAAAAAGAAAACAGGAATGCTTTTTGCGTTGCAATTATAATTGACATATTTTCGTAGCGTATTCAGTGTTTAAAAGAATTCTCTTCATTGCCTAAAACGACATTTTCGCATTCCAAATGCTCAGAGTAATGTTTGATAATCACTACCAAGTTCCTAAAGGTAGGAAACAACGATTATTAGATGGGTAGTTAAATGTTATGGCAGGTTTGGCAATATTGGGTTGAGACATGTTATAAAGTTCGTCGAAGACTATTTCTCAAATTCACACATGCTCATGATAGATTACAATTGAACGGTAACTTGCAGCCCATTCTAAACCGAAAATCTGGACGGCGATGATTTCGACCAGTATTGTGGTAAAAGCCGGAGCCCAGTTTCAATTATGAGAGCTTTCAGATGTACTTCAGATGATCTTTCGTTTAAATCGGTTCACACACTTTGGAGTTACAGCGCCCGAAATATAAGATGAATCCAAAAATTTGTACTTGCTGTGTTACGGGTTATATTAGCGAGGGAACTGCCACCCACAAATTTTTGAGGCGGCGTAGCTCCGAAGTATTTGGACCGATTTAAACTAAACATGAGATCTGAAAGCGTTTACCGAGATCTTCTATGCGAACGGGGCTCAGATTATTACAACCATAATGGCCGACATCATTGCCGTCCAGATTAGCGATTAACCATGGGTTACAAGTTACCATTCAATTGCAATCCACCATTAGTGTATGACATCTCGATATTGGAATTCTAAAATGTCCAGGTATATTACATAAATGTAACATATTGCGACCGTACCAAAACTAGCGGTATGAACAACACTACCAATGACTAGTTTAAGTCCAAATTTGAAACAGGCATCACGTAAGTAACTTGACGTTTTGGTTTGTACCTCTAACAGGACAGTCTACGTTAAGGGAAGTTACGTATTCAGTGTAACTTTTTGTTAGCTTGTAAATGTGGTCTAGAAACAGCCGATACTTAAATTACGTATCAAGTGGAAGGAATATTTGTATATCCACAATTTTTTTCAAACATAATAATGAACGTAAGATCATCAACAAATTTTTGTAATGCTATTAGAAACTGATTACCTCAATTATGAGCTTCAAGTCTAATGTTGATAACCAAAAGTTCAAATGTTTCTTTAAGTAACCAAGTTGGCGTCGTTTGAATATGCTAAAAATAAACAAATGTCATGTTCTGGAATTTGATTTACCAAAGTTTTCCTCTGGTGGCAGTATAACGGAACAATGTAACATGGTGTTTTAAGACATCATGTGAAAAGAAAATGTTGGCTCCTTTCATTTCAGATTGGAAACATACTACATATCGTAGAACTAAAATTCATACGGCTTCGTAGGATTATGTAAGGCCGTACCGTAGAATTATGTAAGGCCGTACCGTAGAATTATGTAAAGCCGTACCGTAGAATTATTTGAGACCTTACCGTAAAATTTGTGCTGGGGTGACGGGGTGGCCCCCTGACGGGGGTGGCCTGGAGCGGTCGCTCCACCTCGCTCCACCTTTGGTACGGCCCTGTTCACTCCCTCTTTTATATTAACACTTTGTTTTGCATTATTAATACATCTTACCAACCTTAGCCATGTATACCTACATAATAAAAAAGTAAAGTAATCTGCATGAACTGCGTATTTACTACCAAAATGTTGCAGATCACCAAACTTGCAATACCACAAAATGATCAAAAGCTGCATTAATATTTTCAAGTCATCATAAAAATAGGCATGCATATGTGTACCTCCATAAAATAACATACCTATAAATATTAACACTACCATACACTATACACGCCCAAAATGATACTAATCGTAATTACAAATTTTTACTGTTTTCGCCTTTGTATATGCTTACAATTACATATATGAAAACTATCATCATTCACGGCACTTTGTTGTAACTTTGTAATGCGCATAAAACCATAAAGCCGTTCGATTCAGAAAATAAAAAACTTATCATGCGAATCAAATGTGCATACTATGCGGTGAGTAAAAGCTCAAGAGTAAAAAATAGATATAAAATTATAGATCGATGCTGATGCTCTCTGTTATGAAAACGGTGTTGAGCAGAGGAAGTATACAATCTAGTTTCATTATTATGTAGATCGCTTTTTCCTTTCCCGATCAAAAAAGATGCAACGGGATAAATACTATCATGTAAATACACTCACTATTTATTGTGAATGCGAGAACGGACAGTTTTGAACTATCACTGTTGCAAGTTGCATTGCCAAAGGATAATATCATCTGAGAGTAACAGCATTATCATCACCGCAGCAAAAGTCAATTTTCAGTCCTTGATAAGCTATAAAAGTGGTTGGCAGACTTTAAACAATGCATACAGTTGCAGGTTGCAGCAGCATTGAACAATGTATGTAGTAATTATGCTCTTGAAATTTTTTACAAGCCTTCAGACAGAAGAACTGTGTAGGCTGCACAAAAATAAAGTTTGCTGAAAGCTCGTATATGTCAGTGTGCAAGTAAGTGGCAAAAGATGTATTAGGTAGTCAGTTTGCATCTTTGCATTGCATTTAGATGTGGTCAAGTGAGAGCTCTCCCATTTCTACAGATAAAAATATATGCAACTCAAGTTCGTTTCAAGTGTCTGTTCAATGCGGCTGTGTGTGCAGATTACTTATAAAGTTGTCATAATATACGGTTGCGGTACTATATGGGCATAATACATACCATATTATATATGGCTTTATATGTGTTAAATTCAAAGTAAGGACTTTTCTTTGGGTCCGCTACTGAAAAATGGTAATACTCGGCTCTCTCTGGATCTGGTTCACATATGTTCCAACCTATTATCATCACTCGCATTCTTCTTAAAACTTTTATATAATGTATCATCATAGTGGAAAATGTACCTAACTCTTCGTGGGACTCCATGTGCACAATGTGTATGTTTTGTGATGTTGTTTTGTTGTCTTCTTTCTGCTCTTGTACTTTTATGATAACAAAAATGTTGTTTTGTGAGGAAGACAAGATGAGCCGAATAAGATAACAGGATAAAAAGTAAAGTGAGAACCACATAATTCATTATGCGATGAGTGGTTCTTCTTGAGAAACCTCATCCTATCTTGTGGTGGGATAACAAGTATGGCTGGTGTCCAGCCGAAATGATAAGGAACCGCTTTATACTAGTCAATTAAAAACTTTTAAAAAGCTACAGCAAGTTTGGAAGAGCTTTCCAGTTTTCCTTCAGTACCAGTCCCGGCCCGATCTCAGTAAAAAATATTCATTGATTAAAACTTTGAAACTGTGCTCAAATTACTGTAGATTGTAAAACACGGGCTTCCATCACAAAAAATACAAATAACTAAACTAAATGTACTTAGCGTTTTCATCATCATCCATGTCTCACTTTGTAGCGTAGCAGTCCAAACCTTAGTACAAAAACCGGACAAAGTTTCCTAAACCAGATTAAAAGATAGGCACAAAAAATAGGCGGATGAAAATTATAAAAGCATTCTTTTCATTAGGATTGATAATAAATTAAATAGACAATCGATATGAAATTGAGGATAATCCGTGTTTATCAGTACCGCTACGGGACAAGCATTTAAGTCAATTATTGAACAGACAGAGTTCATGTGCGATAAGATAATAATAAAATATATATAGTTTGCTGTGTCAACTTACAAAAGTCGATATGAAAAATATTAACTAAGTATGTATGGAAAGTGTAAATGTAAGTAAATGTACCTAAATGTTTGTCATAAAAGTCAGCATTGCACAAAACCTCCTCAGTTGATTGACTTGTCACGACTAAAAGCCTCAAGAAGTCAACGTGTTTTCATTATCTTGTTCCATCCATGTTCCACAGTAAATTACCAAGCACCAGCAAAACATACCGTTTAACCGAGAAGCATTTTTATGTGTTATAATATTGTACAACTATTAGCAATACATATTATTTATCACCAGAGAAAATATATTTGTCTGCACAGTTTGCGTTTGGGTACTGAACAACTCAACTACTCAGCCAACCCACAACACAACTCTCTACTCGTTTGTTTTATTAACCATTAGCAGATCTAGCTATAAGAGAGCGATATGCGCAATTAAAAATGATTAATTCTTTCTGTTGCTGCTGCTGTTGCAGCGTGAACGATGAGTAAAGGCGCAGCGTGAGTTTATTACTGCCAAGCTTATTAAATGGTAGAGTAATGTAACGTGTGCCGTGTCATTTACTTTATATATACGAACTAACAGAATCGATGGTGCATGAGTGAAGCTTTCAACAAAATGTGGAATTACTACAAGTGGAAAAATAAATTAACAAAGTGATAACATTAATTCTCCTATTAATCTCCGCAAATGATGGCATTATATTTTATCACGAAGGAGAGAAAGAGGGATTATTGATTGATTGAATTGGAAATGAGTTGAGTGAAAATGCATACATTGCATTGTGTCGTCAGTCATTTCATCATCATCATCAGATAATCACTCTATTCATATTATTTGCTCCGGCAGAAAAGAGAGTAAGAATGCATAACAAATTAATCATAAGTTATAAATAATATTTAATTTAAATGCTATTGTACATTTCGAAAGCACAGAAATACAACAAAATTTTATACATAAAAATGTGCCATGCATTTAAAAAATTAAAGTTCCTCTTGTACTTTTTGTACTTTACAGAATTCCTCTGATGAATGGACCACGTTCCTCCAGCAGCTGCTCCTCCGCGTTCCTCCATAATTCTTAATTAAATTAGTGGAGCAGCGAAGCAGATGTCAATGAGCGTAGATAATTTTTTATGGGAAGAGATGAGAAACACACAAAGTCTTCAACAAGCGTATAATATTGTGCTTCTGTGGCCGCTGCCAATTGCATGTGTAGCTAAACTTTAGTTTACATTATCTTGTGCCGTCAATTTTCTTCCCGTGTTTTTTATGATAATAACGGAAACCGTTGCCTTCCAATTTTTTATCATCCACTCATCATCAAAATGGCGAACATGGTACCTGGCGGAGCTGGAAACAAATCCAAGTACATTTTGAGACAATTTCCAATTATCAGATTTTACGGGGCGCTCGCCCTCAGCCTGGTATATTTTGTGATACAACTGGTGGCTGCTCACGTTGCTCACTCGCTTATCCTCCAAATTGACTCTTATCACATGCTCTACAATATCCTGTCCCTGACCACTTGCATTGTCACTGCCAAGGCGAGCAAACAGGGAAACAGTTTGAAAAATACGTTTGGGTGGAGGAGAATTGATGTTTGTGGGGCCGTCGCAAATCTCTGCTTTCTGGCGGCTTTGGGATTTTCAGTCGTGGTGGAATGCATCCAGGTAAAAAATTAAAACATATGCATTGATTAGATTGATAGTTTTACAAAATGCCAATTTTAATTATTAATTTTCATCTCAAATTAACAGGCAATCCTTCATGCCTCTCATCACGAGAAAATGCACTATCCCGTCATGGTCGGTGTCATTGCAGTTTTTGGGCTTCTAGTGAATTCAGTCACATTTTTCCTTATTGGAGGTGAGCAGTGAGCACAGATAATCAAGATTTATTGGTCCGAATTAAAAAAAACATTTATGAACAAATTATTGACTAAATTAATGAAATGAAATAGGCTACACCCTGCATCAAAGTGGCTTCCTCTGCTCAACAAAGGACGGCCGCGGTGAAGATTCCGTCATTTCCGCTGCCATGCGTCGCGGACCCTATGACCATGTCATGAGGGAACGTCAAGGAGCTTTTGAAATGTTTCGAGATTTTTTCGGTTGTGTTCTCGTCATAGTCGTCTCCATTATCGTGTACTACTGGACTGACGATCCGAATGCAGACTACGTGGACCCTTGCTTTACAATCATTACCGTCCTGGTTCTCGGAATGACTTCGTACAACTACGGTATAAAAATTGAACGCCAACTTTTTATCAAATCACAAAAAAATTACGTACGTGCGAGATCAGAATTCATTTCATTTTAAAATATTCACTTCACATTTCAGTCACGGAAGCAGGACACATTCTTCTGCTGACCATCCCCAATCACATTAATGTGGCCACTTTACAGGAGCAGATGAAGACAAAGTTTACTGAGGTCTTCGACATTCACGAGTTCCACGTTTGGCAGCTTACACCGGCGAGAATTATTGCTTCCGTTCATGTCGTCCTTCAAAGGCCACAGGGCTACTTGGCCATTCAAAACAAAATCATTCATTTCCTCCATGAGAAGGGGATATCTCATGTGACAATGCAACCAGAGTTTTTGCAAGTAAGTTTCAGAAAAACCCAAAATGATGATAATAATTTATTAGAAACTAAAATGTTCATTATTAATTAAACGTTCTTTTTAAATACTCAAGATGACTGAAGGGGAAGTGGACTCCCCGCAAACAATACGCCAGCGGAAGTGTTTCATCCCTTGCCGCGCTTCAAACGGCGACGAAGACTGCGACTGCCACGACATGCAATGCTGTCAGGATGAGCATGATCATGACCACGACGAAGATGATGACAGTGACGATGATCATGATCATTCACATCACAGCCACGGAGGAGGTCACGGTCATAGTCATCAGGGAGCTGGAAAGTCCAGTCAATTTGGCAGCATAAGTTTAAACGACAGCAGTTTCTCTAATGTACAAAGTCTTTCCTCCGCTGGAGGAATCATGGGAGGAGCATCCCGCCTGAAAAGCGAGTCACTGAACAATCACTTGGACATGTCTCTAGACAGTGTGAACGTGTCTAATAATATTAAGCAGGACAGCGTTAGTTGTTACAGTGGGGGAGGTGGTGGTGGTGCTAGTATCAACATTAGCAATAATAGTGGGGTGGTGGTAGGAGGGGAGGAGTCAGACAGTGAGGACGACGAAGAAGGGGTTCATGCAGAGCTAAGGCCAATGATCTAGAATAATAGCGTATTTTAAATAAATAACCAATGTTGTTACTAAAGTTGTTAACCATTTTTAATGTACATAATACGTAAATAAGTAACTGTATTATCTACTGATTTCATTTAAGAACCCGATCGGGGTAACGCAATACTTTTTTGTGCCAAAGCCTTCCTTTTCTTCTCGTGCAAATGAAATTACCAAAATAACTTAAGAACGTAGTAGTAAAAATTGTAATAGCGTTTGGTGCCGTACTCTCGTATAAATAAGTAAAGCAACAAATGGCCAAAAACTGTCAACATTTTAATGAATTATGAACGCGTTCGTAAAGATTATTTTGTACAAAAATCAACAATGCAATTTTAATGACTTTCAACTGTATATTGTGTAATTTAGCGGATGGGTTAATCATCATGTAGTTAACTAATGGAAAAACTTTTTGAGAAGAGTTGATGAGATGGTTATCAATCATTTTAATTTGATATGATTTGATTGCTATATGGTTGTCGAAACTAAAAACGTCAAATATTTATCTAGTGTCTTTCATCATGCAATGCAGTTTGTGAGATGGTACATAATAATTTTAAAAATGTGAGGAGATTCAATTTTAAATAATGAGACTGCGGAGCTAGGAGTGACGTAATATATTCTGTAGATTTTAATTTTAATGTCAATCATTAACCATTTTTATACGACCTTAACAATACTACCTGTTTTAAATTAATGATATAGCGTCGTGACATGTGACATCTTGCATTTGTATTTTATATAATTTATGAAAAGTTTGCAATAATAAATAGCAAAGTTACGTATAAAAACATTTATTATTTGTAATGGTTTTGATTGATTTCTGTTCAATTCAAGGATCCGTCTCCTGACTGAATAGCCAATGATACACGATCTGCCTAAGTCTGTAAGTTATCCAATCGAGCAAATCGTTAATGTTTCTGATAGTCTGACGCTGTGCTAATGATACTCCTCCTGACCCCAATTCCTCTGTCATGTTGCCCACATGCCAAATTGTCTCAATAAAGTGGTATGTACTGTTCGCCCAAATCTCTCCAGTATAACGTGTCATGGTTGAGGCCATGTCGAAAATGGTCTGTGGAAGGTTCACACCCACAAACTCCCCAGTAATTTGATGAGTAGCGTTCGTGCAATGATACTTCTCCACGAGGACGGGATCTTGTCCACTTTCAGGAAATCTTTCACTTTTCGTGATATTCTCGACTGTGCAGACGCACTCGTTGGAGTCAGAGTTACATCCGTCAAAAAGTAATGCCTTTTTGTGGTGGGAAGTGTTGGAGGAGGAATCGAATTAGTGGAGTGTCCCAAATCAAACATGATAGGGAGAAGTATGAATAAAGTAAGAATCCAAGCGGGTCGTGTCATTCTCGCCGTCCTTTTCCAGTGTTCACTGGAGTTCGTCGTGTAAGTAGGATTGGTTGGGATCTTTATGATCTACTGGAAGCCCGGGCCGTTGCAGTGGACAACTTCTCGCTTATCAAGCGATAATTGCTTTTTTAATTTAGTGATAATCCCTATAGTATCTATCTCACAGGAAGAATGACATTGTCAGGATTAGAGGGTTCCTGAGAAAGACTTAGCATCCAACATTTTGTCACCACGTAACAGCGTTGCTTGCCTTAATTTCATTATCATTGTGTAAAGTCAACAATATCACCCAAAATGCAGATAATCGACAATCTATAGGGAATTTTGACTCTCTTTGCGATGATAACTGATGTGTTGTTCGAAAAATATCTACCTAGTTGTTTTTAGTGAACGCAGGTCTCTGTCTTCTTATCCAAATAGCATCTGTGATGGCGTCTTCAACTTTGATGATTTTAGTATTTTTGCTCAGTTCCTTGTTGATTGCTGCTTCTGGTTCCTTTTCTCAAAAAGCCAACTACCACATTGGATATCGCGAGGTAAACTGGTGCGTCACTGGAAAGGACGAGCCTGAACTTCACGAGTGGCCATTTAATCAATTTGTCCAGTTGCTGCGGAGAACGAATCGCATGAAGTACGACAACCACTTCCGCTACGACCTCCGCTTCTACGATATAGTCACCCAGCAAAAGGACGTTGGTCTAGATGGTCGTCTCTATAAAACCATGCACGTGGTCTTCAAGGCAGAGAAGAGGGTACCCCCACGAGAGAGCGTAAAAGATATATGGAAGCCTTATCCCATTGAAGGTCTCATCATTCAAGCAAATTCCAACCCATATACGATTGGCCTTCCAACTGGACAGTTTTTCCCTGCTGGTGGCTACTCTCTTGGAGATCCCACCGCTTATCAAAAAGCCGAGGTTCACTGTATGGACTGCAATCACAAATGGTGGGCGAGAAGGATCACTTGTCGGAAGCGGGCCAAAAGTCATCCCGAGCACCCTACAATTCTTGCGTGGCATCATATGCAAAGGAGCTACAATTCTTCGGATAGCACCCTTGCGAATCAACCGTCTGGATCACCGGTAGATCCAAACAGTGGAGCGCTTCCGCCCCCGCCGCCTCCAATTGATTCGGATGGCAAGCAGAGTGAGATTCATTCCAATTTCCGGTTCTTCAGTCCGAAATGCTCTCCCACGCGGCGGATGATGTTCACGTAGGTCATTGCAGAATATATTCCCCTATCTTAATTTCAATGTATGTGAACATGAAAATTGAAATTAATTTTGTTTCTGTGTATTTTTTAGAATCCTTGTTGTTCGCAGCTTTGTGAGACACGAGTACGACTTATTTTACCAGGGCCCCTATGAAATCACCGTGCGAGGTCAAGAGTTCCAATCTGACATTCACCCCTCACCTTACAACTACTTTTACACCCATCGAGCCATTTGCCACCATCTCTCCGCCTCAGACATAACGCTAGAGCATCCGCAAAAGTTTCCAGATTTTGAAATGAACCACTACTTTGACTGCTGCATTCGGGAGGAGGAAAACATAAAATCCAAAGTCACCGTGGAACTGCTCAAGTTGAAAAATCGAAAGACTGTGAGTTGCTACGAAAAGCTGTACAAAAAGCAAAAGGGCCGATTTGATCCTCGGGTGATAGAAACTGGCCAGGAGCAGTACACATGCTTTTACCCATTCCTTCCAAAGCTGTGCGGGGATAATGACTTTGAAGACGCCAAAAGGCCCTACGAACACTGCCCACCTTGTAGGGTGCCTCCAACAACAACCACCATGAAACCAACACCCAAGCCATACTCCATTTACAAGAGGACCATGCACGGTGGTCTGATGATTATGACCAACTTTTGTCTTCAGCCGATTGTCATTTACGTCGCCAGATTCTACAAGGAGACTTTCAACAAGCTGCGGTACAAGGGAAATAAAAACTGGTACTGGATGCATCTGCTCGGCGGAATGGTCAGTTCGGGAATGGTGTACTTTGGATATTTCTCGGGAGGAGTTAGTGACACGCCGGAAGTCAGAGGTCATGTGGTCATTGGGGACGTGTACATTGTCACGTTAGGAATTTGCTACATAACTGCTTGGGGGCGACATAAGAACACGGTGATTACGACGATCGCAGAGTTTGTTCACGGGTGCATGGGATACGTTACCATTTCCTTGGCCCTGGCAAGCATCACGAGTGCACCAGGAATGCAGTTCATGTCCAAACTCTTTGTCATTTTGATGGCTGTCACACAGTTATTCTTTATGATCATTTTAACGGTAACTCTAATGCTAAAAATAAACCACTGTTACATAATTGGAACGTTTATTTTTTAAACTATTTTCCTTTGTTCATTTTACAGTGCCAGATATGCCTTTTGGATAAGAAAATGGGAATGAGACCTCGTCGCCGTCACTTTCCCACGGTTGAAGCTCGCTTTGATGAGATAAGAGTTCCAGTACGTTGAAAATTAGCTTGTTATACCAATTAACTTTTCAAAAAATTAAGGGATTTTTAATCTAATTTGCTTATTTTCTGAACAACAGGGAGCCAAATTCCGGATTATAATGCTCATCATTTTCTCCTCAATCACGTTTAGTCTTTCAACTGCGTCGACGTTTGTGGAATAAGCCGCTGTCCTTACAAATTAAAGTTTTTTATTGAAATATTCTCACGTTTAGCTATGGTTCAATTATTCCTGTTATATTGTTAATGTTAGTTCGTTTAAAGTGTACGCAATAATTTTATTGTAAAAATAGAACATGCATTTACATATATACATGAGTAAAAGTTAATAAAAAATTATGTTCCTAAATTCTTATTCTCAAATTAAAATTAATACGCGGTTAATTACTTAAATTCTAATCATCCTCCTGTCTCACGATCGATAAGACTCTGAATAATACTCGCCAAATCTCCTTGGCTCAGGCTTCTTCAATCTCCTCCTCAACTCAGGAGGTAACCTCTCCCGACTCACCTCCTCCTCCTCGCTCTCTCCTTCTTCTCCACTGACCACTTCCGTGGAATAGCGTGGCATTTCTCTTCGCCTGGAAGATGGCGGTAGCGGAGATGGCAACTGCATTTCCCTTCTTCCTGGCAACTGTCTTGGCGGTGGTGGTATCTGACCATTCGGATCTTGGGTAGGTCTCCTTTGTTGTTGCTGTTGCTGCTGAGCTGGTGATTGTGGTGGTGCATTTCCATAATAATCGTAATCATATCCATTTCCATACATATCATCAAACTCTCTCTGCTTGTCCATTCTGTCCAATCCGTCCTCAATCCAGGATGAAAACTTGCCGACGTTCGTAATAACGTTGGGGAAGGCATAGCTGCAAAACCGGAAGCTCTGAATGCCACAAACGTAGGTTTCCCTCTTGTCCCTGGTGGTGCACAAAATTGGTCCTCCTGTGGTTCTATCGCAGGAGGATCCTCCTGAATACTCTTCAACCGCACAGAAGGAACTCGAAGCAAGCGGGAGATTTCTTACGGGCAGAACACGATCTAATCTCTCCTGGCATTCGTCATTGGTCAACAAGTTAAACTTCCGCTTTTGGATGAATGGCTGCCCACTTTTGGAGATTTTCCAGGAAATTTCCAATCCCTCCTCTGCACAATAATAACAAATTATGGTCCATCTGTATACAATCACTATTGTTTTGTTAGTTTTAAAGAAGTCAAAACAAGCTTACCTTTCAGTTGACTTCCGGACGTGGCCCACGGCAGTGTGGAAACATACTTTGTTTCCATTGCTGGCCTATCCAACTGCACCAGAATAATATCATCATAAAAGTGCGGCCGATCTGCAATGATCAATGTCGCGTTTTCTTCAATCCAACGATCCCATCGTTTTCTAAACTTTTGCGGTCCGTGTACCAAATCCACCAAAAATGTTTGGACATGCTTGTCCCCTTTACCAGCCGCACTGAGACCAGCATACACTGTCAAATCCACACGGAAGTTTCCTTTATCATCTAGAACACAGTGTGCTGCCGTTAGCACCACTTCAGGTGTGATCAATGTGCCACCACAAGCTGTTCCGTCGGTGGAGTTAATGTAAACCTCATGGGGAAATTCGGTGGGCTTTGTGCTGGCTTCCCCGTTTAAGATTGGTCGGTAAAAGTCCTTTTCATCTTGAGGTCCGGTAATGTTCACAATCCAGTCGTGGTAATACGCAATGGAGGAAAAGGCATTTGGGTAGCAGCGCGCATTCTTTATGCGTTTGGCGCAGTCTGTTGGGTTTCCAGCAAAGGAGGCAATGCCACAGAGAACGGCACGACTGTACGAGTCTTTGCAAATTAATGGACCACCGGAATCTCCAGGACCAGCAGCTAATAAGAAATTCAACAAGTAAGTACGAAGTCGAACCGAATCTCAACATATATATAGTTTAATTTGTCAGGTATGTAATTAGTTCATACTTGGTGCATAGTCATCATCCACATAGCCCCCAACACAAATCAACTTGTTTTTGTGCTTTGGATACGGATCAGTTTCCCAAATGGGACATTCCCGATCTGATCTTATAGGCGAATTGACTTTTTGCAAATAGTACGTTCCAAACCAGGTTTTGAGGTCATCAGTGGTTCCCCATCCAAGCATGACAGCCCTCTTGGAATGTTCTAATCAACCAGACCATCAAACACTTTCAAAAACTTGCTTTCATCTTGCTTTACGTATTCTCACTTCAAGATAACAACTCTTACTTGACGGCATGAAATCCCTGTCCGCAATTTTGAGGGTTCTCACCGCATCCGAAATTTTCACCTCTTTGGCCAACTTGATAACTGCAAGATCATACAAGATGGGCTTGTTGCGGCTCAACTTTTCCTTGTCTGTCTTGAGGTTTTCCAAAAGGCTCGAGTAGAAAGGGTGAATGGTCACACTCTCAGCCCTCAACTTATCGCCTGTTGTCTTAATGTTGGAACCCACGCGAACAAAAACTTTTTCCGGTGGGATTGGCATCTCATAGATGAACGTCTTGTTGTTCACAGTACCCAATGTTGTAGCCGTTACGCAATGAGCAGCCGTCAGTACAAAACGACGGTTGTACAGAGTGCCCCCACAGTTGTCCTGCACATGAACCATGTGGGGAAATTCGTGAGGTTCGGCACCATATGCGGTCATCAACATTCCTGAGAATTTTCACGCAACACATACGCATAGACAGAAGGGTTAATTGTTGTCCTGCTGAAGAAATTCTTAATATCACATTCTTATTTTCCTTACCTTCATCAGAATTGGGGCGACAGCAAATGGCAATGGTACCCTGTCTGGAGGAGGCACCCTTTCCCATACGACATCCTTCCCTGTAAATAGCCACACTTTTATCCGGCTGTTCTGCACATGGATCCTCATCTTCTTCACAATTACTCACAAAACAGTTGTTGTTATCCGCAGCGAAGGTCACCTGCACCAACAACAACAATAACCCCAGGGAAAATAACATCACAGACACGTCAGACGAAGGACGTCGACTGGATACACCCAGCCGACACTTTCGATCCCAGTTTAAGGTCAGTCTCATCTTGCCCCAAAATATGGTTTTTTGTAAAGACTGCTTACTTTTTTCTTTCAAGAGTGTTTGAAATAATTTAAATAAACAGTACACGTTACTGCTTCGTTAAAGCTTAACGTGACTTGACTATTTTTCAAATTTTCTTCGATTTTTGAAAATAAGTGTGGCCGCTACTAAAGGAAGCATTTAGGTATCATGTTCCAGTAGTCCCGTTGCAAATCCAAACTTTGCACAAAGAACAAAAGAAACTTTTTTGGCCAACTAATCTTCATCGCGAATCAGTGACGACTGCTGCTGGAATATGAAAATTGCGGCATACCTGGAACACATCATAACATCATTTCTTATCATAACGGTGCAAAACTAGGAAACTGGATAAGGTTAATAATAGACATTAAAAATGAAGAATCGAAATTACCAATGTACATAATAATATATGCTTGTCTTGTTGTGGTGTTTTCAGAAGCATTAGTAATTAAGATAATGTTGCTCGTAAACTAATATTTTTGCCAAATAAAATTCCCATATCAAGGTTCCTCATAAACACAGACATACAAAAATACCAGCAACAGCCTAAAGGTTAGTAGGCAAAACAGTTATATCATCCATCCATGACAAAGAAGAAGCAGAGGAGAAGATGAAGTCAGCACAACCGTACCAGCTTGCGACTGACTGCGCTTCACGTACGAAACGGATAATTTCCACTGTGGGAAATGTATAATCTTTTTCATGAAATGTAATGCAAAAGTTGTAAACTAACGCTTTTTTTGTCCAGAACGAAAACAGTTTTGGTTCAGGATCACGTAACGGCTGTTGTGCAATTCAAATCCAAGCTAAAGGAAAAGTGCATGTGAAGCTAAAATAAATAGTTGTAATTTTTAATAGAACAGCGCTTCTAGAAATAGCTGCCTTTTGTCAAATAGGTATAAAGTAGTAAAATGAATACCAGAAATAGAAATATGCATGGATAGATTGTAAAAATGTATGCAGAAACTTGCAAAAAATTATTCATATTATGCCGGTTTGGATTTAGCTTCCTAGTTTTCAACTTACGTTATGCATACATTTCCCATAAATCCAAAAGTATATAATTATTGCAGCGAACGCTGTTAACAACGCTGTTTTAATGTACTCCATCAATTTACTAATCCCAGTGGCAAACAATAAACGTTTCATTTATGTAATGTAAACAGTGCAAAAATGTGCTGATGTTCCAGGATGAGTAATGCTAAGTGGTTCGAGTAATTACTACTACAAAAATAATATATTTTTTGTTGTACTGACTAGCACCACAACCACTGATGCTGCTGCATTGATGATCATTTCATCAGCGTATAGTAAACAGCATAACGTTTTTATGTAAAGAAACTTTTTGTAAGCCATTCTCTACTCTACGCTGCGCTGGTATTAGTATACTCGACTCATGGTTTGTGAACGTGTTAATAGTAATCTTCATCATCATAACTTTTTTGGAATCATCACTGCACAACAGCGTAGCATCAGAACTTCCTCGCTAGCTTCTTTAAATGCAATTTATTTATATGGGATAGTATTGATACTAGTACCGGTATATATGATGCTATATTATGTACTGCAAGTATAATGCATTGTGTAACGTTTTTATGGGATTAATGTGGGTGATGATCCATTCATACATGCGCTTAGCGCTTAATACTGATTCGACTTATGTACACTACGTGCATATCTGTCTTGATAATGTGTCACCACATCTCTTCTTCAGTTGCCGAAATCTGACCGGAACAACTGAGAAACGACAGCAGCTGTAACACGTACCGGGAAAACGTGATGCAGTTTATCTTTCAGTAGATGAGAAATAAAAATAAATTATAAAAATTCAGATTTGAAAAAAAACTCGAGTACGTGTTAAGAAGGACTCATTCATTTACATATGTAGAATTTTTGTGACAAGGCTTTTGCTCAAATCTTTTTTTGAAAGAAGTTTTTTTAAAATGTCAGGGTCCACGAAACAAGAACTCAAGTATGAGTTCAGCAGTGTTCTCAATGAAAGATGCCCGTCCACACTAGACAATCACTTGGACGAAGTATATCCTGGAATTTTCATTGGAGACGAGTGAGTCAGGCTATGCACAAAAAAGTATTTTTGCTTAATTGATACAGAACACAATTCTTTGCATTTTTTGCATTAATATTAGATTTGCAGCAAAGAGTACTGAAATTCTCGGCCAGCATGGAATTACTCACGTTTTAAACGCTGCCTATGTCGGGTCGAAAACCCACTTTTTCCAATTCGGCGTGGTCAACACAGATCAAGATTGGTACGACGTGAGAAATTACAAATGTACGTTCAAGGGATTTGAGGCTCTCGACATACCTGGTTTTAACCTGGGCAAGTTTTTTGATGAAGCTGCGGACTTTATCGACTCTGCGTTGAGTTCAAATGGCAAAATTCTAGTTCATTGGTAAGATAGTAAGATCCCTTGCTGAGGCAAACCTGCACATTTAAACGTTTCAGTTATTTATAATTTTACAATATAATTTTATGTTTTCAGTTATGTTGGAATGAGCCGGTCAGCAAGTTGTGTCATTGTCTACTTGATGATTAAGAAGCAAATGCGAGCAAAGGATGCTATCGCTTTAATCAGGTAGATGACAATTTAGTTAATTATTTTCTTGGGTATTTCATTTGACTTGTTATTTATTTGCAATTTATTAACAGACAAAAACGTGCGTGTCACCCCAACTATGGTTTTGTCGATCAAATAATCGATTTAGATATGAAGTTGCAAGGACTACAGTAAAGTTCCTTTATACAAGTATTTTTCCTATCAAATGTACCTTTTCTTCCACCTATAGCCATTTGCAAAGTTTAAAGTATATTATAATCATAATTTTTAACATTTATCAATGACGTGAATAATAAAACGAAAATTACGCATAAATACTGCAACCAGACAGCAAACACAATATGCACTGCGGTTCGAAAGCGTTGACATCATGTTTAAGTGTGTTGATTTTGGAATAATCTTCCAAGTATTTTACTTCATTTCCAAGATGCTTCTTAAAAACATAAATATTCCGACCACTAACTTTTTATACGCCTACGTAAGACAAACATGCAAGGCAAATCAATATCCCTTAAAGTAAACTGATCTTAAAATTAGACATGATGCATACACATGAAAGGAAGAAATGATGTGCCTCTTACGCTCACGCTAACGTAGATTTCAAGCACATTGTTAACTGAAGCATATAGATTTGGTAAAAAGTAACACTCATTTTTTCTCAAGTTAAATAGCTTAGCCATGCTTAGTTTTGATAACTACTTCAATAGAAACTGCGTGGGCGTTAAATACAGGTAAGTGGTATTTAAAGCCATAAGATTCCAGCAGTGCATCAGTGCGTTAGTGCGTATAAACACTTCGCTGTACTTCACTTCACAGAAACACGCGGGGTTGCTACTGCTCGTTTATTCATTCATTCATTCAATTTTGCTGAAAAATGAAGTCAGTGAATCATTCAGGAAAAACACACAAGTGGCTTCTTCTCCATATATCGCTTACCTTTGAAAAATTTCACATGCTGGCCAGTCCAGCCAAAAGCCAGCTGCAACATAATGCAGTCAGTCGCCTCGTCTTGTACTCTCAGCACACGGGAATATTATAATTTTTACAGCTACGTATGCATAATTTGTGGGTATCCTCATGAAGTTTATTTAGTTTGCCGACACAAAAAATGCTTCCATGATTTCTTCCCTATTCCCCTCTGCCGTTGAATTGCAAACAGTTGCATAAAATGTGCACTGGAGCGTGAGAATTTTGCTGGACTTCATTTCATTTCAAGCAACAATGCTCACACACAAGCTACAAAACACAAACGGCTACACAACAGATCCCCTGCTGTATATTTTATGTGAGACGGACGATGAATATCTCAATTTATCCTGCACATTTACATCCTCACTACAACCAGCCACCTGAACCGTTGACCATGCATGGCTTGCTGATGATGTTGATTGATGACTATAAATGGATTTTTTATACAAATCTATGCTTCCGCGTACAATATATCTAATGCCATTGTACAACAACGTTATGTAAGCTTGTATAATGCAAAGCATTGTACAAAGTTGCAAATCTTGTTTGAATCTAAAAAATCTTTTATAAGACATCTTTTTAAGTAATCAAATTTTAAGGCATTACGCTACGTCCATGTTTTGTAAGCATTTTTTGCGAACTCCACGACATTTTTTATTCCATTTCATTTTTTCTAGTGCACCTGACGGAACGCAGCAACGCAAGCATATAGATATATGAAGATGAAGGGATTCTTGAGAGATTTTCTGAATAAATGTAATAAGTGCGATTGGGTTCATGCTGCAAATCTAATATCCTTTCAAAGAATTATTCACTACCTCAGAAAAAAACCTTTCTTATATTTAGGATCAAATGCTATTTACTTAAGGAATAGGAATTTGTAGCAGGAAGAAATGCGCTTTACGTTCAACAAGATTCTCCAGGAGATCAAGATGAACAAAGTACGGGGTAGAAAATGCTTACTTATTTTCTTGATCAATAATGCATTAAATGTAATTTGAATTGAGACATTGGAAATATATGCATATAAACTACACGACGACGGCACGTGAAGGCACTGGTTATTTTTAGGAAAACCTTCAAACGTCATATCGTACATAGCATCAGAAGATGATTATAAACACATACACAAATATGCTTTTTCAGATTAGTTTTATGAATGACAACAGAAAATCATAATACATATACAGTTCATTTTATCCTTTCTTCATTTTACAATGAATATATCGAAGATGGCCATATTCATTAAACATTTAGGAGACAAAATTCCACACACAAAAATCTTTAAGACTGCTTGGCTTATCTCAATCTAATCTACAGCGCCTTTCTTGATTCAAACTACAGTCATTCAAGCTAATTACATTAATTCTTTCGGATTTTTCTCTCTTCTTTTTGCTAATTGGTTTACGTCTCACGTTTTCACTTACTAATTTTCCCTTCCTAAAAGAAAATATATCCACTTCATCCACTTACTTTTTATTAGTTGTATAATGAGCAAAAAACCTTACCAAAACTTGTAATAGCCAATAAGCAATAAAATTTAACGGCATTGATTCGTGGGTGTATGTTTCTAAAGAGCTGCTTTAATTTCGGTAGAAACGTAGGGATCTTTAATTATGTATGGATATACCTAACTAATAGCATGTTAAGTCTCGTCCTGTCACTGCCAATCATCATCAGGAAATCTCGTCCAGAAGTGACCATTAAGTCCACCAAATCAATCTACTCTCCTGGCTAAATATACAAACAATTCAGAGGACTTTCACCGTTCACTTTCAATTTTTTCAATTACCTATATTCCTTCTTCCTGTGCCAGAGACAGGCACAAAAGGCGCTGATGAGGTGACCCAGGTGCAATCTCGTTCTTAATAATAATAATCAACCATTTCCCCCTCGAGAAAAAATCCGTCTCTCTCTCTCTCACTCTCTTTCTACTTTACTTATTCTGTTTATTGATTGCTATCTATTCCACCAACAAACTTTTCCGTTTCTTCAGCCTTGTCTAGGGTCAACTACCGACAACTCCTTTACTTTTTCTCATCCAGATTTCTTCACGGTTGGCGTTCACCCATTAAGATAAGAATCCTTCATTAGTCTTGTTAGCCACACTCACTCACTCAACTGTTGTCTCTATCTTTTCACCAAGGAAAGCATAACAACTGCTTTTCCAGACGAGAAAGACATGCTACATGAATCCATCTGCTGCCTTTCTTCCAATCCTGTGCGTCGTACCTCATTCTTCGTTCCCAATTTCAGCTTCATTTCTACTTATTGTTGTTACCTTCCCTTTGTATCTGCATTATATACATACGCCACATCACATGCGAAATTTTCTGCTTATTTCGCATTCCCAAGTAACATATTTGACCACTTTCTTCGCTTTGATCAGTTCTCCATATGCGTCCTCTTTCATTTCATTTCGTTACGTTCCATTCGTACATGCAAAGAAAAATAAGAGGAGGTAATTGGCGATGATACCAACCTCATAATAATAAATAAAAGGTTTATTCTAGCAAACCAGTCTTTGTCCGTGCGTGCAGAAGGCAGGCGCAGACCTTCATCTGTATATCTGACCATCATTCCATTAAAAATAATCAAACTCTTTATAATAATGATTCTCTCCACTCAGCATAATATTTCGGCATTTTCCCACTTGGCATGACTTTGCTTCTTCACCAGTGGAATTTCCTGTTCGCACAACATTATCCAGTGACATGACCTGGGTCTATGATGATACCAGGACCGGCAAGACACCAATCCTGCTATGTACAGAGATCCATTTTTACCTATTCCTATTGTCTTGCAACGCACGGTCGACCTTCCACGTCTTTTACTCCGTCCTGCTTTGATGATGGAGTGGTAAACCAAACTAGAGTTTCCATCTCTCTAAAATCCATTTCCACTTTTCCGTTCGCTGCTTTCTCCTCGTCTCTCTTTCTCTCTCCCCCTTTTGCATGCAGCCACCACTTTCTCCAGTTGTATACGTCCCAGTGCAGCATCTCGTTTCTGTTCAGTCAGACTCCTGACTTTTTCCCATGCAGTTGTGCGTGAGTGAATGGAGACGAATAATACAACGGCGACAACTACTACAACAACAACTGATTTTGAGAGCTGATGCTTTCTTTCCATCTCTATAAAACACACACATATCTCAGAGGCAGCTGTTGTGAGTTTTGAGTGAGTTTCTTTTTCTCTGTCACTCCATTACACATTTTTGCTTTCTTACATTCCATCCAATTGTTCTGCATCATCAAGCGGGGCAACCTGATACACGACATTCTTCTGGGAAAGTAACAAAAGACAACAATCACAACGGCAGAAAATCTCTTTCTTTTTCTTCTCTCTAAGTCTTCAAGTCAGCAGGAGAACGTGTGATCTTTCGTCCCAGATATTCCTTCAGACATTCTATCCGTCCCACTGGAAAAGTCTACATTACGTAAAATAGATATCAAGTGACAAGATCAAAAAAAGCTAGACACGAGATCAATTTAACACACACAAAAACATAATACTACTTAAATCTATATATATGAACATTGTAAAAAAAAGCTTAACTGCACAGCAGTCACAAAAAGTCCATCTTTGTGTGCAGCAGCAAACATCCTTTTCCAATGGCACTCCATTCATTTTAAATAAAAAATAAGAAAGGCTTACTAAAAAGCTGAGGAAAACTACTCTCCTCCAATCTCCTCTTTTTCACCCTCCCCCCACTACTATCTCAACTTATTTTCCATTTTTACAATTCAATCTAATCTAATCTCTCTCTGCTATATGAGAACACACAGAACTACTACCCTCGAACTAAGAAAAGTGGGGAAAAGAACAAGTTGAAAATGCATAAAAGAGGACGAGAAAAAACGGTTCGTAATAACAATCCAAAAAAACCCAATAAGTTGCACGCAGACAAGCAGCAGCAGTAGTTGCAGAAAACCCGTAAAAACTTTCATTTCATTTATTTAGCTTCAGCTTTCTCTAAAGCCCTGTCTGTCTGTCTTCTCCTCTTCTTATTCAACTTATTCTCCCCGTCTCTGCCTTCCTTTTAAATCAAATTCGGCGACTTTTGACACTTGTGGACTACTGGCTCCACTTTTCTCCCGAATCTCCCTTCTTGAATTGTAAAACAGCTCAAAGTCAAGCCAAACACATCGCCATATAGCCTCAAGGAGAGGAGAGGGTCGTCGTCGAATAAATTCCCTATCCCACTTTCAATCCAGAAAAATCTTTGTTCCACTTTGTTCGGATTGCCACCCAACCAGAGAGAGAGACAGATAGCATCAGTCGATTTTTACCATGATCTATTTTTTACTGATATGTAAAGCAGCCTCCCTCTCTCTCTAGCTGGTGATTGGAATTGTCTCTTTTCCCGGGAAAATAAACAACAAAATAGTTCAGTGAACTGACTTGAGTGATTGTGATCATCTACATTTCGGCCTCCTCATCCTCCTCCTCACTATTTATGCAACCACCACCGCCATTTATTTATGGCGATTGTTTTCCTATATATTTTATTACTCCATAGTCAATTGAGAATCGGGAAAACACAACAAACAGACGAAGAACCATTCGAATTTTTAATTAAAATGTCTTTCTCTCTTCCTCTCTTTCTGCTGCAACGAAACGAAGACACATGACTTTCACCGCAACAGCACAGCAGCCCTAAAACAAAAAACTAATACATAGCTCTCCACTCTAATTTGCATATAATCCTATCCATTTTACTGGAGTAGTGCGAGGAGAAAGTAAAACAGAGAATAAAATAAATAAACAAACTTTTTCTCTTATCCTTCTTATTCGTCGTCTTTTTGGTCGTGCAAAGAATAACTAACAAGACTTTTCGGCAGATTGAACTTTACAATCAACAACCACTTCAATTTCAAGCCAGAGAGATTCCATCATCATCATCATTAAATGACATCGTCAACATCATCAAAATAACTGCAGTATCAGCAAAAAAAGAAACTACTCACTATATATACTTCTACTAATAGTCAGCACAAGTCTACCATTAACTTAAAAAACTTGACTCTCTTCTGAGAAAAAAAAAACTTTTTCCCTGCTCGGAAAACGAGCGATTTTTTTGTTCTGGGCTTGTTTTTTGGTGCCACACACTTTTCTCTGGTGTCATCCTTCAGAAAATGAAGATACAGACTAGCAGTATGACTTGTCCTTGTGACAGTGGTCAGTGGACGGGAAAGCGATAAAAAAGTATCCATTTTCATTTCAGATCAGATAATCTCGCCCGTTCCGTGGCTGTCGCCGCCACCACCTTCAAGCTCCTTCTTCTTTTTTTCCTCCCTCCATACACGAATGTATGTAGTATTCACACAGTTTTAAACGATTTTATGGCCTGCTACCTCTTTTTTCCTAGCTCATCGCCTTCACGGACAGAGGAAACGGGAATGGAGTGCGATTTAAGCTAACGGAGAAAAAAAACAAAGTGAACTGACTGAATGCAACGCGAGAAAGCATGTCTTTTGCTGAAAGAGAAAAAAAATCTGAGCAAGAACAAAAAAAGTACCAACATAGCTTTCCAACAAAAAACCAAAAAATATAAAACTGTCGCTGTCTCTTTCGCGTCCTCCTATATCATCTTCACTTGTGATTGTGCAACGGTGGTAGGTAGGTGGTAGGTCCTTTTCACTTTCGTGACCTACAAAAGCACAAAAATTTGCTTTCACTTTTTCTGTCACAAGACTCTCCCCCCCCCCTCTCTCCCTCAGTCTCTGTGAAAAACAACATACAGGTTTCACTCAACTTTTGATACAGTTTCCGTACCAAAATCTCCAACTGCGTTTTACGTACTTGGAATTTTTTTAGATAACTTTTGTCTACGGTCCTCCTCCTGACCTTAAACAAAAGGTTGACTCCACAGCAGAAAGCAGGCGACAACATAGTTTACTGAAAAAATATAACATCTCTAGTCAAAAGTTCTTTCGACTCTTGCTTTTCGAGGTTCCTCAGGGATTCACTTGAAAAGCGAAATAAATGTCACATTAAAATTAATTCTACAACACCGATAAAAAACAAACAACGATTTTTTTCATTGCATCCATCCATCCTAGTTGCGGTTTCAGCCTGTGTTTTGTCAACTGGGACTGAAAATTTAATACCATCTCAAGGAGAAGCCAGGAAAACAGTTTTTTCGGTAAGGATTATATTTATTTTTACTTGGGCTGCTTGAGTTGTTGAGTTGAGAACTGGAATTGCTCTAAACAAATTTTTACATGCTGTACTAAATTAGCCGCTTTTTATCTTCCAAAGAAAACAATTACATTTGCGATTCAATTTGCAGTTTTTTATTAAACTAATTTTCAGCTTAAAACTAAAATGCCTACTGCATGCCAGATTAAATATCACACAATTCCATGAAATTGTTATGCTGTCATTGACCGACGCGGAGAATTGGAGCTGAAATAATAAGAAAAACGGCCTATTTGATATTTTACTCATCTTTTTTATTGCACTGTGTGAATTTACTTAGTTATTATCACTTTCACTTCAGCCATGTTTCAACTTTCTTCTTTCAGGGATCATCCATAACAAACGTTAAAAAAACATGTTATCATTCTTCCCCAACCACACATCTTAAAACTAGCTATCAGGGACAAATCATTACTCATGTTCTTTTAAACAGTCATCATTTACGAACGGCTCCCACTGAAAAACTGTAAATAGAATAGTTGGACAGACGAGAGAGAGCAGAGTTTAATAGAATAGAAAAGATATGGAGCAGAGTGTATAGGGGAAAGAATCAGAGGTCTGTGAAATTTTTTGGCAAGGGTCGGTCACATTTTTTTTCTGGGTATTCCTTTTCGTAAAAACCTAACTTGCCATGAAAGTACTTATTCTTCTTATCCATAACATCCCTAAAAAATGTTATATCATTCATTGCCCGCTTCAGCAGCAGCGTTATCATCACATTACAGATAGACAGTAAATTTTTCTCAATTCTTCTTTTTTTCCTTTTTTTTAAAGAGGGGGATCAACAGAGTAGGGATAGCTAACAACTTATAAAATGGTAAAATGACACATTATATTGCTTCCCTTCCATTTCATTTTGAGCACTAAACAGTTCCCCTTTGTTTTTGCCCTTCTACTGCCCACTCATATCATTATTGCTGTAAAAGCATCAAGTCGTGTGGGAGAGTACTATGCAGTTGGGTATAACAATGCATAATTCAGTCAGATGAAAAGGGAAGAGAGTACGCTGTTTTTGTAGGTCGTCGTTGCGTGTTATGATCATCATGAGATTTCATTGTGATTGTGATGACAGCAGTGGCAGCAGCCTGGATGGAGAACAAGAGAGAGCCGCGAGGAGAAAACAAAAATACAAAATGTCTTGTTTAGTGTCTAGTCTCACATTTTAAAAATCAGTAAATGGAAGTTAGCTAGCATTTTACTAGCTTTTAAGTCAGTTGGTCTGGTGGACCGGCAACAAGAAGGACGGGGAAGCTTTTAGAGTAAGTAGCTTTCCCGGATCGTGTACCAGTTTTAGTTCACTTTGCATAAGTGAAAGCGGCAGGCATTGCCGAAAGGAGAACAAAAGAGAACAGGATTTAGGCTGTTGTATACATTGACCTGGTAGTATAATAACGTGGCAGGTTCTATTTTCGTCGAATTCGGTACAATTTAAAATTACAAATTTTTATGGCAGAGAAATGGAGGCTAAAGGAAAACATATGATGCATAAATGGATGAGACGGGTCCAATAGGAAACATGAAAAAACCAAAAGTGTGCGTTCATAGGAAATGCTAAAAATGAATTTATTTATGTGATTTTATTCTAAAAAATTGCCTGATATTGCGTTTTTTCTGCTGAACGCTTCACACATTCTATCAATTCCTTGTAAGAAGCTAAGAGAAATTGATCTGATATGCGACTCAACATCTTTTAATCATCCGAACTGATTTGATCATGTAGACTGACATCAAAAGTTACAATGTAAGGTAGAAAACTGTACTTACGCTAATGGCGCTGTCAGTTTGTTTGTCATCATCTGATAAGTAAAAGCTATTTGGTTGAAGTGAAAAATAGGCGAAAACAGTTCGGGACATTACCTAATTACTGTCGACACAACATCATTGTAAACATTTATTTTGAGTACAGATAAACTAGCCATATGGCTTGACATAAAGGGCATCATCCAATTAGTTTAAAATGTCAGATCTTGGATAAATACATTAGATTTATATGACATCTATAGGATTGTTTTACAACACAAATGCATTATATTTATTGATTGAATCTCACAGTGATAGCGTGCCATACTGCATAATATTTTTGTTCTCCGTGTCATATCACTAGAGTCCCAGTCCCAATGCACTCCAGCTTTCTGTTGCCGTTCAAGAAATCGGTTAGGTATATGATTTTTAACCAGCAGCTATACTGATACCAATGAAACTGCAGCGGAAAAATTGATCCATTCCCCGAATGGTAACCCACACTCAATGCTTGTTTGTAATATATTTAGAAAACCAATAAAACGTAAAGACTGGAGAAATACATGGCTAAGGAATTAAGAATCTTAACATCAATATCCCTTCTATTGGCTTAGGTACATATGTCAAGTATTCTCAGAGCCAACTGTGCGGAAATAATGATATTATTATTTGAATTTTATTAATAAACTAATATGCGCTGGGATAAAATGTAGGGATCCCTTTTCCAGGCATCGTTTCAACATTGTATATAAGCTGACAAAGTCAATATACCTAAAACAAATAGGCATGGTATGTAATGTAGTTATACAATATAGGTTGTACGAGCCTATCACGTGAGAACGATAAAAATACGTGGATGAAGAAGCCCACCACGCAGAAATATTTATTTAGGAAGTTTGTACTCTTCTTGTGATGCGGGTTTTAATGCGAACGAACACAGACCGCATTTTGTCTTGCTCGTACTAAAAATACATTTGTTCTGTGTTCTGATTCAGGACTTTATTTCAATACTGTTTTATTCTCTTTTATCTTTTCCATTCGCCTATGAAGTTGATCGTTGATCTGTTCCGTATTGCTTACGTTCAAACACATTTTTCGAAGAATGGATCACTCCCTTTCTCTTTGATTTCGCTGTGCCGTGCGGTGAAAGAAAACAAAGGGGTACTGCCTCCGGTATGCATACAGATAGGTAGTGTGCTGACATTTTATTGAGTGAGTACTATCATGTACTGACTGACAATGTGAGTTAGTAGAATGTAGGAACCTAAATTGACCGCTACCCGCAAAATGTGGCCCATGTAAAGAATGCTGTTACTTTGCATAAAATATATACCTATGTAAATATTATGCAAACCACACGAGCGGAAGAATCTAGGTACTTAGTTATTTATTTATTCCAGTTTAAACAAAATTGTTTGGATACTTGCTTCATCGAAAAATTATGGGCAATACCGTAAGCGCTTGTATTTACAGATACGCATATATTGTGCGGTGCAGATTCAGGCAACCAAGTATGAAGACTGCGTACTTTATCAACAGTGGGGATTGGAATGCTGTTGCAAACCTTGACATGAAAAAAACAGGAATTAGTTTTGCTCGGGTTATTGCACTTTTCATTTTCCACCAAACCCAATATTTTCCTTTGTTTCTTTTCCATTATAACGTCAAGCTAAATATGTTTCTCAAGGGATAAAAGGACAAGGGCGTATGCACAATTTACTTTGGAAAAAAAGAAAATATTACAAAATTATGCAATGAGCCCCAAATTGAGTTCTTTCCACTTCAATACAGAAGGACAAATCACGTGTGCAGCTTTTTCTGTTTCAATCTTCAGCTACACAAACTTATTTCCGTGAATTTGTAAAGGTTTAGGATGATTTGAGAAAGACGCTTAGGTACGTAACATATGCGTTGAAAGTTACAAAAGAGAGTAATGCCAAAAGCTTCACTCCTCTAAACCCCCAGAACATCTTTCATTTTATTACACAAATCCCACGAGGTGCAATAATTGCCATTTTATCAAGTTTTAATGGAAGTGCGCACTTTTCCGTGGAAGTCTAATTTCGGAGACTTTGCGAAAGCCGGGCAATTATTTTTTTACTTCCCTTTTTAAACTTTCATCTCATAACTCATATAATCATCACGCAACACAAGCATTGCAACAAAGTACAATAGGAAAACATTTTTATTTGGAAACTGCAATCCAATTATAAAAAAGTATATGCCAAAACCTGCACAGGCAGTACAAATTGTGTAAATTCGTACTTGACAAAAGTTGTTGATAATTTGTTATGAAGCAATGCACATGCATGCATGAAATGACATTTTACTCTTTATATTTCAAACTGTCATATTAAAATTCAAATGTACCAACAAAACAAGAGTTTCGCCATCACATTTCGCCATGTCTAATTACTTTTTGCATTTCCATTGCTTTATTTTTAACATTTTAGAACATGAATGGTTTTCTCTCTACAGATCAAGTCGCAATTGTGAAGCTCGTCATTAAATTACACAAATGAGGGATCCTAGTCCTTCATCCTGAAAATGCAGTTCAGTCTACCATGTAATTTCAGAAAGAAGTTCAGTGTCGAATAGCTTTTTAGATTTTACACAGAATGAAAAGCGTTTCTGTTTAGCCAAGACCTCGCCTCGCAGGACCTCCGTCTTCAAACATTGTCTACTGAAATCTTGAAGAAAGACAAATTAATTGTTCTGTCAATGATCCAACTAGATTCTAATGAACGTTTTAATTTAGATGTACATAGGTACATTAAGATTTATGGACTCGTATTAATGAATCCGGCTACATTTATAGAAGTACAGAGGTAAATTGAATTTCTCTCCTATTGACATTGCTTATATTTGACTGAAGCAAGCGTAAATTCAACTAAAAAGTGCTGACTTGTTACACGAAAATTGTAGATAAGCAAATACTACAATTGTGCTATATATGTAAAGGTAAAAAACGTGATCAGCATAAAAAGTGAAAGTTAATTTTCTGGTAATCCGCATTTTCTCAAGTATCGAAAGAATTTTATTAACGCTCAGACACAGTTTTCTAATATTCCCAATTCAAAATAAGATAATTTCCATAAGAGTTCATGAAACGAGCGACAATGTAAAGGAACGGAAATGAAAAACTAGAAACGCGTAGGTGGGCCAGAGAAACAATTTCCCGTTCGATTATGCTTCAAAACAATTTTAAAAATTTCAATACGGCTACACATAACAGTATTCTCGTAACTGACGATGTAAATGTTGGAACAGAAACGGATGAGCCATCATTGCAAATGGCACTGTGGCAGACACACTTCTTAATCGTGGAAGAACCAACTTTCACATCTCCGCATTTGTTTTTGCCGTCAGTGTCAGATATCTGACAGCCTTTGCTGGGATTTGAGCCCTGGATTGAGAAACAGGCCGGCTTATTCGGAGGAGAAACTATGCACTCAGTTTGCTTCGGCTCTTCGCATTCCTTCTCGCCAATGCACTCGTAGCAATGCACTGCAAAGATGAGCAAAGTACCAAGTTGTTAGCCAACTTTCACTAAAATACAACCCAAACTTTCACCTATGTAATAAGCAAAACTTTCCCCAAGTAATGTTTCTCTAATTCTTTCTATTAATGTTGTGCCAAAGTTACTTACAATGTTCTACTAGCCCTTCCGGCTCTGATTCCGACTCTGTAAATGGCAATGCCAGCAAACTTAGGAAAATCGCAAATGTCAAGATTGCAAGAGGATTATTTTTTAATGACAGCTGCTGCATCTTTCACCTTTTACGTCAATTTAAGAATTATGTGGAGAATGAATGACATTCGACTTTGGGGAGATTTTCGTTTAGATCATTTTGACATCTCCCAATTACAAAAATCGTTATTTCCGTCACTCGGTCACTCCTCATGTCTGTGAGGAAATAATTCATTTTAAGAGCCCTTGTGGTAACCATATATGCAATTCGAGAGGATAAAAAATAGACAGTCGAATCAAGCCAATTAGCCAATCTTCTCCAACAAAACTTTTTTGATTGATATTAATTTACGCCACTATCAATAATACATACAAATGGATATTCAAAATTTAGCAATCTAAAACTCATGTCCTTGAAAAGGTAATAAATATTCAAAATTGGCTAGACTCTCTTGCTAATTATAAAGAAGCAAGCAACAAACTAACAAGAATATCATAGTTTTCATTTCATACCATCAACTAATGCACTACTCCTAATCCGTGGCACAGTAAACTCGGTCAATCTTCATAATTAATTATATTTCCCAATACATTATGAATCAACAACACCATCTTCATAGGAATCGGAGTTAGTGATGCGTAGTAAGTAGATCATCAAAATATCAACATCATGAACAACCGGAGTAGACCAGATTATCTGGGATTATACCTACGTACGTTTTATTCACCTTTTGTAAATGTATCTAGAACACTTTGGTGTGAGCCTAAGAGTCTTTCTCCTCATTATTATCCTCCTTTTCCTCGGTCCTCTACAAATATTTATGTTTCTTTCCCGCCGTAATATCACAATAGAATTCCTTTTTAATTATTAGCACAAGTTAAGCAAGTAGCGGAGTAGGCATTTAAATTCATCTTGCTCTGCGCCATTTTATCCTCTTTCATTTTTGCCTTGAGGTTTTCACAATAAAGTAAACAAAAAAGTCATCGTGAAGGCTTTCTCCTTTCTTAATAATAATTACTATGTATGTAGCAGCGCTGTCTACTTTCCCCATATATAGGTATCCAGCTAGTTTCACTACATTATGTAACGAGGAAGACTATACGTACGCTGAAATACTGATATATTCTACTTCACTTTTGTATCGTTTTCCCAAAAGGCTGCAATTTTAATCACAAAGAAGCACGTTCACCATTTTTTCATTCTTCATAAACCGGTTTTTCTATAGAGAAACTCATTTTTACAAAAAATAACACGACTTTAGTAATACTAATGATTTCTCTTTTTAATTACACCAGCACATAACTTTACTTGCTAAAAATTGGAGTGGAAATTACCTTGTCCGCGCAATCATCACGATTTGTGGATAGGTACGCAATTATTTTTCTTAGTTTCCCATAAGAAACTTCGTTGATCATTAGTCCATTGAGAAACTTACAAGAATAGCGCATTTTTTGGCGAGGACAAATGCACAAAAATCATAGAAATTTTGTATTAATTCCATGCCAAAAGGCACACGAATGGAAAGTAGAAATGAAAGCATCTTTTACAAAAAAAACTTTAATAATAAAAAATCTCTATAAACCTCCTACACAAAAATGACAGCTTTATGATGGGCTCTGTATTTGTTACGTACTGTTTGTCGCTTCATTCTCAAGTTGTTTTTTATCGCTCCTGTCTCTCCAAAAATGCTTTTCAAAAGCGTACCTTCGGCTACATTTCCATTTAATATCAATTTCCTCTCGCGACTTATTCCCACCGTTTATATTCGGTTTATTGCCGTCATTATCCTCTTCCCCTTTAAAAATCAAGATGTCATTCAAACTCGCGTCTTCTTCTTCAGAAAAAATGACGTCCCATTATATTACGATATAACGAGCAAGCCATTATGTTTATTTTGGTCGTTACTTTCCCCCTGCCTTCATGCTAACAAATTGCGAGAGAGTGAGAGAAAAAAATCTCCATGCAAAGTTGACAATAACGCATTACCTCTTCCACACACAGCAAACTTAAACCACCATCACCACCGCATGTTCAAATTCAAATATTACGTTGGCTGCCTTGAGAGATGTGTCTGCTCTCTGAACACAAGTGCAGCCCATCATAATACAATAAACTTGTTCATCAACATCAAACATGCCTAATTTGATGTGTGGTAGTGCACCGTTTTCTGCTGCTGCTGCCATTTTTGCAAGAAATGTTGGCGGCGGCGACGGTGGTGGAGATGGCTTGTGGCCGACTTCTAAAATGCATATTATACGTCCATTGTTGTGCGTGGGTAGCAGTAGATTTAAAAAGAGCTTCCCAGCATGTCACCACCATCATCCTCCCGGTAAGTAGTATATTTTTACGTAGTTAGAGACGGCCACGGTAGTAGTGGTCTAAAAAATAAAAGAATAATCCTCGTGCAACGAACCACTTATTCAAAATGATGAGTTGTACGGTTGTTCGTATGAAATGAGCTTACTCTCTCTCCCGCCATATCAAAAAGCTACTTTTCACAAGTCGTGCAGAAGGAAAATATACTTGTTCAATTCAAGTAGGCTCCCTTCTTGCTTATTATTGCCTGTCTACTTTCTCTCGCCACGGTGGAGAAAGTACAGAAGAAAAAAAAATAAGTGGAGTATTGTTGCAGCTCTTTTGCCTTTGTGGCAGCGGCGCTCTTTTCCAAGTGGCTTGACTTGACTTTCGCTTGGCATAAGCAAGGCCATTTTACTCCGCGCTCTTTCTCTCTCTCTCTCTTTCACTTTCCCTTGTTCTTATATATTCCTCATCTTCTGGCAAAGCAAGATGTTGCCTCAGAGAGTAAGTAAGAAAGTCGTCGTTGTCGTAAATGCCTCATAAATATCCGAGGAGAAAGCATTCTCAAATGGATTTCCTCATGTTGCATGAGTTGACTACGCATATCATCATCCTGCGAAATGCATGCCGGGATGTTGGTCACGATGATGTGGAGGAATAAAGAGAAAAAAGATGCATGCTTGCATGCATACGGATACGGATAATGTTATGATGAGCAGTTTACTACCTTTTTCTCCCATTTCTGGGATTATTATTATTACTATTACTGTTCGCATGATGCTGGCTGGCTCCTGATGTTAACTTTAGAAGCTTTACTCTTTACTACATCACCGTTATACCTAATACAATGGAAAGGGAATAAAATAAAATAAAATCTTCGACACAATACCGCTGCTTCTGCTACTCTGTCTGCTTTGAAATGCGGGCGACTCACTCCACTCACACAAGTCGGTGAGCACTGAGCACACATATAGATGATGATGGTAGTATATGCATTACACGCAGTTTTGGTTTGGGAAATTGAAATGCGAGAATATTATGGGAAACTGAGCAGAAATAAAAGGGATGAGTGAAAGGGAGTAAAAAAGAGAGGAAAATTCACTTGTCGGCTTTTTGTTCTCTGATGAAAACATGGTGGTTTTCAATGTGGTCTTTTTATTAGGTAAGTTGGGAATAATAATGGAATTGTAGGAAAAATGGGCAATGAAAGTTTGTGTGCTGAGATCGTCTGCACGAAAGTTATTACACATATATTATGCATATGTTTATCCTTGTCTCATTTACACGAGAAGTGACAAATTCAAAAAAAAATCTTATTTTCTACTATAAAGTCGAGGATACTTTTTTATACTTTTGTCTGTTCTAAAATGAAACCATGAAATGGCAGACGGAATTACAATTTTTTGTTACTGGAATTTAAACAAAAAGTAAGTTTAATGTCCTCTTTAGAGACCATTATATGGTTTTGTTTTTAGAAAAAATATCATAGGATAAATGTCAGTTATTCTCATGCAGTAGTGACTGTAATTTCAAGAGACAAACGGAAACCACAAAATTGCATCATGACAAGTCGTTTGCCATTAGCTGTCCTGAACACAGACAGGAAGTTTGGACTGGTATGCATTCAACACTTTTATCAAAAAGCCACCATCCATATTTGTAGAAAGGTGTAAGAGAAATTATCATTGTCTCAAAAGTCAATATTTGTACTACACCACAACTTTCTCACAATCGAATTCTCACTTGTGCTGATACCACCACAATTGACAAATTGAGGTAAAAGGAGCCCTCAGAATAAAGAAAATAAACACGCTAGCTAGGTGATCTAAGTAAACTTCGAAGAAGAAAAAAATGTTCAGTTCCATTGTACAATTATTGCCATTCAATGGACATGTTTACGAATGAGAAATTCCTATAAAAATGTCGCCGTTTGTGGACTTTGCTTCTGACTGGGTTAGTAGTGCCACGCGTTGAATGAAATGCCATGTTTGCGCAGGAATAACATACGAACAAAGCGATAAGAAATAAAAGAGCAATTGGGAGGAGAAGGGGCCACCGAAACAAGTCAGTTCAACGTTGTTTCCAAATTGAGTGAAAGTATATTTTGCTGCGTAGTCTCGTCTTTACCAAGACAGATAAGGAGAATGAATGCGAGACAAATAAATAAAATCGATAGGAGCAAAGAAATTGAATTATATATTTTTTGGAGATCAGCACAGTGGGATAGATACAATGCTGTAATGGCGTGCAAGGAAATTATTAATAATTTTTCCTCTTAATTTCCCATAATGTCAAGTGCGCAACAAATAAAATGATATATTTGTGGATTTTCTAAGAATTCTCTACACATTTGTCGCTACTTTTTACATGGCCACTATATACGTATTCCTGCTGCAGGAAATGACGATATATATGTAGCTAGCTAAATTGGCTCTATATAATATTGCCAATTGCTGTGCAATAATAAGATAGGAGACGACGAAGAAGGATCTTTTATCATGGAAAAAACAAGGATTTTGAAACTCTCAGTTGAATTCCATTATAGCTGCTAGTCCATTGAGTCGAAAGCTCTTCTTTTCATTCATTTAAACTCAATTCATTTCGTATTTCTGACAGCGTTCCTTAACTGAACGTGTAGCTGTAACGCTACCTCCAAGACCACCCCGCATTATTCCAACCCTCCTTTCAACGTTTTTTCTCTCTTCCTCTTCACAAAACTTCAGTGAAAATTCTTGAAAACGCAGCAGGCTGTCATTCTTGTCAGTATAAAACATGATTTATTTGGTTTTCTCCAAACAATAGCACCGATTTTTTCTCTCCTCGTTTCCTAATTCATCTAATCGCCTGGCTTGATATGATAATGTGTTATGTTATGCGGCTGTGTAGACAACTTCCGTCGGATATAAAAAACCTTTATTAGCCCAGAATTGAGTATTCTTAGCATTGACGTCATCAAAAGCACAACAAACCATTATTTATTTTCAAAACATCATTATTGTAATTTTTGGTGAAGGTAGAAAGAGAAGAAAAAAATTTGCGAATGAATACGGATTAGATTATCTCTACAGTACACACACACACTCTCTCTTCTCGTTTACCTTTTTTATTCTTATTACAGAGTAATGTCATTAATGTTATTTCTTTTTTCTTATCTGCGGTTATTTCAGGTCTAACGACAGACGTAAACCCGGGGAGAATGGATTTGCTTGCTCTGATGATCCCTTGCCCCTTTTCTTCTTATTCAGGAAAACATTTAAATTCACGGCTGAGTAGGAATCGCGACATGCCTTCTGCTCATCTTCAATTCTCCAACGGAATTTCCTATTTCCTCCTCTTCATCCTTTTCTTCATTCCCGGCTCCTGTGTACCAGCAGTTTCAGCACAAGCCAAAAGTGATACGATCATCACAAGAGCCCCGTCTCCGTCTCCTTCTCATCCTCTTTTCACAACGGCATCAGCAGCAGCGCTGAAAATCGTTGAATACGATGAGTTTCAAATAATAATGGAAGCCGACGGCACCCCGCAGACAAGACAAGGAGGAATTCTCCACGGACCGTTGACAGCTGTAAACGTGGCCATACAGCAGCAGTCTATTTTTGAAGACGGAAGAAGAAAGGAAAAAGTGAACGAGAGTAAATCCATGGAAAGCAGGTCGAGCATCAGAGAGCTGGAAGGATTTTCTCGAGAAAGTGGAGAAAGAAGCGGGAGCAGTGTTGCTGCTACTGTACCCATACCGTCCTCATCCTCCTCCGCTTTTCCATCAGCATCCTCCACCTCCTCAGCCACAACCGTCCTCAGCACATCAACTGCAACACCTACGCCTATTCAATATTCCATGCGGGTTGCACGTAAAATGTCAAGAAGTAAACGAAGTGCCAACTACAATGAGAACGTTGATGATGGTAGTGGCGAGGATGTTGAGGATCATGATGATGATGATGACGATGATGTTTATGACGGGAACAGAACTAGCAGAAATAATGGAAGAAAAAGAGTAAGTTTAAGTCAATAAAATGAATGCATGACGAGGTTGATGATGATGCTAATACGCTCAAAGGCACACCTTTCTCTCATTTCTTTCGTGGAAATTTTACAGGAAAAAGGCAGAGTAATTGTAAATGAGGAGAGGAAGACGAAGAAACGGGCAGGGAAAGACGAGCGGGAGGATAAGTCAGTAATGCCAACACATTATCACCATAAAAATTCCTTACACAAACGAGCCGCCACCATTTCTCCACCTTACCTCTTCCTCAAAATCTTTATGGACTACTCCTCCCTAAATGAGGATGATCGGCGAAGTGGTGGTGGGAGAGGTAAAATTGGATCTGCAATCACCGGAAAACGCCGTCGGCCTCACAGAAGTTTTCGAACATCTTCCTCATCTTTAGCAGCCGCGGCGGCAGCAGGCGGAGAAGGGGCTGGCCAGCAGATGGATCACTATAAAAACGAAAGTGGTAGTTTGGTTAATAACGTTACTGGTCGGCAGAGGCTGGTGCTAGTAAGATCACGCGAGAACAGGGAGAATTCCAGCCTGCTTTTCCTTCAGTCGGATAATGATACTAATAATAGCAGCGCTGACGGAGGAGCAAGTGTTCGAGGTAAATGCGTGCCTGCATCTTCCTCGTGTCCTGATGGTCATTTTGCATGCAAGAGCAATTCCGCCTTGTGTATACCCCAATCTGCCATTTGCAACGGAAAACCCGACTGTCCAGATGGATCCGATGAAGACAAAGACTGTGGTAAAGATTCACATTATGTATACACATAAATAGATGTAGTTTAGATAGATAAGCATCGCAATTCCTTTTTTATACTTTTTCCCTTATTTTTTCCCCAACAAAAATTCATTCCAATCATGTATGCATCTTGAAGACGTGTACTAATGCACCACTCAAACCAGGCCGGCCGCCTTGATCCCTTCTCGTCACAGGTCATAAATATCTTAATCGGCCTAATCCCTCTTTGCTTTTTCCCCTTTTTTCCCTACGAGAAAAGATGTACGGATGGATAAACTGAAAGGAAGTCCCATTTGGGAGCTAAGACGCGAAAACCCGAAGGAAACCAACAAAAAACTAGAAAAAATTCATGAGCAGTTCAAGAATAATCGATGAGGACACTAGGAAAAAAAGAATAAAAACGCTTTCTTCCCAAATGGCTAAAAAGGACGGGAAGTAGTGATGATGATCAGAGTCGGGTCACGTAGTACACATATAGACATTAATACATGTGTATATATTTGTTCCATTATTATTCTCTGCAGAAAAACACAAGAGCATCATCATGTCGATGTGTGTCGAACAAGTTTATTGCATTAGAATTTTTTTCCCTTCTCGTCTTTAAAAACGAAGTGAACAAAGAAATGCAGAGCGAAAACAGGACAACAAAAAGCTTTTCTATTGTAATTTAAAAATGCATGCATTATTCTCTCTCTTGTATCAAAAAGTGATGCACGGAAAAAGTTTGATGTTTTATATATATTTTGTTCTTATTCTGCTCTCAACTATCTGATTTAAATTCTTAACAGTGAACATCCACGAGAAGAATTTCTGGGACAACTATTTCAAAAAGAGGCCTGCTGCCGATGTCGACGACGAGGATGCCAACGGGAATGAAACCTGTCGCTGTAAGTATTTAGTGGATAGTTGTACAACTAGCTGTACAAGTAGTAAAAAAATTACAGAGAGAGAAAGAAAAAAAACTTTACAGTAACTTTCCATTTAGAATGATAAGCCGAACAGAAGAACAAAACGGAAAAGAGGAGAGAAAAACAGAGAAACAAAAAAAAACCTAACTAACTTTTTCTGTTTTGCTGCTAGTCAAGTCAAGCCTTGCAGCTTATTGTCTGATGATGTACATCTTTTGTATGTTTTTCTGGTTGCTTCCTTCCTTTTCACTATGCATACATTTCTCTGGTTTTTCTCTCTCCCTCTATTTCTCTCTTGTGGTGAAGCAAGAAGAATGGCGGAACTAAAAGAAAAATTAAATTTTCTCTTCTTCGTTTTTAGTACTTTGTTGCTTTCTCTTGTCCCTTTTTGCAATTCAGATAATGCGTCAAGGAATACTGATGAGGAGTTGCTGTTGGTTGCAGGGAAAATTCTAAGGAGCAAATTGGGAAAAGAGGGGAAAAAAGTAGAACATGAGCAGCAGAATCAGTTCTATGAGTTGTTGGCCACGGAGATGTGCAGGTGCTCCCAGGAGAAGGTCTTTTGTCACAATGTGCACCTACCTAATCTCCTCGCCTTCCCGGAGGACATTCAGTTTTTGTAAGTATCAAAGAATATAAGTAGAGAAAGCGGGGAAAAGTTTAGTCAAAGATGAAAGAAAGTAAATGCTGCCAAGTACCTAGCTACCTTTACGCTGTCGTATTCCATTGACAGATGCATTGTCGCGGAATGTTTATGTTGTTAGTCTGAAAATAGGGGTAAATGGGTCTAATGCAATTACAAGTGAGCTAAATGGATTAATAATAACTCTGTGAGCCCGCTTAGCTTATAATAATATTCTATATAATAATCATTGCAAGAAAAAATAATATCCCAGGAGGCTTAATTTTGGGGTGATCTGTGACACGGAAAAGTAGCTTACAAAAGATTTGCTGGCATAAAAACCTCCTGCGATAACGAACTATGTTATTCTAGTCACGAGTGCCCTTTTACGTACCGCTGGGATTACCTTTAATAATCTTGGAAATTAATCACCCAGCTAATCTCTCTAGACTTAAGACACAAGAGGGAAAGGTAATATAATTCCGTAGCAAACAAGCGAGCTCATTCAATACCATGCCATTATATGTAGCATGTGTAATATCTACCATTACCTATACTACTCCATTATTTTATCTCTCCCCGGTCTCCAGTTGGGATCTCAAGGATAATATGCTCAGATTAATCACTTTTTCAGCATCATTGGCATCAAATCACCAATAAAATAAATTGGATTTTTATCGTCTGCCGTCGAGCCGCCAACCAAGGAAACATTTTTTTCCTTGTCCCTTAAAAAAGTGATGAATGTTGTGCCCCATTACCCAACAGCACATAATATTTAGCGAGAAGAGAGAGAGGGAGAGACAAACAAAACTTTTTAGTTTTTCATTTCACTCACCATCACCATTAGCATTACTAAACCAGACAATTCCAATTTTACTTTTCCCACACACTTTCACAAGAAAATTACTCAAGACAAGCTGAAAACTTTAGTTGGCTCCTTTTGCCTCGGAAAAACCACTCACTCTCAGCCTGGAGATATTTTTAAAAACTTTCCTCTTTTATGCATTTCCACGACGGTTTAACGGGGTTCCCCTTTCTCCCGTTTTCATTAGCAGATATTTACTATTTTTAACTTGTCTTGTTGTAAACTGTAAGTGGTCACGCGTTCATCGTTTCGCGGAACAATGTAGCGAGAGAAAAAAATCAACCTATGCATTATACATAATATTTTTTAAGAGCGAACAAAATAAAGTGTAAAAGTAGCCCAAGCTGTCATGTATATCCTCCTCCTTTGCTGCCCAGAAGGACTTGTAGAGTTCTTAATGATCCTACTTTACTTAACCTCGTATCCCCACGGACCAGTAGTTGTAGCAGCAATTCTATATTATTATACCTAGTCGAGTGTCAAGTAATATGAATGCCACCCAGGGAGTTGTTTGTTTTATGACCAATGTCATTCTTTTTTTTCGGGGCAATGAGCAAGACATTAAAGAGCTCGCGACCCGACCATTTATACCATTCCAAACCGCTTTCACTTTTCACTGGTACGATGTCATTTTGCTATTGCTTTCTCCACTCATTTCATGGCATGACTTCTCCACTAAAGCACCACTACACAGCTGAAGCATATATGTGAGTACCCCTTGTTTCCTCCTCCACACACTATAAACATGATGAAAGTGTTGCAGTTCACACTGTGACCACTTTTTCTCCTAAAATTGGTCACCTTGGGGCCATCATGTTACACTTAACCCTTTAACCATTCCCATTCATTCGGTCTACTTGCTTCTCCCTATTATCAGTAACATTCTTTCGAAAATTTCCTTGTGGCGTTGGCAGTGTTTTAACAAGAATAACCACTGCTCAGCTATTTAAAGCAAAACGAGCGTCATCATTTTCTATTAAGCGTGTCTTGTAGTGGTCTCGTGGGGACTGTCTGTGAGTACTCCACCACCTCCTTGTTCTTTTGGACTATTGTGCCCTGTATAAGGGACACTGTTGGTACTGATGCGGTGGAGAACAGCTTATACTGCGGTTTACTCATTCCAACGAAAACCCATTTAAGGATCTTACGCTGGGAAAAGTTTCCGCCAGTTGGATGCCTATAGCCGCAGACCTATAGCCCAGCATGTGTAATTTACACAGGGACATGGTCCTCTCAGCCCTTCAGTAGAGTCTTCTTCATTTAAGGTGGTTTCACCAACTTAAAAGTTGTTACTCCAACTCTGTAATTAATTTAAACTCATGAATACTGAGTAAACAGCAAGCAAGCCAGCTTTTGTATGGACAGAAGTGGTGCCTACAAGATGATAGGAGTGGTACATCCAAGACCAGAGAGAAAATGATTAACTTGACATTCGTTACACTGTGAAAGTTAAAAGGATTTTGACCTTGAAAATATTATGCTGTTAGTGTATAGTATATACAAGTGATCTGTAGATGACACAGAGTAATTTGTCAGAGAATATTCTCAATCATGGAAACATCTGAATTCTTACTCGTACGTACATACGTAAATGACAGGGGGAAAAGTGATGGTAGTTTGATGGTGATGATAGAAGATGATAATGACTGGGTTATTCGTTGGATTGGCGATGAGATATGCAACACTAGTCAAGCAAGCATCGTAACCTGGTCGTGACAGTTGAAAAAGATGATTTGAAGCTAGAGAATGGATAGTTATATATTCCTAGATAGAATTTAGTGAGCTGAATGAAAGGCGCTCTCTCAGTCAGTCAGGCAGTCAGCCAAAGAGTAGGTAATTATAATTTCCAAACTGACTGACATCCAGTGCATGTACTTATTAGACATGCGTTTTGAACTACTTAGAAAACGAGTAATATGCATATTTACATACATGTACCACGATCACTATAGAAAATGCTAGCTTTATTGAGTGAACCTTTATACGGTCTTCCGGTCCGGAGCTCATCCCCTGAAAACGGTGATGGGGCTAATTTTCTGGGCTGCGTTGTCAAGCAAAAAAAGGAAGCCCCGTCAACCGAATAACCTTTGACCTCCCTATCAACTTATTTTTGAGAAAACAATGACATGAGGTTATTGTTACATACTTTTAGGAGATGAAATTTTTAATTGATGCTGAATAAGAATGCAATTTATCTGTTTGCAATAATAACCTCATGTCATTTTTTTCTCAAAAAAAAGTTGATAGGGAGGTCAAAGGTTATTCGGTTGACGGGGCTTCCTTTTTTTGCTTGACAACGCAGCCCAGAAAATTAGCCCCATCACCGTTTTCAGGGGATGAGCTCCGGACCGGAAGACCGTATAAAGGTTCACTCAATAAAGCTAGCATTTTCTATAGTGATCGTGACATGTACAACGAATTTTTTGGAAGTGAAACTTTCATTTTGGCCGTGACGGGAATAAACACTTCAAAATTACTACAGAAACCAGTTTTATCTAGCTTAAACCAGACTGAAAATTTGTATGCGATAATCAAACCCTTGAATACGACAGGTGAACACATATGCACACCTATAGGTATATATTATTTACAAACTAGCTAAACGTGTATTAAGCTCTCGGGTGAAAGCAAGCCCTGCAAAATAATCTGACTTCAGAGAATTGACACTAAACACTTTAGTGATGTCTTTGAACTTGGCTGGTTTCAATTTAACCTTCTACGAAATTAACTACCTATACTAGACAGTATGTATGTATAGCCAATAGATGTACTAACCCACATATTTAGCCGTTAATTAGAAAAAAAGTTGAAAATAGATCAAACGATACTTCTCGGAAGTATATATGTATACCGTTTCGACTGAATTTAACACTTAAAATGTGGAAAATTACATAACTATTCTCCTGTTGCTTTATTACTTCTCTTTTCAGAGTGTAGCTCGTTTCTAAGTAACATTTGAGGAAAATTCCCAATAAAATTCACTTAGGATGTGATGCAACTTTTGTCTACCTTGCTAGTTCAAAAGCTGTCACATAAAAGAAATGTTATAAATATCACATGACTCGACATCACGTGTAGGTAGCTATGTATTACATGTTTGAGGAATCGAGTTCAAATGGAATTTACAAGTATCAATATTAAGCGTGACAACGCCAAAGTACTAGTAAAGTGATAATCAGAGCTTTGAAATTTCACGCTAACAATTAGTCGAATTAGTTTATCAACAAATCGTTAAGCCCGCAGGTGCTAACCTAAATATTACGAAATATGGGCCATTGCAAGATGGGAAATACCTTAAACGCCTGCCCAATAAAAGTCATACATATTACATATGTCGGTGCTTTAGTAGTTTTGTACAATTCGCCATACTTCAAAGAACTTTGTCTTTGTGTCCAATCAACATTTTGCGTACTATGTTCATATGCCAATTCCGTATATTGTAAAGCCTAGATTTTCACGTGCTCAAAGAAATTCACAGCAAGAACGCGGTAGCATCTAGTCCAATTTCAACCTTGCTAATTTAATTTAATAAGATGGCTGAGTTCTGACGCAGATATGTATATGCACTAAATACAATTTGCTATATTGCTTGGGGTCATCGACTCAACCTGTAAAGTTGTTCCAGCGCAGCAGCCTTACAATCGAATGTGCTGAGCACACTCCAAAAAGTCTACATTCATCATCCAAACACACAAGCAAGTATAACAATTGGATGTGAAGGGTTGTTTTTTTCTTTTCTTATTACCTGCTTTACTTTGACTTTCTCTTTTTACACATCAAAGTTACCTTGCGTACAACAGCTACTTTCATTAAACTTTGGCATGAAAGACAGCGCTGCTATACTGTAGGAAGCATTTGAAACTACGAATGATAACGATGTCTTTGAGTTTTCCACAAAGTGAAAACTAAATCAATCAAACAAAGTGGGCCTAGGATTTGGTCTACTGCACACATATATATACACTAAATGGTTTTTTGGGATTCAACATTCAACGTCTTGAAAATAAGAAGGAACACAATTTTCATTTTCATACATTTACACCGGCTGGCTGAAATGAAGGCTGTCTATGAGTTGATTTGCTAAAAACTACAATTTCAAAAAAGGAATTCAACCTGTCAAGATACCAGATGCAGAAATGTATCTATACACCCACACATTAGACATTTATTATATCTGTCTATTAAATACAAACTGTATGATTGCACAACTGCGATAACAGGGAAATATAAATAGGTTCTCTATTTTCCTTTCATAATGATTGATGTCTATAAAGCCGAGTGAAAAACTAATCACCGAGTTCCCTTTCTTTTCGTTTCCAAACGACGACAGTAATAAGCTCTGTTCGTAACCATGGTTTGCGTAATTATTGCAGACTCGCAAAATCATATCGTATTTCCAATTTCTACACGAAAGAACAAACAACATGAAAGCTAACTGAGAGACATACTTAGGATATTACATTGCATTGACATTCAACGGTAATTAGCTTTTTCTTAAGATGCCATATCACCGTTCCTTCAATAATTGCTTTTGACGTTTATACTTTTCCTTTCGTGTCAATAAATGCTGTTGCATCATCATCAACACAAGTCGAGTAGAGTCTCTACTGTAGAGATCAATATCATGATTTCAATTCATAAGTTCCAAGAGATATGCCAATTGATGCGGTGGTAGTATGTAGCCGCCTCTGGTAATGAGAAAAGTGGTTGTATCATATCCCAGACAAATACTCAATACAGCTATTTATCGTAGCTTTTTGACTCGTTTGTTTGTTGGTTTCCAAAAAAGACTCATCCGGAAAATTAAATTGGAATGTTTTTGTCGAGACGAAAACAAACTTATGTATGTAGTTTATACAACATATTATATTATTATGCTCTCACAGCCTTCCGTTTCCTTTTTTGCTGATAATGTATTCTGGAAGTGGAGCAGGAATATCGGTTTCGAAACTGGTTAGGGATTTTCAATCTCATTCAGAGTCGGTCGCGGTTGCAGGCGCGCACATACACACACATACACATTGACTGCTTTTAATAGTGCAATGAATTTTAATGACTGGAGACTAACTATGCCGTCGTATCACACACGAAACTGAGAATTGCCAGAGAGTTTTCCCCCTTTCGAAGAATCTCTGAGTGCATTTATATGCATAGTATAGTTTGGAGAAATTGAAAGGTGTAAATGGCCATATGCATAACTTGTAGTCTTAGAATTCACAATTGCAAGTTTTTTCTTTTCTTCAGCTCTTTCCCAAGTTTATTGCAGAACGCAATGGTGTATGCATGAGATGCGAGTTTAGAAAATACTTTATTTTTACTACATTTACTAGCTTCCGTTTTCTTAACTTTTCAGCGAAGGATAATATTGGATGCATGAAGTGATGGTATAGAGCGGAGAAGGAAAGAGGAAGAAGTAACGTATTCATAACTATTGCCAAAAACCATCAATTTAAGTATTCATATTGCACATTTCCAATTCTGTGGTGGGTATTTATACTCGTCAGGCGAAAATGTTTTGCTGCAAATGTAAAAGGGTTATTACCGCTGCTCTGCTGCGTTCGTTTGTGTGTGGCTCCTTTCTCTCCGTTTGTGTGTGTGTTTGCACATGGTTTACTACACGGGAATAATTTATGGGAGACAGGAAAACCTGTCCGTGTTTACGGCTTCTATTCATCCACTCTGATTCGGTTGTTAGGTAACTGCAAACCATCCGACGACCTATATTTATTTCAAAAAGGGTTTCAGTGGTAGAGAACCAAAAGAGAGTGCACGCTTCAGTCACAAGTAAATCTCTTAGTAGATTTAACCTGTGTACAATCACCATGTATAGCGTGAGCGGTGATGCATGTAGGTATTAATATGAAAGATTCATGGAATATAAAAACACTTGTGTAAGCTGAGGTTGTCGGGTTCGTGATGAGAAGACGTGGAAAAGCCCAATTGCGTCGCGTCTTTTTTTTACTTTTCTGATCATGCCGTGTTCCCACGTTGATTTACTTTCTCTTTCTTTGCTTCTCTTTCCCTTCAGGGATCTCAGCGGAAGCCATATCGACACTCTGGAATTTCCATCTGGGCGCTTTCATCGTCTGGAAACGCTGTAAGTGAAATTATTGTCATGTCAATGTCAAAAATCTGACGTACATCAAATCATCAAGTAAACATGAGCACTGTCTACATTTTAAATATTAAACATTGTCTAGTCATTTGAAATTCTACAGACCAACATTACGTACATTATTATGCCCGTTAAATATGAAATGATTTATAATGAAATGTTCTCTAGAGAGTCGTTATAAAATGGTACATCAGTCTCAAGAGCTTGGTTCCACTTTAAAACTATGCAAGATTAAATATATTAAATATTAATATTATGGTGAACACAAATTCAACATCCGTAAGAGAACAGAATAAACATAAATTCCGGCGGAGATTTTGCTACCTACTATTATCCAATGTGTGGAACATAGAATAAATAAATGATAATATTTAATCATGGTTGGGTTAAAGTGCTCAAAGGAAAAACGAATATAAAAACCGTTTAAATGACATCTCTCTTCGTTAAGGGACGGTCAACATTATTATGATCAATGATGCTGGTTCGATGGCCATTGACCGAAATTGACAGTGCAGGGGACACTGCAATCAAAAGCAAAATTGTTTTCCAATTTCCATCTAAAATGTCTGATGTCTGGCTGAGCCTACATTACTTTAATCTAATTTCAGGGTTTTGTCGAGTTGTTCCATCCGAGAGATCTCATCGGATACATTTTCCTCTCTGCCCAATCTAAAAACTTTGTAAGTTTCAAACATTTTTTTTCTATTCTTTGTTCCATCTCTCTTATGAATATAACGATTTGGAAATCAGCTGCCGTTCTTTTCTGGCAATCACAAATTATTATTGTTCCCCATCCCAGCCTTCTTTTATAACGCATTATTAAAACATTGCCGTTTTTATTCCGTCTGACACACAGGCATTTAACGGGCAATCATCTGAGGCGCATCCCTCCATCAGCGTTTGCCGGAAGTGGAAACTTGAGCAAGTTATTCCTGGGTCATAATCATTTGGAAGCCCTCGACTCGGAAAGTTTTCATGGCCTCCGCTCTCTGGAATATCTGTGAGCAAATATTTTATTACTTTTACATATTTAACTCTCTCTCTCTCCCTCTGTGTTTACAAAGTCAAGTGGAATTCTCCCTAGCGGTGATTCCAGATTTTCATACATAGAGAACAATTACGATATGTATCAATATACACGGCTCTAATCTGAAACTCAATTTCTAACACCAATGATGATTGCACTCTCGGCAAAAGGGGTAAATTACAGCACGAAAAAATATATCTCCAGCTTTTTGGCTTTAATTCCTCTTCACAAGTCATAATGAAAGTTGGGCTTATGCTTCGTTTCCTGGAACGAGTTTTTCTAGCCGGCAAACATTTCCTGGAGAAAACACTTAGTTCTTTTGGTAATCAAATGATGATGATGGTAGTAGAGATCATAAATAAATTTCTTTTTTTCTTCTCTCTCTCTCCCTCCCCTCTCCCTATCTCTCACTTGCCGTATTACTCGTTTGATATAATTTCTAGTCTACATACAGCACCCAATTTTGTTCTTGTTTCAATTGCAGCGATCTGAGGAAAAATCGGCTGACTGGTGAGGACTCTAATGTGTTTCATGCTCTTGGCTCGTTACGGACTTTGTAAGTTTTTTTTACATTTCTTTGCCACTTTCACCATAACCATCCAATCCACAAAGACCGCAAAACTGCTACTTTTTGTTGTTCTCTTCTTCACTCACTTCATTTCTGTAATACCTAAATGAGAACTGCGCGGATGATTCTTGTGAAAAACATGTAAGAAATATAGGTTCTACTTCTACCCTCTCTCTACTAACTTATCTTTTGATCTTTTTTCTATCACCAGACACTTGAATTACAATGAGATCCGCTTCATCAGCAAGGACTTTTTCAACGGCTTATCCAAACTAGATATGCTGAGTTTGTCAAAGAACAAGATCTCCACGATTGCCAACGGAGCCTTCAATCACACTCCCATGTTGAGACACCTGTAAGAAAACTGCATCCACTTTCACATCGATCCCTACAAAAAACAATTTTCTGTGTTAATGACGTTTGCTCCTCTTTTTCTCTCCCTCCAATCATCCTCATCATCTCCTTCTTCCTCTTCTTACATCATTCTATCCTTGAGAGTATACCAATTTGTCGAAATGTGTAATGTCTCTCTTCTTCTCACTCGCCCAACCCAGTCAGCAAAATCGCTTCTTTTTTTTCTCTTTCCCCACTTTTCAGATTCCCTTCGCAGCTTACAATCCTTCAATTTATTTTTATTACGCCCACTCACACAGAAACACTATCTCTTCACATCAACAACTCTAGAGCCATTTCCGACAAGTAATAAATAACGTCTTGTGTGCTTTCAGACATCTGTCATACAATCGACTTTCCATTCTCGAGAACAACATCTTTTGTAATCTTCAGGATCTACATAACCTGTAAGTGAGCCTGCATTTTGAACATCCTTGTGCGATTACCAACAGCTTTTCACTCTTATTGACCCCATCTTGCTCGTTACGCCGCGTGCTACTTTAAAAATGTATATAATTTCTTTGTTCTCGATAACAATCTTGGATAGTTAACAATCTTGGTTTTTTCCGATGATATTTATGAAGGGATAGATGAAGCAAAAGGTAGAGTAGTGGCCATATTTATAGATTTAAGGAAAGCGTTTGACTCAGTTTCTCATCAGTTGTTCATTAAAAAACTAATGGAGAATTATAAACTAGAACCGTGGTATATAAAAATTCTTCATGAAAATTTCAAATCGAGATGTTTTCGTATTGGAGATTCAAGTAAGTACTATTCGTTACCACGTGGAATTTGTCAGGGGTCGGCCCTTGGGCCCCTTTGCTTTAGCCTTTTTATCAATGATATTAGTAATGACTTAATATGTAAGCATATTTTATATGCTGATGATCTCGTGATCTATGCAAATGGTACAGATGCGGAAAAAGTCGTCGATTTTCTGAAAGTTGAGTTAGGCAAAATTTGTGATTGGTGCGAAAGGAATGGGGTGAAAATCAACTTTGACAAAACTGAGTTTATGGTTTTTCATAAAGACAAAGATATGACAGCCAAGAACATTAGTATTTCCGAAATTCTGGTTAGGGGCAATGTAATAAAACGTGTTTTTACTTTCAAATACCTTGGACTGTTGTTTGAACCGTGTATGAGGTTTAACAAACACTGTAATGTAGTATCTAATAAATTGTCACAAAGGTTGAAATATTTACTTGGTATTAAAAGATATTTGACTCTTGATGTAATGAAAGTAATGGTTAGTGCGTATGTACATTCAGTAGCTGAATATGCCATTGAGATATGGGCTGTTCAATCTGACGATATGTTAGATAAATTGCAAGCTAAAATTAACAGATTTATTGTGAAATTCATGTACCCAATTATTGGGAAGCAGATTCAGAAGAAAAATTTGAGAAATGTAAAAATGTGCAGTGTTAATGATGCGCTGAAAGAATGTGATTTCCTTACTATTCGAGAAAGGAGAGATTATGTCATATTAAAAATAATCCTGTCAGATCATTACAAAAAGTGCTTAGAATTAAAAGATGTAGATAGTCTATTTGGGAAAATACAGAAAAAAATCATGCCTAATTTTAACTCAGAGATTTTTAAAAACTCGTTTACTTATAGATCTTTTAAGTTATGGAATAGTTTACCGAGAGAATTTTCGATTGGTGCTAATTTTTCCGAAGAGTATTTGAAAGAATTTGTTTGTAAGAGTAGAACTGAAGATTATGTTAATTTTTAATGTCAGTTTGTTTGTGATTCTCTCATTTAAATGATGTTATTGTAGTTTAGTTAAACCTATATGTTCTATTTTTATGGTGTCACTTGTTGAAAAACATGGGAAACTGTGATACAGGGCAAGACACTTGAATAAAGAAAAGTTATCAAGTTAGTACTGGCCTCAATCTGATCACGTGCACATCCATTAAATTCAAATGTGCTTCAAAGTGTCTTTTGTGCATTCACGAGAAATGAATTGAGACAACCCAATACAGCTGTAATACAAATTAGATGCAATTCATAAGAAAATATATATGAGAATCCAATATAAAAATAATAAAAGTTGGTTGACAAAATTATATTAGAATAACAAGATGAAAAAATTTTCCCCCTTTGATACGGTAGTTCAACTACAAAACTGATTGCTATCGATTTATACTTCTCTCTTTGTTCCATCAACAAAGCGAGCAGGCAAGGAGCCCATATGTTGCCTGAAAAATGAAGTCATTTTTTAAGCTGCAAAATGTGGTCTCCTAATCGCCAATATTTTTCTCCTCAGCAGCCTTGCTTCCTCTCTGTCTGCGTAGGTACTGGAGCATAAGAGAAAAGCCCCTCGTTATACCGAAATATTAGAGAAATTCTCCATAAAAAACATAAAAAAGTCGACAACCGACCCCTCAGAGGGTAAAGTTGAAATAACCTTAATCTTCAACCGAAGAAAAAACCTTTCCTTTGGTGTGGGTTATTCTATATATGTGTGTGAAGGATGTTTGATCATTGCATGGGTAGTAAAAAATATAGACATTTTATTTACTTTGTGTGTTGGGCACTGGTAAACAGTTATATACGGCATGTCATGTGTTTGTGGAGCATTTTACATTTTTTTCTAAAGGATTCGGTCACTTTCTTGCTTCAAGACTTTTTTCTTTGTGCTCAACAAATGCAATGGTAAGCAAGGCGTTGGATTTCTTTCGTTTGTTTGCTCGCACACTGCTTGTTACGTGTTACAACAAGCCTTCAGTTAATAATAACTTTCCTCTTTGTTGCAAAGCCTAGTCAGATTTTTTGACGGGTGGACCGTAAAAAACGTGATCATTTTGACTCACTCACTACGCCGTATAAATCCATTTTTTTTCAAAGCTTTCTCCGCTCCTCTCCCTACCACTTTGGACAAATGGCCAATACTTTAGTAGTGAGTAGTATAAAATATTCGGCACGGCTTTAGTATGCGCTTTCATACCAATTGGGATTTAAAATGTGCCGTCAGACATTTCTCCTACTATTAACTTTTTTATTTGAAATGAAAGAGGGAGAAAGGGCACACAGTGAAAAATTGAATTTCCTGTCTAAATAGGAGGAGAAATGAAGAGCAAATAGAATACAAGTCATAAGGATAATAGAGAAATGTGAGTGCAAAATCTAGGCTAGGAGGCACTTTGTGTTGCATTATCATTCTAATGTCCCCATCTCCTTTCATAAAACTTTCATCTTAAAAACGGATGTGGAATTGGCGAAGGGATATTTTTTATATTTTGTTTTTATTCACTTTCCCAGAAACATTTTCTAAAACGCACGTTATCTGCTCTTCCAGGAAAAGGTGATATGCTAAAAGCAATTTTGCAAAATTTCTCGCATGGCACAGGCATCATATTGTTAAGTAGGTAGTAGGAGTAGTTGTGGTAGTAGTAAGAGTGGCATGTAAAGTGCTACGAGTCGTGACATGAGATGTTGTTAGTTTGAATATGACCTTCAAGTGGATTATGTCTACTACGGAATTTGTAAGTAGAAAATTATTAAGTGTGCATTGGTAGGTATTTGCTTGCTCAAGTGACTAACATTTTAAATTAAACTGAATATTATTGCCTATTATCAATCATGCAAGATAGGAGAAAATATGAAATCATATAATAAATATTATGCAAATAACTTTAAATGTCTATCATCGTCATGTATAATGCCTTTTTATTATTTACTCTCACAGTCCCTGATTCCCTCTTCAAGTCTTTTGTGGTAGATATCGCGCAAGTATTTTCAAAACAAGCAGTGTATGCACACTCCTTGACATAAATTGTATTTGTTCCGCTGTGTGATATGATTTTACTTTGTTACATCTTACATAAGTGTCGTGAGTCGTAACACGTTTTCTTGTAACTTCTTACATGGTTGAGAATATGGACATACCTATGCCCATGTTCCTTCCTGGAAAAAGGAAAGAAACCTTAAAAACTTTTATATTAGATTCTTTTTTTCTAATGAAGCTATCAATGTGATGTATGTTATATAAATAAAAAAAGTTCTTGTGCAGATAGATGTGAAAACAAAACCATTATCGATCTCTTTGTCTTGATCAATGTCATTTCTTGTTAACTTGACTGCTTCTTCTACTTCAGAATTTATTGCGGATTTGTGCAGCTGCTTGTTTTGAATTGACTGTTTATGTTCAATCTTGACAATAGATACATTCTACGATCGACAAATGACATAAATAGAACAAATAAGTTGTCATATTCCCATTCCCACACATATGCTATCCAATACTGCATTTTATTTTCTGTAAAACCCCATATAAATGACATGTGTTCAATTCCTAAGGTTTACCTGTTTGATCGTGTGGGATCACATTTTAATTGAAACATATGCTCAAAAACCCATTTTGTATACCTAATTAGCAAGATGTGTGAGGTTCGTATTTTCTACCGGTCGTTATTTTGGCAAACCACGTCACACTGCAAGTGCCTAATTGATCAGCAACTTTTTCCGAAAACAATGGGAACAACTGTTGAGGTAAAAGTAAAAGCGAGCGAGCGTGAAACTAGAAGATTTGCGAGAACAAATGCGACGTAACGTTATGTTAATATGCCTATGAGTCACATCAAAAATTAGATTTAATTGGAAGGAAAGGATTTGTTCCACGTAAAATTATCTGATATGCCCGCTTTGTCAGCCATGCCATGTGTAGATATATGCGCCAACATGGAATTACAAATTAATGCTTCCAAATTTTGTGGTAATTTGATCCGCAGGAACCTGAATGACAACGGGATAACGAGAATAGAGCCTAGAGCGTTCGAGTGCTTGTGCAGTCTCCAATCATTGTAAGCATTTAATTTAATAATATATAATTATCTTGCTGGCCATTCGCTCTCATTTTTATGTCAGCGTGTAGATTGCAGATAAAATCCAAATCCGTCCGAATCCCGAATCCATAATAACAACGCGGCATCCGTGTGTGCTAAGTGCTAGCGGCCTTTTTTACAAGTGTACAAAATTTTATTGCGTGTAAATGGAATGCGCTCTCCCTCCATATTTTTATAATCCTCATGATGAGCAAAGAGAACGCTAATAGATATGATACTTAGCTACTTTGAACATTTATAATGTATCATGTACATTTATTGAATGGAATGCCAGTGGAAACAACTGGAAATGGATGATGATGGTTACGATTTTATGATGACGATGATGGGAAGAACACAGGAAGCATCATCTCATATCAACCAACCAACTACATTTATAGTGGCTTCATCGTTTTCGCTGATGAGAAATCGATATGCTGCTACAAATTACAAACTTTTTAATTCGACAACTGCTCGCCGCTGCTGTGCTGCTCCTGCTGTCGTCCTTGCCCAGATTTTGCCTGTTACGCTCTCTGTTAGTCACCACTCATGCAGAAGAGATTTCCATCAAGAAATGAAAAGGCATACAAGCAATATTGGCAAAGAATGTCTCTCTGCCTCCCCATTTCGCATGATGGCGAAACGGAAGTATTAGTAGGACGATTTGCATAAACCAACGCCCAGGGTACTTTGACTACGACGATGGACGCGCTTTATACTACTTCTTATTACTTTCTACTTAACGGTCGCATTCATATGACAGTTAAAGCTGTGCAGCGTGCGTGCGAGAAGAGCATGAAAAGAAGAAAAAACGTATGGGAAATGCCATGCACTGCACAATATGTCTTTCAACTTTTTACTCGAGACCACCGGACCGCTACAACAGCAGCAGTTTGTCCTCCTGGCACATATTTTTTTCTCCTTTTTTACGCTCAGCGTGCATGTGAAGTGAATACAGATTAGTGGAATGAAAGTGGTCGGATTATGTTTAGTGCTGAAAAGTAAGTGAGTGACTAACAGTGGGAAAGCAGCAAGCAAAAGCAGAGCCCATTTTTGGTCGAATACTTTTTTATGCTGCCATTACCATTAGCAAAATTCCCAAACGCCAACAATGACAGGGGATGGTTTGCTTTTTCCTTTTTATCAGGCAAACATCCATTAATAATGTTTTTACAAGGGAAGTGCTATTTGTTTTAATGAATAAGAGGAGAGAACTCTGCTACCGCTCCTATGACAGGCTATTAAAATAAATTTTTTGTATTTCATTCGTTTTTTTTCGTCTGCCTCTTTATAATCTTTCATCTTTTCATCCTTCATTTCATCCTTTCAATTCTGCGTACTTACCTTATTACGATTGTCCTTGAATCTAATGGTTGGTTAGGTATGTCATCGTCATTATATTATTATTCCTGCCTGTTCATCAGTGGAAAAACTTTCTTTCGGTTTGATTTTTTATAGATGAGCGATTATAAAGTAGCGTGTTTGATCATATCTGGAGAAAGTGCTCTCCCGCTGTCTGTTGGAAATATTGCAGCTTGTCATGAAACCCCGCACGTTCTATCCTCATCTTCACGTTTTATATGTACTCATCTTTTTTCATATTGCACTCACTTGAGCGCCAGTGAAATGACAGTGTTATTATTATTGTTCCCGGAGTAAAATGGGACAATATTCTGAATACGACTCGTTTCTCTCCGACGACGCACCACCTGCCGCGTTCTATATCATCCTTTTAAATTAAAAACTCTTCTTTCACCTTGAATGATTTTGCATTCAGGCTCCTTCCCGGAAAACTAACTACTTATTCCTCTGTTTCTGATGATGGTAATAAATACCTTTAAAATTGCTCATTATGAAGGGGAGAATGAAGAATGAATGGGGGCCGAGAGAGAGAGAGAGAGAGAGTGGAGGAAAATCATTAGGATATTGCACAACTGCACATCATGCCGTCGTATGTAATGTACCAAACAGACCACAATATAGCTTTCATGTACAAAGACAACTTTCTCTGGTCGCTCCTGCTCTTTAAGAATATGAAAGTGGCATAGTTTTCTTCTGTTTTTCCGCCACTAAATCCCTTTTCCTTTTCAAGTGTTTCTTTTCAGCGTTGCCTACCTCCTTTTGTCGTCATATCGTAGGTAAATAAGTATGTTTGAGTGTACCAAAATACTTACAATTAAATGAATATGCAGCCACATTAGAAAATACCCCCGCCAGGTATGTATACCTATATATTGTATGTCTGCTCAAGTTCAAGTTGGTGACTGGTGACAATGTAGGAGTTGTTGTGGTGGCTTGTGGAGACGGCGGTGCAAATAGCGAAGAAAATTATGTGCAAAGTGGAATTATGCAAATAAATTTTGTACCTTGAAAGCACTGAATTGTAAATTCATTCTGCCGTGAGGAAAGCTGATCATACTATTTTTATGATGACGACGATACGATGAATACAATTTGGTTGAGATGTCGTCGGGAAGAGAAATAGGAGTGGGTGAATGGATGAATGGCTTTGAATGCGCGGAGCTTATTTCTAGCTGCGGTAAACTCTTGAATGGGTTTTCTACGATATTGGCCCACGTCTGTAAATTACAGGGGCGTTGGGATTGCTGATAGCGACGAAGAAATGAATATTTGCCCAGAGATTATTGAAATTTTTGGTACATGTACTACACTTGTCTATAAATAACGTGTTGAACGGGTTAATTTTTTGAATTAATGTGGTTATTAATATTACTTCCACGAAAAGGGGGCGTTGGCGTTCATTCAGGCGAAAATTTTAATATTTTGCTCGTTTGTTTTCAGAATTTTGCAGAAAAATCCTTTCCGAGAGCTGACCGACGACGACAGAGATATTCGCAGTCCAAGAGAACTATTTGCTGGTCTAATAAATCTTCAGCACATGTATGTAGCGGATTATTTCTTGTTTTATAACCTTGTATACCATTTATGTGCGTCCAGAATACACTGCACACGCGTTTTGTACACAAGTCAATACAAAAAGTTTACGTGAACATTTCTGTAGGGTGTAGAAAGGGAAACTTGACAATGAAAAAAAAATATATATATGGAAAGTTTAAGCGAAGCAGAGCCTACTTGCCATTTATTTTGAACCTTTGCATTGCTAGTAGTTGTTGGTGCAATAGAGAGAAAGTTATGAGTTTGATCGCTGTTAATTAGCTGGGTCAGCATCCTTTCTATTACATTGGAAAATTCCAATGGCAAATTGTACTGCAATTTTAATGCTGCCATTGACTTTTTTACACGAATCTGTTTCATGTCGTAATTAGAAACCGGATCCCACTAGACACGACCAGTTTACGATAAAATTGAGTTGTACAATTTTATAGCATTGTTTCAAAGAAAAACTCGGAAAACATCCAAAAATAATTGCTTCCAGCATTGAAACAGGAATGTGCTTAGATCAATTATGATTATGAAGGTTTCCACTTCACTTACGCACAATATTTTTATCAACTACCGATCCATGTCAAAATCACACTCCCCTCTTCAACTGATTTTAGTAAAGCAAATACATTTTTGTTCTCGCTGTATTGTTTTATCAATCCCATCTGGAGTCCAAACTCAGGGTAGTTGGGGAAATGTGAGAAAATCTGAATGTTTCCACTATATAATTCTTACATACACATTAAGCATAAACTACTATTGTGTACTTCCTGCACTTTTTTACACTTTATCATTTCTATACACTCTTTTTACGTATTATTTCTCACCATATCATTTATCAACATTAAAAAACTTTTTCCCTCCAAAAAAATAAACTTAACACTACACAGAGTAAACATACAGCAGAAGGAGAAAACAAAGTGTTTTCTTATTGTTCCGCGAATCCCTGCAAAAAAAGTTGTATCAAAAATACTACTACTCCTGCTGTTGGGAAAATGCTGACTAAACATGTATGCACTTTCCCATGATGACGATCATGATGACAATTCGCTTGTTTATTGTTTTCTCCTCGTAAATTCATTCTCTTAATGACCAGGAAGTTATCACTTACACTCTACAATAGCATGTATTAAATGTGGATACAAGAGGACCGAGGATAAAACCTACAAATAATAATACTGCATCCAAGCACCCAGAGTATCAAACTATTTATTTTCTACAGAGATTCGCACAAAAAAACTTTCTCTTTTTTACCAGTCGACAAACACGAGAAAAAACTACATATCCCAATTCAGCAAATTCCAAAGTTGGTTCATCGTTCAGTAGAGCATTTATACAATTTTTGTAGCCTTGCCACTACCACACACTCGATACATTTGTTTGGCCAAGTTCAAAAGAAGCGTTTTTACTTTATTATCTTTATTGCCTGTTTTGTTGGGTACAAGTACAAATACTAGTACAAACTAACAGCAATAATAATGCATATTTCGTGATATTAACATCTCGTGTTAGTACATGTACTTTGTTGTTGCTACATATATATTTTTTGTATTATTATTTGCAGCTACTTCGACGAGTGGTGGATGTGCTGGTGGGCGCCTCATGTGAGATCCTGCGAGCCTAAAACAGATGGAATTTCCTCCGTCGACAATCTTCTGGACAATGTCATTCTTCGAGTTTGGTAACATGTCTCATAGACCTTGCTAATTTATATTTATTACAACACTCACAGCAGTGGGTTCTGGGTACTAAACTATCAAAATATCTCTGTACGGGTGTGTTGTATGCAGTACTCAGTACTAGTACGATATATGTATTTTTTTCTTTAAACCAAAAGGAACAAAAAACGCTTCTCGGAAGAGTAAAAAAGAAGCAACGAAAAAAATCCTAAGCTTCTGTGCTGCTGCAGTTGCTGTTTTGATTTTTACGTGTCTCTGATCTCCGCTTTATTCTCTTCTGCAATTCCAAAGACTTCACAAATTTCCAATAATCAAAGAAAGACTCATTCCTCCGGAAAGTAAACTAACTAACTGCCTTACTACTTTGGCTGCTTGCTATAGGCTCTGTACTTACTTACTTTCCCATTCTTTTAAAGAAGGGGAATTCACTCACAAAAAATAAATGCCTTTTGATTCTCACTTCTTTTTGACTCTCTCTCTCAAATATAAGTAGTGTCTGGTTATTTGGCTTGTTTGTTCACAACTACTGAAGAATTCGACTAGTAATAGCAGTCATGAACAAGAAGATCATAATAAACATCAAAGCAGCTGCATTTTCTGAATAATGGAAGATATAGCCATTACGTACATTTCCCTCTTGTTTGCTGTTTGAATGAAAAGATAGAGAGAGTTGAAGAAAGCACGAAAAGAGCCGTTATTTTCTACGGTTATTTTATTTGATTATGGTCCGTTAATGATTATGATGAGGAGACTTTTCTTCTCAACAAGAGAAGGAAAAGTCTAGAGGAGAGTTCCTTTTGGCACTTTTCACTTTTTACAAAAAGTGTATGTTCATATTTCTGTTACACAAGTTTAGTCACTCGAGAGCTTACACAATAAAATAATAATTCCATGATGGTCTCCTTACGTGACGGTTGTGATGTGCTAATGGGCTGAGGATATGGCATTACGATAATCTCCATCATCATCGTCCCATGTTTTATGTGAATTTGTTGCTCTGTGTGTACAAAAGTGTATACTAGTAAGTATATATGTATATATGTCTGTGCTTTCTTTCTTTCCCAGTGTCTGGATCATGGGCCTAGTGGGTTTTGGCGGAAACGTCTTTGTCATAATCAGCCGTCTTATGATCCGCGAGAAAAATCGAGCCCACTCCTTCTACATTAAAAACTTGGCCGTGGCTGACCTTCTCATGGGCCTATTTCTCATTTCCATTGCGTTTCACGATCAGGCATTTCGCGGACACTTTCTCGCCCATCAGCAGTCCTGGCGTCACTCATTCACATGCCAGTTTTCTGGTGAGTGAAAATTCCCCTTATTGCGAATTGCTAGGAAAATAATAATAAGTGGTAATCTATACTATAATCCGCGTGAACGATAGAAATAAATGACTATGGTAGTAGTAGAAATTCCTGCCCTACTAAATCCATTATCGGCAGGAAAACATTCCGGTAATTATATTTTATGGGGAAATTTAATACACACACTCTGTCTCTCTCTCTATACACATGTCTTGTTGCTTTGTTCTCTCTTCCATAATGTCATTTGTAGGGATGCTGAGTACGCTGAGTTCGGAAGCGTCAGTTTTCATCCTGTTCTTGATAACACTGGATCGCTATTTATCCATCGTGCGTCCCTTTGCAGAGCGGACAAACGCCCTAATTCCTGCCGTATTGATTTGTACCCTCCTCTGGGCCATTTCCATATTTCTCAGTTATGCCCCAATGTGCCCCTTGTTTCGGGGATACTTTGGCAGAACTTTCTACACGAGTAATGGGCTCTGTCTCCCGCTCCACATTCACAATCCGTACGAAACGGGCTGGGAGTACAGCCTCTTTCTCTTTATTGTCATCAACTCGGTCGCTTTCATCTTCATCTGCTATGCGTACTGGAAAATGCTGCGGATTATTCAAGTGTCCACAACGAGCATTCGGAGTACTCAGCAAAAGCAGGACGGGATGCTGGTCAAAAGATTTGGACTGGTTGTGGTCACTGACTTTCTTTGCTGGGCACCCATAATCATCATCAAGTGTATTGCCATGTGCGGTGAGTTACGAGAGCAATAAAAAAATATGACACGAAATAAAAGTCGAGGTCGAGATGGGATTTTCCCAATTATTACTCAACTCAAGTATCATATGTTTTATCCGGGAAGGTGGTAAAGGGGGTAATATTCTCACAGGTTGACCAGAAGCACATGTCAAGGTGAAAGTAAAACATTTTCTATTAATTATGATGATGATGATTTATGACGTTTCCCAGGTGTGGAGATACAATCCAATTTGTATGCGTGGCTGGCCGTGTTTGTGCTTCCTGTGAACTCTGCTTTGAATCCTGTTATTTACACCCTGTCTACAAAGCTCTTCAAACAACAGGTGAACCCACCAGGAATCAATAGGAAGCTTATTGTTAATGTAATGCTTGCGCAAAACATTGGTAATTAATTTTGAAATGATTTGTTGCGTAAACTTTTGTCAATCCTTTGTCTTCCCAAAAGGTTACCCATTTCACTGTTGGATTTAGAAAAAGATTGGGATTGGCAACCGACGAATCCACAACTTCCTCGCTGCTCTACCGCAATCGAATTTCACGGGTAGGCGGAATATTTACATACCTATTGCAAAACCCATGTCAAAAAATTTTTGCAGCAAGTTTGTAAAAAAAAACTTTTTTATCATGTTTTTATTCCCGTGTAGACTCTGCAAACATCTCTGAACAGTTCCATGATGCTAAGTACTAGACGACGTGGTAGCGAACGAGGTGGTGGGTTCGATTCGAATAATTCAACTCGTGTGACAGTTCTCCGAGATAGAATGGCCATGGCTAATCGAATGTCATCAAAGGTGGGCAGCTACTCGCCTCCAACGGCAGCATCAGTAGGAAATGTAGCGCCAGTTGTGGTCTCTGGACCAATGTCCACATCTCCATCATCTATAACCGGGAGAGAACATGTCATCCCTATTGGGAATGGTAGTAGTAGTAGTCGGAACGGGAACAGGGGCGATGGAAGCAGTGGTAAAAATAGTCCTTCAAAAACTCCTGCTGTTACGTCTGGAACAACAACAGGAATGGCAACAGCGGTTGTAGCAGAGATCAACGGTCAGATTTCACAACACCAGCAACAACCACAACAATACCAACAACAACAGAAAGTTGACGGAAGCGATAAAAAAGATGGGATGGTGGTAGAGTCACAGTTGTAAACTTGCTGGAATAATGTATGTGGGATCCTTTAGCGTCCGATCACATTCCGATATTGGAAACTTGTCCTTTCACTACTATATATCTACACACGGATATAGGTATACATGTAGAGAGAGAAAATGAGGATATAACGAGCTTGGTAACGTGACGGAAAGTTGTAGAGAGGTAGGAAATCTGTTGTAAATATTATGTAGGCACGTAAGCACTTGTTTTCACGACTGTGCGAACAGAAGTTAAGCAGAAAAAGAGATTCTCTTTTGTGATACTATACGTCCCATGACGGATTTACGCTCGTGAACGGCACGGGTGACCTCCCGTGTCGCAATCGCACGTCAGCTAATGCGAACAAAGTCAAATGATGGCAGGAGGAAAGGTGCCAGATTTCTACATAAAATGGGAGCATGATACTCCCAAAAAAAGTTTCCTGTCTCAGTATTCCCCACTGTCAGGTAGGTACACATGTTGCAAATTATTATAGTACCTGATACAGGTAAAAAGTGGCATCCGCAACAACTTTGCATTGCAAAGGTACATAAGCTAGCATAATATATTTTTTTGCTTGTGTCGGTCATGTCGCATGTCAAGACTAGCAAGCAAATTTGTGAGATTAGAAAAAGCTGCTGCTGTTTTCGATCTCTCTTTATACAGCCTCTCTATACGTACATGAAATATTCATCGATATTGAAAATAGTGCATAGGAATTTATAATGAAGTATACGCGACATGAATTACTGTTTAAACAGAGAAAAAAGTATACTTAGGGCATATATGTATATATGTCTTCATGTGGAGTGAATAATGACACGCTTTGGACGGACTGATAACACTTTAGCATGTATTGGATTTATGTTAGCTGGTTGTTACATTAGAAAAAAACCAAAAATACGGTTTCACAAAGTCATTGACTTCATCTTTCATTCTGCAATACTTATAAATATACAATTAATAAGGTGATATACATGTGTCAGCATAAAAAAGTATGTGTACATTTTACCAAAAAACAAAACTTGTTAAATATTAGGTATAAATGTCTATACAAATTTTACAGCATTTGGTAGTGCTGTAAATTAACTACGCAACTTTTTTCCTAAATAGATAAATAAAAATCAGCTACATAATACGCAAAAAGTTTATGGAGCTGACGAATACAGACAAAGTCAATATTTAACTTTGAGGCGTGGAGCGCGAGTAGTGGAGAGAACTCGGGGGAGAGAAAGTGAAGCAAGCTATGCCTATACTTGAGAGGAGGCCACTTTTTTCTACCATGTACTTGTAAGTTCGGGTAACTAACAGTACGTGTGGAGTGGACCTAATATTTAACATTAACAATAAGCACATTGCATTATTGGTAGGTATATTGTATTTCAAGTTGTTGTAATAAGTAAGTAGGCTAGAAAAATGTGTGTTCATGTTGCCCCGAACCCTAGCCAATAGGGAGTTGTCCAAGAAGCTGCTGCGATGTTGTTGTTGTATGTTTCCATGTTATGTATGTATGTACCTACTTAATTTAGTTCGTTGAAATACTCTTGTTCCATAATAAGAAACTATAAACCTATATGGATATGGCTATGGCTTGGCAGATTTTTTAAACAAGAATAATATTCCGATATAATATGCGATACCTTTTGAAATATTGTAACTATTGAGGCTATGCAAGTAAATAAACGACAATTCATGAAAAAATAAGTACCTAATTCCGAAGGTGAATCACTTTCATATCGTTGGGGAAGTAACGTTTGGCATCATAAAAAATAAGTAATGTACTTGGAAGATATAGGAAGGTCACTCGTTCACTGAGCGAGTAGCACTGATGCGTGTTTCATGACCAAACATGCGCTTGTAAATAATCAGCCCTTGTCCCTTTTAATCAGAAAGAACTTTGTTACAGGTCATCAAACAGGCCGTGCTCCTGGCAATAATTTACGACACGGTCAACTTTGTGGATGTTATCCTATAATAATATGCTCTCTTCTGTGCTCTACTTTCCCTATACTTATTACTGCTCATTAATTAAGCTTCTACAAGTTAAGTGAATAATATTTCCATTCCACTGATTTCTCTCATCCGCCCCGCCGCCGTCATTTCACCCAAACGCCACTGTCCACAATCTGCTCTGTCCACGATAAAACTCAAAATTTGACATTTACCGTATCCGTTTATAAGAAGGAAAAAAGGAAATATTTTTATGCTTTCCCACGCTAGCATACATACCACCACCGCCATAACATCTTGGCAATATTACGTAAGGAAAAAATAATATAACCTGATATGATGTATGCCTCTCTTTTCCCAACTTTCCTCTTCATTAAGAAAATGCCATCTTCATTTGTCATCAGCGAACACTACCTATTTATTTTCTTTGCCTAGTTTCACTTTCCACTTCCTTCCTCCTTCCCTCTCCCTCTCCCTCTCTATCCTTTCGCGTAGCAGCATAGTGTTTCGGTTAATAACCACGAAAACCGCCGTGGCTTAAGCTATTACCACCATGGCCCTCAATATTTTTTCAGGAGTTGCCACTTTTCATGAAAAATGTAGCAGTATCCCATTCTTTTGGCTTGGCCAGGGGTCTTAGCCGAGATGAAGCACAGCACAGCGCAGGATGATGATGATGATGATGACGATGTTGAAGGAAGTTGCCAGATTCCATCACCATAAATAACGATGATACTCTGATGATGGGCCAACACGACTATAGTCGTTGCTACGTACTAAAGAGTGCCATTCGTACATACTCTCTGTCTTTACTTTAATGCAAAAGCATCACAGGAGAAAAAAATGTATAAAACGAAAGAAAGTTGGGTGAAAAGACTTGTTCTCCTCGGGATCCTTCCCAAAAAAATACCAAGAAAAAACATATATTTTTCACTTTTTCCTTCCCCAAACTTTTGGGTCATCATGATGATCATCGTTGTATGTAGTCATCATCATCATATCTGCCTTTAGCAGACCAACTAGCACCACCATCTCGACTTGCATAGGTACACATGAGAAACCAACAGCAGTAGCAACGACACGAGAATTGTCCTGAAAAATATTATAGTTTTTTTTTGTTTCCTTCTTCTTATGAACCACACACACTCCACTAACGTCACAATATTTTCAAGGGAGCGCAAAACATATGTTTCCAGATAAAAAATAACTGTGTTACGACCACACATCCTACTACTCATTGGATTGCATGCCATATCATCATTGTATTATCATCGTAGGCAGACATAACTAACGGGATTTCCCCTGAAGGCAAGGAAATGAACATAAAAAAGTGTGCCTATAAGCCCAGCACAAAAAAGGAAAACAAAGTAGTCCGATGGGATCACTACACACAAGTTTAGAACAAAAGCAGAGGGAGTTTTTGAAGTACTTCTTCAAATCGGCTCTCTCTGTGTGTTTGGTAGGTATTTTCCCTTTTCAGATTTCCTACTTGGATTTTTTTTGTAACGTCAAGGACAGCAAAATAGAAAGAAATAAAGAACGAGAAAAGAAAAAGATCTCTTTCTCTGAGTGAGTCAAGCCGTCAGGCCCACAAGAATGTTGTGGATGATCAAATATGGTAGAAAATATGATATGCTATGATGATACGACAAAAAGATGATGATGTTTTGAAGTTGATACATAGCAGCAATAGGGTTTGGTTGGCTCATGATGTGATACATGGTATTTGGTATGCTTGTGGCAAAAAAATGTGACGCCAAGGTCTTTTGTTCGTGTTTTAGTTCATCCCAGCAGCAGTTCTGCTTTCTTCTTCAAATTTTTTATATATTTTTCTTCTGTGTTTTCTCCGTATATAGTTATGCCATTTCCGCTGTGTAGTTTCCTTCTCTTATTTTCCCTATTTTTCCTTTATTCCTCGAAAACATGACACCAAGTTTCTTTGTTTCATTTTTTGTTGTTTTGCTGTTGTCGGTCTACATTTTAAAAGTGGAGTAGGGACTGATTTCAGATTGCTGAATTTATGTCTGGAGTACACGTGTGGACTCTTTTCAAAAGTTACGAAATCAAGTTTGACAGGTTGAAAATATCAAAGTGAAAAGTATGCAAGCGACACTTTTATAATTGTAAATAACACTCTAAAAGGCTCACGGCGAAATTATATATTTTGACTCAACTTAAATCATACCTTACTCTTTGGGTTCACAATTTTCAATTGAAAACTGGGTCACAAAGTTACCGGTATATGTATATTTACACATTATATAAGCTTCAGTAAATAAATAAAATGTATTGATTTTTAATGGGACATTTCCTGGATGAATGTATGTATAAATGTATACTACGCAAACTTTAAGAAGCACTCAACTTCATTGCTTGCCATAAACGGCTATAGGTATGCAGTTTTTTTGGACACGACGTACCTATTTACTGTTTTTTTAGAAATAAACTATTTATTATCACTTCTTGGTCTGGTGAAGTGTGCGACTTTCTGACTTTTTTTTGGAGAAAAGCAAGTTAGTGGGTGTGAAAGTGATGTATGGGATAAGTTTTAAGAATATTAGGTAGTGTGAAGGAACAAAGATACGCGACGCGAGGGAACGAAATTTATGGGCAAAGTTGACACCTATATTTTAGAACTAGAAAATCATACTGATTGATGAAATTAAGCAAGTTTAATTTGTAAACCTGTAAAAAATAGGCTTTTTATAGAACCGTTTCTGGCGTTGTGAATTCGCCGACTTTGAAATATGTTATTCGTCCTTAATGGACCGGAAGTAAACATTTTCGAGATCATTTAAAATCAATGCACATACAAAAGATTTTCCAACAACTTTTCTAAATGTTGATCTTAAAGCATTAAAGAACAATTCAAGGGATTCATTTTGGTTGTGTAAATGTTCAGTTAATTTACAAAATAGGGACAATACATTATACGCCAACCTCCTTTGCAAATAGAAAATGGATAATAAGCACAAAATATAGGTAGGTAGTGATATGAAATGAAACAGAGGAATAATGCAATTTGTAGCTCGATGATGAGGATATCCCTACATATGACGACTCAGAAAAAAACCGTCCGTTCCTGGCATACAATCCAAGTGTCAACAGGAAGAGAGATGGATAATTTCATTTTCTGTCAAGAAGAACAAGGGTTTTAGCCCAGTTGTACAGATAGTAACCTGTCAGCCTCAGCCGTCATGTTGAACATGTTGAACATCAACACACCAACAGCAGAGAGAAACACATCTTCTCCAAGATCTCTCTCTCTCACTCTCTCTCTCCCTTTCTAACTTTACAGTAATAGTCCACTTTTGCCTACTTTTGTACGTCAGTCCTGCTGTCCTGTCATGTAATAGCAGTCGGTCTGGAAAGGGGAAGAACTAGAAGAAAGAAGAAAAAATCCAAATGGAACGGCAAAAAAATACATTCGCAGAATTGAAGAAGATGGAAAAGAGGAAGGAAAGAAGCGGAAAGATAAGCTGAGTAATCCTATCATTTAGAAGGAAAGCAACCGGCTCAAAGTCTGACGATGATCCTGATCATGATGATAGCGCCATCATCATCATCCTCATCTTCCGCATCCCAAAGTATTATTTATCTTGTTCCCTTCCATTTTTCTGCTGCTCTGCTTCACAAACACTTACTGTGAGGATAACAATAAAATAAGGGGGAAAATAGAAAGCAGGAAGCCATTGTAATATGTTGTTGTGCTATAAAACATCCTGCCCGGAAACTGACCAGCCAGAATGTGAAAAGAGCGGTCATTGTAGTAGCAAGAGACGTTTAATAAATCACTTTCCTTCATACGAGAGAAAGAAGAGAAAAAATGCATTGTGATGATTGCATTTTTTCTCTGCACTCGAATACGTCATAGTCATACGTTTTTCTTATGTTCAACAGGCCAGAATCTTCACCCTTGTGAAGTAAAATATGTGATGGCTTTCTTTCCATATATATGACATGAGATGAGCAATTATTATTGGACTGTGCGCAAAATGAAAGTTGCAACTGTTCCAACTTGCTGTGCAGCAGTAACAAATTGATGGAACGAAGCTCTTTGTTTTATAGGTTGTGGTAGTGATGATGAAAGTGGTCAGGCCTGAGCAGGTTGAGTTGGAGGAGCCAGGCCAAAGCTAATGTAATAACAAAAAAATAATGATTAGTGACACGCTTCTTGTAGCATCAATAACACAATAAGTTTGGTGCATCCGGCGGCGGCGGTGGTGGCAGGCAGGTCACTGGATTTGGCTCCTGCTCAAAAAGCGATAATCGTGTTAATGGATAAAAAGTGCAATTTGTGCAAGTAGTGGACAGTTGAGGAGACATTCCTTTCACTTTTTTTCTTTCCTGTGGCCAAAAAACGATATGATTAGAGATAGATTATAATATATTTTATGGGAGGATAAAAATTATATCTTCTCATCGAATCGGCTTAGCGTTTGCGATGTCGATTGAACCGAAATATATATTTCGGCTCCTTCCTTATTCCTACCATCAAGCATCACCACCTCCAACAAACTATCTCCTCTCTCTTCGCTACAGTTTTCAATTTGTTAAAATGCTTTTTATCATAATCCATCTGTATATAGTGCGAGTAGTGAAATTAGATAACTTCCTTCCGTTATACATTTCGCTCCAAGGGAAAAGCGTGCAGAAGCTCAAGAAACGTGAGAGTTCATCGATAAGTGCTTCGTTGTTTCCAGCAGGATTATTGATTATATCCCGCTTTTTCCAGGGAAAGCGATTACATATTTTATGAACAGAATGCTGACAACTTGAAAATTTCAAGTTGAAACCTGTCTGAATTGGGATGATGCAATTACCTATAGTTATATAGACATGAGGCCGGAATAAACAGGGACAATCGTCTTTCTCTAGTACTTTCACTACTGATGACTGTTTCCAATAGAAAAATCAATACCAATGCTCTCTATACACTTTCTCTCCTACGCATATTTATTTTACGCTCATATTTCCAAGGACGACAATACTATTTTTATTGTCAAGTAATCGTGATCGTCGTCGCTCCTAGCGCCGTGTTTGTGAGTGATATATGGGCCACTACCTACTTTCTTTTCCCCATTATTTCTATTCCTCTGCTATTCATTTCTATTCAAACAAAAGAATCTTCTTCTTGAGAATGGTTTTCAAGGCTCTAAAAATATTTTATACAAATGAACATGAAGAGCATCCTCCACCAAAAAACTTCTACTACTTTCCATATAATATATTATTATTCCTGATATTACATCCATTTATTATATAGGTATTGTTATGGTGATGGTGGCGGTGGTGGATGGGGGAAGACTTCTGATGTTGATGGACTGACACTTACTCTTCCATTGTCAACATTTCATTTTTCATACATGACACCTAGACAGACAGGTTCATAGATTCAGTGCTCGTACAGATTAGAATAGCAGTGTCTGGCACTGATATTGATGTATGGCAACCTGATAATATGCCGTCTTTAGGGGCAATGTGAAAATTCGGCCAAGAGAATTCGCCTGAAACTATTATTTTCAATCCAAACATAATCAAAACTGGGAAAGGGGGCGTGTGGTGTCGTGCGACCTAAGTTACCTATGCACCCTGTGTTGGCGTTGGTCCTGTTTGGAAAACGTCAAGGGACTTTTCGACAGAGTCCATGAGACAGACGAAAAAAATCGCTATAATGACCGGTATAAATTATGTAGGTAGTAGGTACTCTATATAATATTGTGTGTGTGTGTTATCATATTTTTCCGATGATAAAAATTCCTCTCGCTTAAACAAAACTTTCCTCTTTGCTGTAATGAAAATTCTGTGAAAAAAATGTTAAGGTTCCCCTTAGGCTTTACTGCTTTCTCTCTCTTATATATATATAACTACTTGTTTCAATGTTGCTCTTCTAAATCATATTATCGTAAATTTTACACAATACAATACAACAAGTCAAAAACAGCCCACCCATTCTCTCTGTTCCGTTATTTCGTGCGAGTCTGGACTTTTCAGGGAAAAGTTTTGCAAAATGCAATAATATGCAATTCGTTCTGCTGAACTTTTTTTTATCGGACAGTAGCAACTAACAAGCAATAATAGAGAAAAAATAAATGGGAGAGAGATTAACTTTCTTTTGTAAAGTTTTTTTCTCTCTCTCCCTTCCAGACAGACCACTGGTTTTTTTAACAAAGGACGTTCTCTAAAGCACGCCAACTTGTATTAAAAGTTTATTGGCTTCCAGGAAATTGTTAAGACACGTGCGCCATTTTCAATGTCATTGTTATCATCGGATTACTGGGAAAAGCGAGTATGATGTAAATAAAATGCGATTATCCCCACATGGCAGCAAGAATGTAATAATTGAGCAGTTCAAAAACTTCATTCGTCACTGTTCCTTTGAGAATCTGCTTTGGTCCAATGTACACCTTGATATCTTTACAGGATTTCCAGGTTCTTGAGTTGTAGTTGTAACGGCGACCATTACTCCTTACAAAATAGGTGTTAATCGCATCGGTAAAAGAGCTCATCATTTCGTCCAATTTTCCCATTGAAATCAGAGCAAATGTCCAGTAACCCAAGGAGAGCATGCAATCTACAGCGTAGAATAGCAAAGACAAGTAGTCGCCCAAGTGGAATAGCTGGACACCCACGTATACATCGAAGGTGATTTGAGTCGAGTAAATGATTTGGCTGAGCACGCTTAGAAAGCTGGTGATGTTTCGAAGGCGATCCGATACCATTTCCAGTTTCCGGTAGTCAGTAAACACTTGGTCGATTGAACTGTATTCGCTGCCCTTGCCCTCCACATTTAAGCTGTTGGATGCTTTCGAGTCAAATGCACTGTCCTCGAGGCGATCCACTTGCATTTTCAGGAACCCAAGACAAGTGGTCATGTCCCTGCTAACTAAAACAGGGAGCATCATTATGAAGGCCCCTTGAAACCAAAGCGACACGAGCAACAGCTCTTCATGGATCCACATAATAGAATCGATCACAATCGATTCGTATGAAATTAAGGACCCCGTGAACATGAGCGCTTTTGGTTCTGCAAGGTACTGGAGGGCGACGCTAAACATGGCAGAAAGTGTGCAAAAGCTGGAAAATGTAATAAAACACGAAATATTTTAAAGCAAGTTTTTTATTACTTTTTTCATTTTTTGTTGTTGTTGCTGCAAAAGTTTATTATGTATTAGATTCTCACGTGTGAACAGAAATGCGATGCTTTGCTGTAGTCCTCAGGGTTTCTCGGAATTTTCTTTCATCTTCTGCAGACAATTTTGCAGCCAACTCACCTTGAAAATTCCAGAATGCACAGAGAAACTCAAAAAGCGGATGAGCTTGGGCAAAGTAGTAGTCGGAATAGAGAGTAACCCCAGAAATCACTATCCAAATACCCAAGCCCAACTTGGTCAACAAATCCAGGCTATCATTTTGATTCCAGAAAAGGGACAAGAGGAAAACTATTTTTACGTAGAGGTTAAGACGTAAAGACACAAACAGAAAAAGTCTCCAGGATCCAACAATCTTGGGCTTTACTTTCCCTCCGGTGTTTTTTAAGATTGTGATACAGCTTGCTCCAATGGACGCGAAAAAGTTGTAGAATTTTATCAGGAGAGGGTTAGTGACGCTTTTTGTTGCTTGCAAAGAACTCTCCATTGTAAATCCTAGTTATGAATGACCACTCTTTCAAGCTTTTTACAACTTTTGCTGACCCTTCAATCCAACTTTGTGGAACTGCGCTGCGGGTAACATTCTAAAAATGGTTTCATACGTCAATACATTTGAAGTCCCCGTCCGCAACACAGCGTCACCCACAGGATTTTTCTAGAGTAGGTAGTCATTTAGAGTTTAGGTGGTCGGTTAATGGTTGGGCAAATAGTAATAGGCAGCACAAGGTTTTACTGTAGTAATTACCTATTCTGCTTTCATATTATTTGAGTGACAAGACGAGTTATATCATACTATATTTTACAGACACGTGTAGCTCGTGTCATTAGGGTCGTTCATTAATTTTTCGTTGTATTAACCTTATATGAAAATTACCAATTGCCGTCGATCGGTTCAACGCTTACACATAGAAGTCGTTAAATATGCATGGTATGTAATCCAGTTCATTTCTCTCGTACAAAACCAACTTAGGTACAATATACTAAATAGGTTGATCTTTGTTAGGTTCTTCATGTCTATACCTCACGTTTGGCAAAAAGTTTTACTATATGAACATACAAATACACGCACGTACATACTATGTCCTGTATTTACAAGAGGAAAAACGATAACATGTGCGGATTCGGAGTGATAGACAGACTTTAATGATAATTTTATTAGTGCAGAATAATTATAACAATTACGGCCATATCGTAGTGGGAATTTAAAAATATATACCTAATTCATTTTGATATGCGCCAATTCGTTTTTTTTTTGCATATGTACCGAAATAGCATGATTGTACATAGGTAATATTCTATTTTATACGTATTTGCTCACACATGCTCGTGCCATAAATATTTTAAATTTTTCATGTCAGTATTTTCATGTTATAAAAAACACGGATGTAGGAACATGAAATAAGGAATTCTCAGAGTTTAAACATACTAAGCGCATTAAATATACATATTATGTGAGCTAAACCCTCGCTCTCTGTGATATGTTGTTATGTACGTATGGTCTCTGGATTTGGATCAAGACACTGACACTGTTGTCGAACATGAAAGAAAAATTTCAAGGATTTCTACGAATTGTCATCATATAACATAACTGGGTATATAGGTATATCAGCATAAATAAGTCCGCTTCCCGTTGTTTTCTTCAACTTTTGAAATGGTGATCCATTTTTTCTTTACCTTTATCCAAACCTAAATTAACAGCGCAAATAAAATCTTATGTACTTTATTCGTATTCTTGGAAGCAAAAAGAATAACAAAGTTAAGGAAGTTGTCCCATTTGAGCGATTTCTTTGAAATAATATAACTACTGAATAAATGATTAAACTATTAAAACCCTATTTTTAGATAATCCATGAATAAACGATCGATTTAGAAACTGGATTTAAATTTTACAATAACAATTATTTCTGATATAGGTAGTAGGGTTTATGCTGTGCACAATTCACAACAAAAGCAAATGATCGACTTAAGACATTAAGTACTTTCTTGTTCAATATATTACATACCATATGCACAATCAAATAATCTTTGACGAATCAATTATTTTAAGATCAAAGAATAATTAAAATCGCAAACAATGCTAACCGAACTTAGAAAGGGTGCATTTTCATTTCACCGCGCTCTATTTGGCTACTTAAACCCGCTTCCAATAACATGGAATAATAAAACAGGAGAAGTGGTTCTTCAAAAATCTTTATGGAAATGGCTTTTCTGGTTAGCCGTAACGTTTGATGTTTTCATTGGCGCAATGGCATGCGTCTACGTCATTGTCTCTGAGCTCTTCTTGCAAAGAAAGGAATTCACGTTAATTAACTTCTGCGTAGCGGTTGCTGCCGGGTCAGCACTACTGCTAACCTTTGCGTTTACTTTGATCTGGACAAAGGGTATCACCAGAAACGTGGCTGCTTGCAATCAACTCATGCGCCTGGAGAAAAGGCTGACGAAAATGACCACCAATCGTTGGCTAACCGTTAACACAAGATCCACAAGTCTCAAAATTGACAGAATTGCTGTGTTTATGTATTTTATTGTTTGTGGCGCCTCCCTGTGTCCCTTTGGCATTACCGTTGTGAACATTTACGAGGATCTAGACTCTTTTCATTTCATATTTGAAGACATTTTACGTTTCTGCTATCCAAGGTACAACCGAACATTATGCGCCATACTATTAATTCATCTGATCAGATTAATTCTGGTAGCGCCCAGTATTTTTGAAGCTAGTAGATCGCTCGCTCTCATCGGAATTACAGCAATTACAGGAATAGATAGTTTGTATAACTGCTTAAAATTGGTCAATAGCGCTGACAATTTTCGCGATTTTCGCGTGCTCCACAATCAACTGGTTCTGACACATCGACTCATGGATGGGCCATTAAAGTGGTCCCTCTTCACAGGATTCACAGTTATCTACCTGTTGACTATTGAGATGCTTTGGATTTGTGCAAAAGGAATTAACCGAATAGAGCCGTTACTATATGCCATCTTTGTATTTGTGGCCCTCATCATGTTGGGAATAATAGTGTTCATTTTACCGGAAGCGAAAAAGCTAGTTGAAGCGGCCGAGCTAGTTGTACAATGTCACGTTCAACAAGTTAACGATCAGCACTGTAGGTGCCCATCTCATAATTCAAAAATCGAATGCAAGCAAGGAAAGGCGATGCAACCTTTAAGACTTAAATTTCTAGATTTTCGCAAATGGGACACCAAGTTCCAAGTGGCTTGTTTGCAATCCTTGGTGGAAAACTGGTTTACAGCCATTTTACTTGTCAATTTCTGAACATGTTTGGATTAAACATCTATTTTACTAAAACACTCTTCAGAAAATTGTTACCACAATGCAGCCAAGATGTAGTAATTAAAAAGCTCAAAAATAACCTCGGCCGCAGTACCTTTCCGGATTGGGTTTGGTCCTAAATAAACTCGAATTTCTCTAAAAGCCTTTATCATTTTCAGATGACATTTCCGTTTCATATTGTCCCGTCGAAAGTAGGAGAGAAGACTATACCGAAACTCATTCATGGCTTCATCCAATCGTCCCATCGAATACAAACTGAAAAACCAATAGCCCATTCCCGCAGTGCAGTCTGCTGCATAAAACGCCACTGAAAGAGTGTCCCCAATTCGCATCAGTTGGATTCCCACAAACACGTCCGATGTAATTTGTGCAAAGTAGATGATTTGTGTGACAAGTAGTAGAAAGCTGGAAATGTACTCCAGACGATCCGCAATTATTTCCAGACGTTGGTACTCAATAAGAATCAAGTTGATGTTGTATGGCTCATCATTGTCATCATCATTGTCCAGATTATTTTCAAGCCCTGTTTTTTCAAATTTCTCAGCATCCCGACATTGCCTGGAATTAATTTAATTTAATTTAATTTATTCAATTATTAATTGGTTACATTATTAGGTTACAATATATGATAATTCAGTATCCTACAAAATAGGTTATTACACTGACATTATTATTGACATTATTGGCAAAGGTTGGATGAGAGACTACAGAAGTTTACAGACTTTCAGAATATTTAATTGATTTTTTACAGACTTACTTCATATTTTGAAGTCGCGTCAATTCCATTTTGAGAAAACTGAGAGTGACAGTAAGTTCACTACTGACGAGTACTGGAACGAGAATAATGGAGACGGCTTGATACCACACAGAAATCAGAAATATTTCTTCGTGCAATGCAAACAGAAAGAGGACTAAATATGAATCGCTTTCAGTAAGTGAGCCGGTAAACATTAACCCTTTAGGTTCCATAACGTACTGAACTGCAAGACCAATCATTGCGTTTGATGAGGCACATCTACAAAAATAATATGGTAAAATTAAAATTCAGCAGAGTTGGCATTCAATAAACTCAGCAAGCTAACATGTAGCAAAGTGGCGTAGCAGGGACACCCTTAACATGCATCTTTCAAAATAGACCACTGAGTACCACTATAAGGAATCGTTTGTTAAAAACAGAATGCATATACTTCATTCCATTATCAAGTTAGAACATAAAAACCAATAATCAGGTATTGCCGTTAAACGGTAACCGTTACGATTAAAATGCCTTCGAATTTGCATAACGAACACTCAGGGGAGTCGAATGATATGCCACTTGCCCTAAGTGACTTTTAAAAATTTCGAAATCGTAACGGTTTCTAACGGTTACCGTTGGCCGTTATGGCTGCCAAGCTTCTCACATAATACACTTGTGGTGAGAAGCCGTTTATCAAAACCTGAAGTCCAAAATTCAAGACCATTTAAACAGGACCATTTGAAATCGTCGTAACCGTTAAACTGTAACCGTCACCTTCAAAATGACCGTAGATCTGTGTATTATGTTGTTAGACGAGTCGAATGATATGTCACTTGCCATATGTTGTCATTTAAACAAGTTGACCTTGTAACGGTTTCTAACCGTTGCCGTTGACCTTTGGAGCTGGTAAGCATGTCAGGTAAAGCCCATGTGATGACAAGTCGTTTGCCGAAATCAGAAGTCCAAAATTCCAAACCATTTAAGCAGGAGAGCCTAAAATGTAAAATTATTTAAAATCGCTGTAACCATTAAACGGTGACCTTTGACCTCAACATGACCTCAGATCTGTGCGTTATGTTCATATACGAGTCGAATGATATGCCACTTGCCATATGTTACCATTTAAAAAAAGTGACCTCGTAACGGTTTCTAACGGTTACCGTTGACCTACGTATTTCAAAAACACGCTGGACCCTTCTGAGGTGACCACCTATCGATTGCCGAAAACAGATTTCAAAAAAGTCAAACCGTTTTTGAGTTAGAGCGCGCACAGACAGACGGACAGACGGACGGACGGACAGACGGACGGACGGACATCTCGATCTTATAAAGTGGCTACGCCACTTAATAAAATATTAATTTTTAGTACAGTTTGCAAAATTGTACGTGTGAAACACAGTCCGCACTCTAGCGGAGCGATTCAGTGTCTCCTTGTACTTTTGTCTATTATCTCCCGGGAGCCTCTCATAAATATCTGATTGCACATCCCAAAAGGCACAGAAGAGTTCAAAAGTAGGGAAAATCTGAGCAAAGTAATAGTCCGAGTACACAGCAACGCCAGCGAGCACGATCCAAATAGATATTCCAAGAACAGTAAGAAAGTCTAAAGATTCGTCACTTTCTCCAGGGATAAATAACAAGTGCACTAGAAACGCAATCTTTACTGCTAGATTCAGCCTGAGTAGGATAAATAGGAGAAGACGCCATGTGGAAACGTGATCTTTTCTCAATTCACCCCGCCTGCTGGTTCGAGAAATGTACACACGGCTTATTCCAATGGAAGCGAACCAATTGTAGAAACTTTCAATGTGGGAACTCACGCATACTCGGGGTTTAAATGACCTCGGGGTGGAACGGACAGTGATATCCATTTCACTCAAGTAATCAAACCAATTTTAAACTTTATTTGAGGTGCAACTGGACCGAAGTTGTATGCTTTGTTTGGAAAAATAGCTGCTTCGCAAAAAAGGGTTGACCTGTTCTCAAGACAAGTTACAGCGACCATTAGGGATGGCTTTGTTTGAAAACATGAAATCATGATAATTAATTAATTGTTATATAAAGGCTATTTCATTGTTATATAAAAAGAAGCGGTACAGCTGAAAATTTAATGGAAAGATTGTTACAGAGTTATTTTATCGATTTTATTCTGAAATAAATATTATGCTTTCAATCACATTTCTTCTTATTTTAGCATGGGATTCGCTATAGAATGGCTAGCAAATATCAGCTTAATGAATAGAACATGCTTTACTGTATGTTATACTATAGCACTGTCACTTCATTTGGTTGGGGTTGCCGACTACTTATGTTTTGTAATTGAGTCTTAATTTTTAAAAACACACTTTACAGCGAGCGAAACATTATAATTATTTTGGTTGCGACATAATAGTACTAGTACAATAATGCAGTAAGAATGACGTGCGTGTGATATCTAAGACAACCATGTTCTCCACTTTGAAAACTCTAGTAAAAGACAAAAAAACTGATAAATGCAAGGTTTTTTAAATAAGTGAAGACAACTGTAATTAAATGAATATCTTTTAGGTTTGCGAAATGAAAAGTTAATTCAAAAGTATCATTAAGGGTATGTAATTTGGAAACCATGGAGTTTACTTCTTTTCAGAAGTATTTAATAACATTTAATGATACAACTAAGAGGTACAGAGTGCCCGCCCGTCATTCCATTCCATTTCATCATATTAATGTACTTATGTCAATATGCTCCACTTAATGTTCAAAAAATGATGAATTTTACCCACAACTTTCAACAAATCCAAGTCTAAATGGCCAGCCATTTTTTCTAATTAAGCTCGGTCCCCGTCCATGTATGCTCGATCGGAACTGTGACGCTATAATGTTTTCTAAATTTTATACTCCAATAACTAGTTACGAAACGATGTCCATAATAGTCCAAACAAGACACAGAATAGTAATCAGAAAAATTATAAATTGACAGAAATTATCCAACATTTATCCCAATGATTCGCATAATCCCCAGATGTCTACCTATTTTGAGCATAGACTCTTTTATAATTATAACTGTCGCCGTCCAAGCCACTAGCCAGGGGCTCATACTGTTTCGATTAGTTGGACATCCTATTCCTCACATGGTTTAAATGAATTAGTTTACGTGAATGATTGAAAGGTAAATTGATGTCCTGTTGTGTGGTTCGGTGTAGTGAGATCAATCGAGTGATAACTACTTCCGCCGCATTTTTTTTACCAAACGTTGGATTCATTTATTCAATGGTAAATCACTTGGACATCTAAAAGTTCAGTTTCTTATAACTAGCTGTCTTTTTAAAATTGA